>OY856186.1:31741400-31765086 GCA_963693315.1 Diogma glabrata | reverse complement strand
GAGAGAGAGAGAGAGAGAGCTTATTTACGGGAATAGTACACTTCCTGTGGCACAAAAAATTCAATACTTGAAGGGTTGTTTAAAGAGAGAAGCCAATTATTTTGAAACCTTTCAGGAATTATGCAAAAGAAACGTACATTGTCAACTAATTCATTCAAACCTTTATGGAGCAGCTCAATATAAGGAACCCATCAGTTTCAGTATTAAAAGATCTTACAGACACATGCAATGAAATGGTTTGAAGGTTAAATAGTCTTGGTATCACAAAGTTTGAAAGTAGAGCTCCATGGTTGGTTAATTTGGTATAGTCAACAAATTATATGAGGACAACAAACAACGATGGGCGGATTTCATCTCTGATATCGTTTGTCCTACATGGTATGATTTATTCAACTTTCTCAACTAAAGAACAGATACAGCAGAAGGATATAGAGCTTCTAGTAAACCAACATTGTTTCGGAAATCAATCTCAAAAATCAAATAAGGGCATACAGCTTCTGATAATAGATCCCTTGTTTATGTAAAGCTGAACCACATCACTTATCTAAATGTTCTATACTCTTCCACATGAAGGTAACCGATTGCAAAAAACATTTAAAAAATATTTACTGTTGGTACATTTGTCTAAATACAAATCAGCCAGTTTGCAAATTTCAAGTGAAAGGAAATTGAGACAAATATTCTTATCGACATCATCCATTTGGAAGAAAATGCGTTGAAAATGGTAAGTGCAAATATTTTATCAAAAAATAATGAGTCAGTCATAATAAATTATAATCAAATTACAACTTTTAACACTAAAGAAAACAACCGGTAGTTCTGTAGGACCGGCTATATTATCGACTGCTAGTGTCACGTGAAGAGCTCATTTGTGAATTTTAACCGTGTCGGACATTACTAGATTCAGGGTCTGAAATGCTACAAAGTACATAATCATGTGTTCAATGGTTAAATTTATGCCGAAGCAAAACCACAACCTGCATTAGGGATTTCTTAAGAATGAAATTTTTTTTTGATAAGTTTTTTGTGTTATAGGAATTACAATAGGTGTCACAACAACACATGGATTGGGCATCTTTTAAGACCTAGGCCCCACAACAACATGCGTTCTGAGGTGTTGATGGACACTTTTTTTTAAACTTATGTGGATTGAATGCTCACGGAACTTTTAAACAATTCCATTTGTACGAGATACTGACAAAAAATCTTTCTGCATTCTGTCACTATGACAGTGAGTGATATCACCAGTTTGAATCTTTGCATAAACCGATTGACGTGTAAAACGGGGAGAAGAATATGGTTGAGGCATGATGGATCCGATTTCATCCAAACACTGCTGGTGATGATATTCATAAAAACCACGAGATCAGCAACAGTGCGAGGATGTTGTAAGAAATCAAGATTTGATGTAAAATTTCGATCACCAACTATTCGTATAGCACGCTTTTGTACAGATACCAAAAGGGCTAGAATAGAAACAGATGCAGTGCCCCATACACAACAATACTCCATACAAGGACGAATATAGGACTTATAAATGTGGAGTAATTTGTACGGAGTGAAATATTGTTTACATCTATTGAGAAGGCCAAGTTTTTTGAAGTGCTTCTTGCCATGGCCATTATATGATCGTTCCAGAGTAGTTTATTGGAAAATGCGACTCCCAATAAACGAAAGCTATCACATTCGTCTTTTTGTTCGTCACACATGCTCATTAAAATATCATTGGGGGACGGTCTTCGATCTGGAAGCAATCAGACAAAACAAACAAAATTACTGTGTTTTGGTGGAATTAAAATTGAACAAATTTTTGTCACCCCAATCGGCGACATTTTCTAGGTACTTGTATATACCAGCGTTAACTAACTGTTATGATGATGTATGTTATCAGTCGCGACTGTGTCCATTTACATTATTTTTTCCAATACATAATTCGTAGTTGTTGAAAACATGGAATACGAACGCATCGATATCGATGTTTTCAATAATCATGAATACGAGGATCTCACTAGTAATTTGGTCTTTTTTTGTTGAGTTGTCACTTTTGAATGTACATGATACATGTTGAGACTGTAAAATTTGCGGTGAGGAGCTTTTTTTTGAATTGAACATGGATGATTTGTGAGTATAAAATTAGAGAAAAAAACCAGTCAATGTTAATTTATTTTGTGATGTAATTAGTATAAAAAAAAAACAAAAAAGAGAAATATTCAAGATTATTCATTTTGTTTAGTTATAATAGTAAAATTTTAATCTCATTCGAGAACTAAGGAATAAAAATCTATTGGGTTATGTGATGTCTATGGTAATAAAAGAAAAAAACAAAATTAAACTATTTACGTTGTTTTGTGTCAGAGAGAATTAGCAGTTGAAAGAACCCAATACATAACCTCAACCATAGTGGTTTCTTTCTTTTTTGAGTGTGTTTTTTTGTGGTGTGCGTAACTAGAGGTGAACAAATGGTGTGCAAGCTGTTTAAAAGAAGGAGAAACATTTGTGCTTTGGAGCATGCTGGCGCAATAATTCCATTAAATCAATTCTTGATTGTGGCGGATTACTACTGACTATATATATTTCATGATTTTTGTTCAATCGCGTTGACATATTTTTTTGGCGCAACAATTCCATCGATTTGACAATCATTAATAATTATTGTTTATTGTTATGCTATGATTTTGGCTCAGCTATAGCCATTTCAGTTGACACAACCATTACATCAATTTTTCAACGACGATTGGTTGTGTATTGGGATTACCATTCCACAACCCTCAGTGCAAGTTTGGCGCAACCAACACAATTCATTTCCAGTAATTAAGATGCATGTGATGATTGGCTGAGAAGAAAGAAGGTAGAGAGAGGTTGGATCCGCTAACATCAAGGGATGGGTTCCTTTCTTATATTATATTACTATATATGTTCTAGTATTTGTTTGGCCTTTACTCCTACATAATACAAAAATATCGTTTAATAATGGGGTGTTCGTAGCGGTCGCGACTTTTTCGTCTTGAGGGTCGCCAGAGTCTCCTTTTTGCACTTTTCTCTTTGTTACTGATCTGCATGACTTTCGAAATACGCGCACACTGTTTATTTGTGCTGGGTGGCAGGTACACTTCCTCAAACCCACACGCTGAAGCTAGTTCAGGGATATTAAACTCGCTAGGTGCGTGGCCTGCCTCTACTGTCCCGTTGGTGTTTCCAATCGGCCTAGTTCTCCATTACATAGTTAAGGCTAGATTGAGGCAACTGAAAATAGTTGATGTTTCCACACCGTCTCAATCTAGTTTATCACTAAATGATAAGTCAAAGGTTGGACCGACAATTCAGTTTAGTTTCCTTTCAATTTTACTAACATTCAGAACACATTCAGTCGTGTATGCACCTGACGTTGAAAAGATATATTGCCAAGTTCTAATCTATAAAAAGGAAACGGACTACTAGATAATTATTTTACGGTAAAATTACTAAATATAGTCAAACTTCTATCGGCTATTAACTGTTACGCACATCATCCTCTCCATTCTTGGCAACAAGGATTCCGAAACAAATTACTTTAAATGTCCAGGATAAATCGAATGTCATTTCCAGAGTCATCAAAGAAAAATTTGTATCAATGACTTAATATCCGGTGCTGAAAATGAAACTGAAGGATTAAACATACATCGTAAAATCATAAATTTTTTTTTAAACTTCGGTGTGCTGAGCGTATATCATGATATCATTCTCGATGTCATGTGTAAACGACATTTATACACTCTTGCTATCTGACTGCGTATTTATTATTTCAATTTTAACTTTTGTTGATTTTAAATTAATTCACTAGAGATATAACACTGTCTATACGTCCGTATGTCCTGAACAGTCCGGTTTTTCGATGATACACTTTGCCGAAACAATTTTGAACCAGGAAAAGAACCGTTAGACCCGTTTGACGTGCGTCAACTTAGGTCGTCGGGAGGATCAGAGAAAAATAAAAGACACTATTTAAATTCAAACTGATTCTACCTTTTATTATGAAAAATCATTTCTTTTATATTATGTCAAATACTTCCCCATCATATAATTATGTATATAAATTATGTATTTACAAATTACTTATTTCCCACTTAAAACTTAAATCAATTAATATATTATGTATTCCCACTTAAATCAATTAATATACATATTTATATTGTTTTAAATTTACTTATTGCAAAAATGCAATAACAACAAAAATGTACATAAAAGTGTTTTCAATTTATTTGCTCTATATTTTTCTTCAAATAAAATGTACAAGTCATCATAAGCATTTTTATTTAAATTGTTTCAATGTTTTGAAACATAATATATGTGATGACACGTTTTGAATCTAAGTTCATAAACTTTATTTGTTTACAATTGACGATACGAAATAATGAATGTTTATTTGTTATTTTTGTTTTGATAAAATTTATGTCGTCATGGGAATTTCTTTATAACTTATTTATATAGGTTTTGATTTGGGTAAGTTGGTGAGTAGACGTAGTAGTATCTCTACATCGGACTAAATTTAAGAAAAAAGCCATCAGACCGATTCTATTAGCAACAGTTCCAAGCGAACAAAGATTGGATTTGAATGTTCTATTTTCTGAAGATCCTATACAGTGAAAGCTCTGGAAATTAAATGGTATTCTACCACAGACGATTTTGCCATTCAAATCAACTTGAATAATTTCTCTTGCACCACCAAGAGATTGATTTCTGTAAAACAAAGGTAGTATCGATGAAGTACATTTCCATGCGTAGGTTTGAGCTCTCCATGCCTAGGTTTGTTGCGCAAACTAATTGCCACTACCATTACCAAAAGGAAATTTGTGAAGGTTTAGGTTTATGAGTGAACAGATTCAACTATTATAATTAACTGTTTATCACAAGTGCAGCGTAAGTTGAAAAAATACATGGAATCGTGTTCCCCAAATTCAAAGTGCATCAACAAAGATTAGATGGTTATTTCATTAGCTCGTTGACTCGTCGGACTTGATTCATAATTTTTTATGATGGAGTGGTCCGTTATGGTTATCATAAGAAAATACATCATGGCCTATTAAACCAATTGACTGTATACTGCTACATGATAGAGAAACGGAATGTTTTTTTGAGGAAAGAAAAAATGATGCATTTCTGGCGTTCAGTCGTTTTGCATCAAAACATGTATTCAAATTTATGAAATTATTATAAGCAAAAGCTCTGAACGCCCAACAGATACATGCATAACCTAATAATATTCTATAAATAATAATCGTCTAGACTCATTCACTGCGTTTTTCTGTCAACTATTCTTTTCTCCATTATCAAACCATTTACTCCCTCCCATTTAAAATAACGCTTGCTGCATTTATGAGCCAGGGATTCATCGGTAGGATTGATATAATTATTAAATTAATATTTGTGATTATTCTTTTCGTTAAAATAATTAATTTTTTAATTGGTAGATTAAATGATTCTATATAGTATATATATATCTTACTACCCAAGGAGGTTTTGCCAGACATTGACATACGGCCAAGCACTGGCCCATTAATGGTTAACAGTACTTGTCTATTGTTATTGAGCCAATACTAGAACCATTCATCGGCCGACCTATGGTTTATAATAAAAGCCAGTTTATTGTTACCTTTGAATGGCCAAGAACTGGCCCATGAATGGTAAATATTACTTGGCTATTGTTATCGTGTTATTACTGGAACCATGAATCGGCCAATCTACCGTTTATAGAAAATTGCCAGTGCAGATTACTTTGAATGGTCAAGCAATGGCCCGTTAATGGTTAACATTAATTGGCTATTGTTAGTGGGGCAGTACTGTTGCCATGAATTTGCCGATCTATGTCATTTTTTTTTAATTTCACTAGAGTATTATCCCTTTTAGAAATACTTAGTTTGAAAAATTTTACATAGAGTTTAGTTATCGCCTTGTCGGTTGAAAGACTAAGATAATATAGTAAAGGTTGGTATATGTTTTAATTTATTTTAATTTTTATTTTATTTAATTATTTTGGAAATAATTTAATATTTAAATTTAAATTTAAATTTAGCCATTTTTGCAACTAAACCAGTCGTATGGGGAGTTTTGAATTTTTTCCGTCATTTTTATTTTATTTTAAATTAGTTTGAATTTAATTTATTTAAATTTACATATGATAATAATGCATATTTTTTTAAACGGCCCAGTCATGATTGCCTGTGTTTAGTCATTACTACAATGCTGGTCATCATTATTGGCCCGTTACTAGGCCAACTGTTCAACCTTGTATGGGCCATTGCTGTTGTTTTTTCTCTGGCCCATGAATGGCAACTATTTATTGTCTGAAGTTGTCATCCAGTAAAATTATGTTAATTGCCCAGTCGTTGTTGCAAGTACTAGCCCATTGCTGCATTACTGGCTGCCAGTAATGGACCATTACTGGACCAGTTGTACAACCTTGTATGGGTATCTTTTGAGCTGCTTAACTGCACTTAGCTGCCATTCTAATCGATCTTTTATGCAGTTCAGCTCACGAAAAGTAATTTCAACTTAGAGAGATTGGACATATATGTGGTCGTCTTTTTTGGGACTTCTCCAAAGCCTGCAACCAAAGCTTTTTGAACTAGTTAAAGTGTAATATAGAGCATTAATCACACCATCTACCAATATAATATCGTCCCTTTCTTAAGAGATAACTCAATGGTGGAAAGAAAAGGTTTCTTCAAAACCACTCCTGTGCCTCATAGAAATCCTAGCAAAATAGCTGGGTCTACAGCTCTAAACCTGGTTTTTGCAGTCATTCTTCTGTGCACTTTTCAAAACGATCTTTGAAGCATTGCAAATTTCTTCAAACTTAACAAGAGAAATCTGAATGTTACATAATATGTCAACTCAGTTTATGCTGCCATCTACCAGTTTATGCTGTCACTACAACACATTTTTATTTTATTTTATTTATTTTATTGCCATTAGTTTTGTTTATAAATCAAATTTTGATGTCTTTTCTCTTAAAAAAAAAATCAACTTTCTAAAACCCATTATAATCTTAAGACTTCACTATAAATTTCTCCAAAAATCACCCTTCATCAAAATCTCATCACAAAAGACTACAAAACCTCTACATTCATATATCATATGATATCCATAGAAAACTACTAAAAAAACTAAACAAATATTCCAATAAATCTTAGAACATAAATTCATAAGAATCCCTCAAAACATCATAAGAAATAGAATAAAAAAAATAAAATCTTGAATCTTAATATTAAAACATATATATACAACAACAACAACAAATAACTTCTAAGATAAAAAAAAATTATATTAATAAAATGAAAGAAAATCAACATGATCATGTTTTTCTACAACAACAAAATCATACTAAAAACTATAACGAAATAGAATAAATTTGTCATAAATCCTTCAATGAGGCCGACACATGTCCTAATTTATTGCAAAATGAAACTCAACAGAACAAAAAAAAAAAAATTTTAAGACAAAAATTAGAAAATTGAAAGAAGAAAACTAAATAAGATAGAAATGAACTTGATATAGGAGATGGATTGGATTTTCCGTTGTTGTTGTTACTACTTAGTTTTTTTTTATGTGTATGATGTTTTTTATTGTTTTTGTTGTTGTTGTAGGGAATAGACTGGGGAAAACTAAGATATCTACATGTAAGACGAAAAAAAAGGGATCATTGTTGTAATATAAGAAAATAATATTTATTATAGAGGAGGGATTGTTTAGTTTTGAGTGAATGTGTTTAAATGAGATATTTATTGAGCCACAATGTTAAGGGATGATAACGGCTTATTTAATATGAAAATGGGAATTGTATTGTTTTTTGTTTGTAATTCGTATATGTTTGTGGTATAATTATAAAACATAATGTTTCGAATTAAAGAAAAGTTAAGCAATAAGTTTACTATATTACAATACAGAGGGAGCTATGATCACAGCTTTTGATTGTGTATCAGTGGTACCCAAATATCTACTACGCTTAACCCTAGCGTTATGGCATTATAAGGTATGATATGTGATCGTATACGATAGGTACAGATATTTTCATCCCTACGCGTTTAAGTCCAGAGTAGCTTTAGATGCTGTATTCCATGTTAACAAAACCCTCTTTAAATTAACCATAAGAGGGAAAACAGTGCAGCAACCTAAAATATTTTATACTTCATTAGTCCCTTTCGCCAAGACAAAAAGGTCTTGCATTCTTTTGCCGAGTTTTAGATGGCGCATTTGATAGGACTCTTTATCAATCTACAAATCACTGTTCTGTACCAACGAATTTTATATTGCTACCTTTTTTCGCAGTAAGTGCTCACATATTGTGTCACTGTTAAAACGGGAAAATTTCAGGATATATTTGTAGCACCCACATTATAGTTTTTAGCCTACCTTTCGTAGGCCCTAGGCACATTACAATATATATTATTAAAAAGAATATGTCTTCGGTTGAAGACATATTCTCAAAAATTTATGGCTTCGGTTCTATTAAAGATAGAAACTTTTATTTTAATTTATTTAAAGCAAAAGGATACTATTTAAAAAAAAATAAAATCAATTAAAATTATTAATAAATTCCTGTTGTTATAAACAAATAAAATCGATTTTTAGTCATTGCCGCACCCACGTTATGAGTTTTTAGTATGACCATCGTATTCTACATTTAATTTTCTACAATAACCGTATTTTTTTGTAATGGAGAAATGAATTTCACTGTTAGAAATAAATTAATTTATCGAGCGCGGAACGACAAGAAATTTCATAAATGGGTCATTCTGTACATACCGAACAGATTCGGACAAAATCTGACCAACACATTTTTGATTTAGCTGAAATTTACTTTTTTACGTATTTTGTATAAATTAAAAGATATGTGTTCGAGAGTTTTTTTTTGTTTAGTTGGAAAAATAGAGCGGATCTAAATTTCGAGAATATTGTGATTTTTGGCTGGAAGACTTATTTTCAAAGATTCATAGCTTCGATTCTGATATAGATAGAAACTTTTGTTTTGTTTTATTTTAAAGTTAAAAAATGAGAAAAGAAAACTGTTATCTTTAATAGTTATTTATTTATCTAGAACGAAAAGTGAAACTTTAAAGTACGAGCTAGTTGTTTACTGAAATTACTAGTGACCTTTAAAAACAGTTTTCGTTTGAGATAAATACAAAATTTTATTTCATACTGGAAATTTATTAAAATAAAAAGAAATGAGTTTTAAATTTTGCTCAATAAGTTGAACTTTAACGTCTTAGGACTTTATAAAATTTTATAAAGTCCTAGGACGTTAAAGTTCAACGTTTATGGTACAAAAAGTTGAACTTTAACGTCCTAGGACTTTATAAAATTTTATAAAGTCCTAAGACGTTAAAGTTCAACTTTTTGTACTATAAATAATCCGAAAAATGTCGTTTTAGATATCAGTATGAAATAAAAATTATTAACAAATGTCTGTTGTTCTATTGTATTTTAGTCATTGCCCTACAAAAATAAAGTGTGTTTAGTACAACGATCGTATTCTACGTTCAATTTTCTATAAAAAATGTATAATTAATTAATTGAGAAATGTATTTTACTATTAGAAATAAATTAATTTTTCTATGATAACATATGAAAAGTATATTTTCATCACGCTTTATGTCCTGTGAAAATGGGTTCTTTTTACACTACAGTGTAAAAAGAATAACAAATTGAAGTTCCTATGGGTTTTCATATAAGTTTACAAAGTTTTTTAAACAACGCAACCATGAAAAAATAGAAATGAATTTTTGATGTGATGTTGTCGATATCTAATTTTATAATTTATAGTAAATGTCGATTATACATGTACTACCATAGAAAAAATTGCATTTCCTACGCGAGATAAAAACGTTTTTCGTCCGTAAACATGTCTGTCCGTAGACAAATGTTTACTCACGAAAAAACAATGTTTTCATCTCTTGTAGAAAAATAAACAATTTTTTAGCGTGGGACGACAAAAATTTACGAAATTTTTCGTAGTGTGCTCGATAAATTAATTTATCTCTAACAGTAAAAATCATTTCTTCATTAATAAAAAATACGTTTTTCATAGAAAATTAGACGTAAAATACGTTAGTTATACTAAACACACTTTATTTTTGTTGGACAAAGACTAAAGATCGACTTCAACATTTTATTTGTTTATTACAATAGGAATTTTTTAATAATTTTTATTGAATTTATTTCTTTTAAAAACATCTTTTAGCTTTAAAATAAAACGGAAGTTTCTACCTTTAACATAGAACCGAAGTTATGAATTTTTGAAAATAAGTCTTCAAGCCAAAAATTACAAAATTTTCGAAATTTAAAACCTCTCTAATTTCCAAAAAAAGATCGAAAAAATTCTGGAACATGTCTATCGTTTTTTTTCGAAATTGAACCAACCTTTAAAAACTTTTGAGCTAAATCAAAAATGTGTTGGTCAGATTTTGTCCTAATCTGTTCGGTATGTAAAAGAATGATTTATGGAATTTTCGTCGTCGCGCGCTCGATAAATTTATTTCTAACAGTAAAAATCATTTCTCCATTAATTAAAAATACGTTTTTTATAGAAAATTAAACGTAGAATACGAAGGTCATGCTCCAAACTCATAACGTGGGTGCGGCAATGGCTAAAAATCGATTTTAACATTTTATTTGTTTCTGACCAATTTGTTACTAATTTTTGTTGAATTTATTTTATTTTAAAAACATCTTCTAACTTTAAAATAAATTAAAACAAAAGTTTCTATCTTTAATAGAACCGAAGTTATTAATTTTTGCAAACAAGTTTTCAAGCCAAAAATCACGAAATTCTCGAAATTTAGAATCGCTCTATTTTCAAAAAAAAAATCCTGGAACACGTATATCTTTTTTTCGATATAAAACCCCTAAAATTTTTTAGCTAAATCAAAAATGTGACAGTCAGATTTTGTCCAAATCTTCTCGATTTGTAAAAGAATGCCCCATTTAAATAACTATGTGCATTATTCAAACAGATCTCAGCATGCGAATTTTCAAAATTTCATCATTCAAGGTTTAATTTTCTAATTTGTATTTATGTTGAATTCTTTTTGTCAAAAAATTGCGACACGCCCCTTTTTGCTCTCAGATCAATTTTTTGACTTTACGTGTTCTGTTTGGCCAAAAGAGTGATTCTTTTTTGCCCTAAAGGCTTTTTTTAACCTAGATTTCTAGCTGGAGCAAAGCATAAAATACAATAAAGAACACAAATACATTTATGTATGTCTCAAAATTAGTAAACTAACAAAACGTCATTCACTTATTATGTTTTTTAAAGTGAAAATATGGAGGGGCTGAAATCTCACAGCTCTGAGTTATCAAGACTTTGGTCTGGGTTAAGGATTTTGATATAGTTTTCGGCAAAAAACTTTTATGAGGACATGGTTTTTAGTTTTGGGCAGCAATGTATATCAAACATAGCTCTTTGTTAAAATTTGTTTTTATCTATGTTTAGAAATTTATTACAAAACTAACACGAAACATCAATACGTTGCCGGAAAATTATAACAGATCATAAATTAACATAATTTAGTGAAAATATGCTACACTCAGCAAACTGCTCAAAAACCTCTCCATTTAGCGTTTCGAGAAAATATTACAAAATCACAAATTCATATTTCTTTCAAAATTCCAAAAATATTTTAAAAAATTAATAAAATCAAGCTTTTTTCAAAATTCCGACAATTGGAATAAAATCAAATATTTAAACTTTTTCTAAATTCCAATAATATTCCAAAAATTCTTAAAAATTCAATCTTTTCCAAAATTCTAAAAAGATTGCAAAAATTATTACAAATTCAAAAATTCAAACTTTTTTCAGAATTCCAAAAATTATAATAAAATCAAAAATTTAAAATTTTTCAAAATTCTAAAATTATTCCAAAAATTCTTACAAAATTTAAAATTAAAGCTTTTTCCGAAATTCTAAAAATATTGCAAAAATTATTTCAAAATCAAAAATACAAACTTTTTTCATAATTCCAAAAACATTTCAAAAATTAAAACATATTAAAAAATTTCCATGACCAATTTCATTTTCAATTACATATACGTCATAAAAACAGCTACAGTTTTTTCCAAAAAATTGGCTAAAAAAAAATAAAAATCTTTCTTTTGACACACTTGACAACATATTTTTGACAAACTTATAATGCCATGATTCTCAATAATAATAATAAAATTTCATTTCAAACAAATAATTAATTTTATTTTTTTCCAAAAATTAGGTAAAAAAATAAATAAAAATCTTTCTTTTGACACACTTGACAACATTTTTTTGACAAACTTATGGTGCCATAACTCTCAATAATAATAATAAAATTTCATTTGAAACAAATAATTAATTTTATTTTTTTCCGAAAAATTGGGTAAAAAAATAAATAAAAATCTTTCTTTTGACACAATTGACAACATTTTTTTGACAAACTTATGATGCCATAATTCTCAATAATAATAATAAAATTTCATTTGAAACAAATAATTAATTTTATTTTTTTCCAAAAAATTGGGTAAAAAAATAAATAAAAATTTTTCTTTTGACACACTTGACAACATTTTTTTCACAAACTTATGATGCAATAATCTAGTTTTTTGTTTCACATACCAATCCCTACCATCAAGATTTCTCCAAGTTTAATGTTTCTACTTAATCACTTAAAATGGATGTTTTTTAAGCCAAAAATATGAAAATTTGATATTTTTGACAGACATAATGTTTTTTTTGACACACTTCCGGTACAGTTATCGAACACAGCGTCCATTCGGACCTGTCCCTTGAGTATACCTATTTTTAGCAAACAAAATTTTTGAAATCCCTCCAGCGGTTTTCCCTGCAGCGTAGGTAATGACGGCCGGCCGGCCGGCAGACAGACATACATTTTTTTTTTGCTTTTTTAGAATCGGTAGGTCCTAAAACGTCGAGAAATGTCAAAAAAAGTGGGGGTAAGAATTTCACTTTTGGCTCATGAATGTAATACTTAGGTCTTTCAGATCGAAATAATAGTTATTGTTGAAATAAAAGTTTTGTTTAAATCGTGTTTTAAAGTAAAAATTAATAACAATATTGAAATAAAATTAATTTGTTTTTCTTTGTAGACATATATATTTTATTTTTTCTTCGTAGGCCCGCTTAAAGCTCGTAGGCCCTAGGCACAGTGTCTATGGTGCCTATTGGATAAGACGGCTTTGGTTTTTAGTCAAAGCAAACTGATTTTAGGGTCAAAAGTACTACCTGGAAGCCAGACAAATTAAATATTTCTCTTTGCTATTTTTAAAATTCAGCACCCCTGCATCAGTATATTCATTGGTTAGAGAAAAGTCTAAACAAGTCTGTTAGTATGTTTCAATACTTTCTCTGACCTTTATGTTGACAACAAAATATTTATCTAAGTCATTTTTTTTGTCTAAAGTTGGGTATAATTGCATATTGTGTTGCAATTTGGAGAGGATCTTAAGATTTTCAGTTAGATTACTGTATTTGTTTACCTGTAAGAGTTGCAGTCTGTGAAAGTTTAACGAGTTTGCAAATCCTCCTTGCAGGTGCAATAAAAATATATATATAAATAAATTTTCTTTGCATACATTTCATACGCCTATACGTTGGATGCATTACTGATGTTGGTGTAGTATGACTGGTAATTGACAGATAGCCTCACTTTGTGTTTAACACAAGCCTCGAAATTGAATGAATATGTTCATTAAAGCATTAGAGTTCCGTTGTACTCTTAGTAAACTAGAATTGTTTGTACTGGTTAAATGTTTTTTTAACGTCAGCAACTTACACCAAAAACAAGAATCATGGAAATTATTCTTATTTCTGGGATATCTGGCATTCATGCGAAGAACTTGATTTGTTCTTAATCCTTTTTTAAATTCGCGTTTCAGCCTCTGATTTTTTGAATTAAGTAGCTGGAGAGTTGAGCTTGTTTGTTTCAAAGAAGTTAAGCTCCAGTGTGTTGTTGATTCGACTAAAGGTGTCGATATTTTCTTGAAGTTGTATTATAAATAGATCGAAGTTGACTTACTTAAAATTTCTAAAACAAGAGTGCTTTTTGAGAGATGCAATATTGTGAATAGCGTACCTTTAGATTTGAATTTCCGACTAGCGCAGTCTTTAAATTCAATTATACCTTTCCTCAACCCATCACAAATGCTGAATTTCACGCAAAAATTCACAATAAGACGGATTCAAATGAGCAAAAACCAGTTACTATGGCAACCCCAAAAACCGGAAGAACCAAGACACACACAGCACCACAAATATTATTATCACATTTAAAACTTAAAATATTTCACTGACCCTATTTTTCGGATTAGATCCAAATCTTCCTGCTTCCTCCTTACTAAGCCAATAATAGTGGATTATATATAAATTATTACATTAAAACAACCAAATATTGCGCCAATGGTAGCGGCAATTGTCGAACCAATTATATCGATGATGCATTACAATGGAAATATACTGTTGCGCCTGATGTACGTGCGAGTGTTGTATTCAAAATAATAATATCGAATTTTGCAATATAATAAAAATAAATCGTTGCGTCAAAGAATAATTTGAGCTATTAAGCCAAACACGGATCCAAGATTATTTATTATATTCATCCAATATATTCATCCAAAATAAATGTCGCAAAACAAACAATTAATTTCTTTCTTTGTAAAAAATAATATATTAAATAATTACCTCTTTTAGTACAAAAGTTCTTTAAAGCAGTAATATTACCAAAAGCAACAAACTGTAAAACCCGTTTTGCAAAATATTCCAACTCGTTGCTCTATACTTAGAGTTGCATTTAAATTATAGAATAAATATAAATTTTTAATAGGCATTATGTACCGTTATCGGAAAATTTGCACCCTTCACACCACTCGAACTCAAACCATTTGCTACATCATTTCTTACACTTTTTACATAATTGACCAACTTAGTTTTACCAGAATCGTTAAACTCTTTAATTGTTATCGTGATATTATCCCTAGACGATGAAGATGGCTTGTGTCTTTCACATCCAATATGATTTCCACAATCTTTTGACTCAAACAAATAATAATCTGTGTCACCAAAGCTTACTCTGATATTAAAAATAAGCATAATGTTCCGAGTTTAAACATTTTTAATCGCAATGTTACCATAAACTAAACTGTATCCAAACTGCCTTTAAATACTAATTTTAACTTAACCCTTGTCAACTGTGTCGATCAGCTAGGATAGAACTAAAAATAAATACAAACTGGGCTAAAATCACCATGGGGTTGGGTGAACCAAAAGTCACCATGAGGCTTACAAGTTTAATAACTTTTGCGTTTATACATTTTTTTAAGGTCAATTAAATGATGGGCTCATTTTAGAGGATTTTCCATAACATTTTTCAAAATTTGTGGCTGCAGCGCTCGAATTTCCGCAACAATGTTGGCCTTGAGTTCAAGGATTGTCTCGGGCACATATACTCGCTCCTTCAAATAACCCCAAAGAAAATAGTCGGGTGCTAACAAATCTGGCCAACACTTAATTAATAAATTATTTTTCAAATTACTGGAAATTACTCGCTTATCTGAAAATTATTATTATTTGAAAAAAAAAATATATACTTATAAACGAAAAAGTTATGAAATTTTTAAACCCTATGGTAATTTTTGGGCCACCCTGTATAATGGCGAGCTTTATCGTTACTATTACATTGCCGACTAAAAATGCATTTTTATAGATCTTTAAAACTTGTTAGTTTTAAGAAAAGATATATTTTTTAAGGTTATGTACGGATGAATATGGAATTCAATTATACCAATACCTTCTTATCTTTCAGTGCAGCTTCTTAACAAATAATAATTCTAAATGGGTGAATTTATTTTGTCGTTGCTTGTTATATTTTCAAGTTTGAATATAAGAAAGAAAATCTACAATTTAGAAGGCTAAAAGTGATACGATAATCTTTAAACATTAATGACGGTTAGTCAATAGATTCGTCCACCCAGATGGCGCGAAATATATGGAATGACGAGAATAATGATTGATTGATTGATTTGTTGATTGGACTGTAGGACCAAGCACTAGGCGAGACTCCCGGATTACGGCCGGGCCACTTCCTACAGTCGTTTTACATATAACAATAGGTAAGGATAGGTAGGTAATTGTTAGTTAGGAGTGAACGACCCGTTTACAGACACCTGGCAAATCGTATCTAGCTACTACTGTTACGAGACGATCACAAGGACAATCACCTATACATATAATCTGCAATCGCCAATCAGCAATCCCGTATCTAAAATTTCTCGCCTGCAATCTCCAGTCGGAAACCTGTTATTCATGTAATTTATTAGTATAATAGGATGATGACTAAATTGTAGTCCTCTGCACTCTCCAATCTGAATTCATGTTATTAAAATCAATTAAAGCAAAAAAATTAATTGGTGTCCACCTATTTATATCAACGGAGCAAGCGCCAAATCTATTTTGGGTTTAATAAAAAATTTCTCGAACGAAGTTAATATAAAAATCCATAACACGGGTTATGGTAAATTAAAAGTATTTCTAGATTCAGTAGATATCCACGCAAAGACAATTAATTTTTTTTTAACGTTCACGCCTAAAGAACTGAGAAAGGAGATACTACTACTTAAAGGAATAAGTGGCGGATATACGGAGGAGGAGATAAAAAATGAAATGTTGGCGGAATGTCCGAATATAAAGTTCTCTAAAATTCAACAATTTACAACTCCCTATACAAAAAGAGCTAACACACAACTGAATATGTACACCTTACAGCTCGAAACAGGTCAAAACCTCAGTGAATTGTTAAACATTAAATACCTGTTTCACCAGAGGATTCATTTCGAGAAACTAAAAAAACAGAAATCATACAATGCTTCAGGTGCCAACGATTTGGGCATATAAGCCAAAACTGTGCATTTAACAAGAGATGTGTGAAATGTGGAGATAACCATGAAGCAGGCCAATGTGCAAGAGAAAAGGGAAACCAAGAAAATAAACCGGCTGCCTGCATAAACTGCGGCAAGGAAGGTCACCCGGCAAACTACCGAGGATGTGAAGCATTTATTAAATTCAAGAACAACCGGGATATAAACAAAGGAAAGGTAAGAGACCTCCTAAACGCTAGAAAGGAAAGCGTCCTTAGGACCATAAACAACTTCACAACGCCAAACAGATCATTCGCAGATGTTATCAACCCAAATAGAGATAAAAACCCTGACAACAGCGAAAACTACATTTCAGACTTCTTTAATGAGTCCAACAAATTATTCTACATGCCTCTTGGTACTTTGTTAGATAAAATCAACCAATTCTGGCCGAATTACATGAGAATCGAAAACAAAGGTCAAAATCAGCTGAATACCTACAATTCATTCATTCAATTCATTCTTCTCTTCTCTTACCCCAAAAATAAATATGAGCTGTAACAATATTTCAATTTTAGCTTTGAACGCCAACTCAATAATATCCAACCACAAACGCCTTCAACTTTTTTGGAACAATTAAACACATCAACCCGACTGCAGCTCTAATCTCAGAAACCCACCTTAATGGCAGACACAAGCTACACCTCGAAAATTTCAACATCATCAGACAAGATAAAAATGTAGGCACAGCAATATTTATAAAAAAGAACATAAAGTTCAAAATTATTCCATTCGAGAGCCTGTCAATATCGGCAACCTTTATAGACATAAATTACATAGATGCTCAAAAGAGAAATCGCTCTCTGATAATAGGGGCCATCTATATCCCCAGTAACCTTGGTCAAGGTATGAAACAGGACCTAGATAACATTTTGAATTTATGTCAGAATAAAGACGAGGTAATCATTGGAGGGGACTTCAATGCCAGAAACCAAAGATGGGGAGATAGCGTAAATAACATGAATGGCAATCAATTATCAAATATACTTGAGGAACCAGACCGGATGAACTTCGAAATTGTAAACCCACCGGACCCAACGTTCCCGAGATCGGGTTCCTTCATTGATATGTTCTTAATATCGTCCAATTGTCTTCATAAAACGGACAATCAATTAAACTATAAGTGCTCTACTTTACCAGGAATATCTGACCATTTTGCAATACAACTAAACATCACAATTAAAAATTTTAACCCGTTAACAAACACTAAGAACCACATTTTATCTTTCAAACAAACAAACTGGGATACATACAAATCTGACCTAAGCTTTGCCCTCACGAACTTAAATCTATCTCACTCGAGGAGTTTATCTAACGACGAAATTGAAAAAACTATTAATGAGATCAACGTAGCAATTATTAACACAAATCTTAAACATGCCAAACAAATGAGACCTAAGGATTTAAAGTACGCCAATCTATCTGAAGTTGCACAGAAGATGCTCAAATTAAAACAAATCTGGTCCACCAAGCTAAAGAGGATATTTAGCAAACACAAAAACAAAATCAATGCCGAATACAAAGAACTCAACGCGAGAATCGATTGTCTCAATACCTGCCTAAAAGACAAAATTTCGAGTGAACTAAATACTAACTTCAGACGAAGACTCGAGGCCATCAAACCTTCGCCTCGAGTTTTTAAGGAAATTAATAAGATTACCGTAGGGAAATGCGACAAAATAAATGTATCAAGAGACCCAATCAAAAGAGGTGATAACATCTATATCGACCTAAACGAAAAACTAAACGCGTTTGCCGAATTCTACAAGGAAATATATAAGGAAAAAATCCCAACTTATAATCTAAACACAACAAATGAGGTCATAAATTTATGGAATAACATCTCAAGAGACAACGAAAAAGAATTGACGGAATTCTCTCAGCAAAACTCTGCGCTGAATCCTGGTAATCTTGAACTCTTCTGTAATACAAAGATTACGTCGGACACAATAAAAGCCCTAAACAATTAAAAAATCGATGGGACCGGACAATATTTCAAACTACTTCATCAGGAAAGGTGTTAAACAACTGGCAGAGCCCCTAACGATCATTATAAACAACTGTTTGGATAACGGTTTCTTTCCAAATGCATGGAAGATAGCGAAACTTATACCTATCCCTAAAACTAACGCGTCACACGAAATCAGAGACTTCAGGCCAATTTCGATGCTCTCAAATATGGGAAAAATTCTGGAAAAAATAATAATGTTTAAATTGCTTTGATAATTTTGATATCATCCCTGATATACAGTTCGGATTCAGGAAAGAACACTCTACAGAGCATGCGCTCTTATATCTCCATGACAATAACATCAAAGGACTAAACAACAGAAAATGCACAGTCTCTTGCACTTTAGACCTCGAATAAGCTTTTGACTTAACATGGCCGAAAGGTCACATATACAAACTGCACAGGGCCAATACCCCCCGCCTTACTTAGTCCGCATTATAAAAGTTTCCTCACAAATAGAAAACTTTTTATTGAAATTGATAATCAGAAATCTAACACAATACCAGTGAATTCAAGAGTTCCGCAGGGATCCATACTTGGACCCTGGTTATTTAACACTTATATTCATGACATTCCAACTAGATTGTCCAATAACTCCAAAACAGTTCTTTATACTGATGACACTATAGTTTTCGCACAAGACGAAAGACCACATCTTGCATTAGATAAGATCTTAAAACACATTACATTCATACAAAAATTCTACAAAACCTGGAGAATAAATATTAATGTCGAAAAATGCCAATTAATTTGCTTTAGAAACTCAAGTGGAAGAGGACACCATCTAGCTGTACGAGAAAGTAAACAATTAACTCTCCAAATCAATAATAGCGAAATCAAAACCGTCGATAAGATCAAATATCTAGGTGTTAATATCCAAAACAAAACTGTTTCAATCACCATATGAGAGCCACTATAAACAAAGCTAAAGGTGCAGCCGCGCTGCTAAAACCAATTCTGTCATCTAACAATGTTTAAAGCAAAACTAAGCTTCTTGTATATAAACATTAATAAGACCTATTTTAACTTACGCTTGCCCTATCTGGTTCACAATTAGTCCCACAGTAGCTAAGGAACTCCTTGTCTTCGAAAGAAAAATCATCAGACATTGTCTCTCCAAATTTAGAAGGAAAAATAAAAAATATATACACAACAAGATTATTTATAAAGATTCGGGAATAACCCCTATTCTTCAATACTCTTACAATCTAGCCGTCACAAGACTAAAAAGACTACAACATCACCCCAACCCTCTTATGAGGAGCATTTACCACGACAATGTCACAACTCCACTGGAAAACGGTACCTACTACGTATCACCGATCAGTTTAATAAACACAGAATCTCTCGTGTCTTTGCAAGCTAATAACTGCCTAAATCTTAATAAATTCTACGAATCGAAAAATACCAGTCACTTGAGAGGTTAAAGTACACACCCTGGCTTCATGCTCCGTGATCTGAATAGGCGTGCACCAACTAATCTAAATTAGTACAATACTTTATTGTTCCCTGTAAATATGTAAATAAATTAGTTTTGGTTTTAGGTAGTTCATAAACAGCGCTCAAATGCTAAAAAAAAAAGGTTTCATATAATGCCCTGAGCAAGCATAAATTTTTCTAGTAAATAAGATACAGTTCATAATAAGTTGAATTAGAGAAAATACTGTAAATTGAATTAAAACAATTTTCATATATCAAAAAATCAATTTTTGAAAAACGGTAGCACTTGACAGTTCTTGTCAGTGTATCCAACATATAAAAACAAACTACGTTTAGTTTTTTTTTAGTAACCGCTGTAAAATCTACTTGTAAAATGAATGTTTCTAAAATGTCCCAATAAAGGAATTGAATTGAATTGAAATTAACAAAATTCAACACTCAATTTCAGTGTCAGCTTCACAATTCAAACAAATTTTATATATATTTTTTTTTTTTTTTTTGAACACACTAAAGGAATTTGACAGTCTTTATAAACATGTATAATCACAAAAATAACTTATTGAAAGCAAAACAAACAATTGAACGATTAATTTATATATAACAAACTACATTGTATTAAAACATATACCTGATAAAACTTTATAGTATAAAAATGTTGATTTTTCTGTAGTTGTTGGTAATCCACTTTGATATTTTCTCATTGTAATTCCATCATGATTTTCTGTATCATTTTTTATTACAACAATATCATCATTAAAACTGTTTGAATTACATAAATCACATTTTTCCTCAAATTATTAAGATAATAATATGATATTATTCAATAAATAAAATAACCAAAAAATTATTAATAAATGAACAAGAGAAAATTTAAATATTTATTTTGTTTTATATTAATTATATTAAGAGCAAAAAATTTACACGTCTATTCACGATGAAATCACTTTCTCCTCCCCATGGAATGACGAGAATAATGATGCAAGAAAATTAAAAACTTCATTCAACGTGCAGCAGTGTTCTTGCGGCACCATAACAATATTGACAACTGGAATGACTAATCTGCAGTAATTGTGGTTTTAGCTCAGCATAAAAAACTGAACACTCAACGATAAGTTAAGCAATCAAATCTTGTTAATAAATAAATCGATGATCTGGTGGGAACAACATCATGATACGAACAAAACTATAAAGCGTCTGAAATCTCAAGGCGCTGAGATACCAAAACTTCGGTCTGAGTTAAGAATTTTTACATAGTTTTCGGCAAAAGGCTTTTATTAGGACATTGTTTTTAGTTTAAATTTCCACGAAACATTAATACGTTACCGGAAATCTATAACAGATCATAAATTATCAAACTATACTCAAAAACCTTTCTATTTAGCGTTCGGCAATTTCAATTTTTCAAAAACAAACAACTCATTATTTACCAAGGAACACCCATATACATAAATGTCGTCAAAATAGCTTTGAGGCTTTCAAATAGATTTTAGCTCTTTAAAAAAAATTACGTAAACTTTAGGTTTTAGGACATGTGTTGAGTGACCTAGTGGTAGATCGGTACTCGAAGGACCCGGGTTGGAATGCCATCTAGGTCAAAGTGTTGTTAAGCAAAACATTAACAACCATCAACACACCGGTTTTCCATTTAAACGATTTTCAGTAGCTGATAAATTGGAAAAATAATATGGGCTGATCACCCATATAAAAGAAAATCGATAAAATTAAGTATTCAAGTGCAACTCTATAAAAAAAATAGAGTGAATTGATGAGATTAATATAGGTGAGGGGACAGTTGTTGACAGTCTTAGTTCCTATATGGATCATCTACAGCAAAAAACAAACAAAAATTTAGGACATACAATTTCCAAGAAAATCCATTGTGAAAGTAAGACGGACACCAAAATGCCATGTCAATGTTCTCGAGTTATTTTTTCTAAGTACGGTTCCATAAAATTGATTATGAATAAATGCAGCTGATATATGCATATTTTCGTTTTATAATGTATAATCTTGTTGACAGCCTACGTTCCTATTTATGTTATATATACGGCCAAAACATATTTGTGTAATCGCTTGATTACACAAATATTGTTTTGCTTTAACCTTTATGTCAACGGCAATATACCTGGGTATGTTTTGCGTTTTTAAAACGCTGTAGTTCGGAACTGGATAATCGAATCGACTTGAAATTTCATGATATCCTAGCCAAAAGTGTTTTACGCAATAGTCGCAAGTTTGGTTTGGATTGGATCATCCGTTTAGAAGATAAAGCCCATTTACAAAGTTGCACCCTTACGTCAACAGCATACATACCTGGGTATGTATAATAAAACGCATGCAAATATGATGATATAATTGAAAAGAATAGTTTATTTTGAGTTAATTTTTGTAATTATAATAATTATATGAAAATATATGAAAAAAATACTTATGGTATAAAAGTAGATTCTTAAAAACTTGATTCTCGGATGATTCCCTCCACTCGCTACGCTCGTTCCGGGAAACTTCATCCTCGTGAAGAATTGCCTTCATCCTAAGCGAATACAAGATGCTATTTTATCCACGGCTTTAAAAATATTTGAAATAATATAAAGTTTTCATTTAAAACTTTATATCGCCATATTGAAATTAATTTATCATAGAAAACAAGAAAAACAAAACGTTTATTGTTTATTTTAGATTTATATATGTAATGTTCTTGTTTAAACTTGTTTATATTACTATACCAACAAATCAAGTTTTTAATTTGTTAGAGGATTTTTTTATAAATAAAGTGGAATGAAATAAATAAAAGAGAATTTTTTATATAAATGGGAATGAATACAATTACAATGAAAGATATACGCATGGAAAGTATATATTCTTTAGTAGTCGTGGATAAAAATTATTATAAATTATAAAATACAGAACATAAAATACTCATGAACATATAAATTATAAAATACTGATGAATATATAGCCCTCCAAGTATATATCTTTCATTGTAATTTTATTCATTCTTTCACTTGTTTGAAGAACGTGACGAAATCGTTGCGAACTACTACGGTTCTATAGTTAATTTGTTGGTATAGTATTGTCAAAAGGTTAAAACGAGAACAATACATATATAAAATATAAAATAATAAATTAAAATTTGGGCGTTATTTCAATTGTTTTGATTTTCTATGCTATCTATGATTTACATATTTCTATATGATGACAAAAACTTTAGCAGGCAAATTGGAAAATAATCGATATACATATATATATATATATATATATATATATATATATATATATATATATATATATATATATATATAT
>OY856186.1:31442740-31741200 GCA_963693315.1 Diogma glabrata | reverse complement strand
TCACATCAATGACATTTGGACAAAAGAAAAAGGCAAATTGACATTGGAAAACGTTAGGGCACAATTGATGGTAAAATTCAACTGGAAGGAGACATGTCCAGAGTTTTTTACAAAAATAAAAGAAGATGCTGGTTTTCTCCAAAAAGTTGCTGGTAGAGAAAAATACAAAATGAGAGCTGATAGTTTGTTTGGTACTCAAGAGAGTGGATAGTCATCGACTTCGATGGAGATTGATTGAATACAATGTTGACAATTTAAGCATAGAACTCTTTCTGCAATAAACAGAATTAAAAATATTATTAACAAAATATATTTCAACATTTCAAAGCAATAAAGAGTTTTCAAAGGTTATTTATGAAAAAATTTAGTCTTTTTGTTTACTCCTTTTCTGTGCGATTTTTAAAAATTTTGTATTTCGCCCGGATTTCGCCCGGCTTTTCAAATGGAAATTTTGACACTTGTCGCCCGGATTTTACCCTGATTTATAAAAAAACCGCCCGGATTTTCCGGCCCGGAATACCTCCAAAAAAAATCTGGCAAGCTTAATATATATATATATATATATATATATATATATATATATATATATATATATATATATATATATATATATATATATATATATATATATATATATATATATATATATATATATATATATATGTATATATGTGCATATAATAGACTGGTCGTTAAAAACTAAATTTTCCGAGACGCCCCCTAGAAAAATTCTTTGTGGTCAAAAAACCATAACGGCATTATTCTTTTTTTTAAATCAAAAGAACACGTGCCGCAAAATCATCGAAGTTGATGTTTTGATAAAATCGTTAATATCTCATAAAATATGCAGATGTCACAAAAAAATATCATAATCATTTTTGTAGGAAATATAGTTCTCTACAAAAAAAGTTGAAGTCATTTTTCTCCTAAAACCTATATTTCTGATGATATTTTGAAATAAAACTTGAAATTCGTCGAAACTCGTAAAACCAAATGATGAAAATTTCGACGAAAAAGTACTAATTTTGATTTTTTTTTGTCACGATTATTTTTTTATACATTTCATTTTATAGCATAAGAAGAAGATTAGGACTTTTCGTCATCTTTATTTTTTATGTTTTTTAAAAATTACGAAAACTTACAAGTTCATTTTCAAAATATCATGAGAACTATACGTTTTCGGGAAAAATGACGTGGATGTTTTTTTGTAGAGAATTAAATTTCCTACAAAAATGGGTATGTGATTTTTTTGGTATCTGCATATTTTATGAGATATTTGAAAAAATCTACGAATTTTTCAAAAAATCAACTTCGACGATTTTGCGGCACGTGTTCTTTTGATTTAAAAAAAAAAATAATGCCGTTGTGGTTTTTGACCACAAAGAATTTTTCTAGGGGGCGTCTCGGAAAATTTAGTTTTTAACGACCAGTCTAGTGTATATATATATATATATATATATATATATACACTGAAAGAAAAAAGTAAGTATTTTCAACAGAAAACACGTATTAATTTAACAGAAATTTATGTGAGTTTTCAGCCCCCTTAGCACTTTGTTATTAAAACATTTTTTGCTATGTTAAATATACAAAAATTTACAAACTCATTTCTGTACAAAACGACATAGTTTTTTGTAAACAAAATATAATATTTTGTTATAACGACATAGCCAATTTTTAAGAGATAAGTTAGTCTAACAAACATATATGTACTTTTAACAAAGCATTTTTATAAAACAACATAGTTTTTAGTAAAGAAAAAATAATATTTTGTTATACCAACATAGCCAATTTTAAAGGTTTAATTAGCCTAACAGAGATATATGTACTTTTAACATAATTTTTGTAAAAGTTTTATTTCACTATGTAACTTTGCTACGTGAAAACAATAGAATTATTTGTTATTTATACATACTAATGAAGTGACTGCCATAATTAAAATAACTATATATTTTATGGAACCTTGGTTAAAATTAACAATATTGGACCTTTGGACTCCTTCTAAAATTGGGAATACAAACACTTTTTCAATGTACTCTAAATAAATTTATTTATTAACAATGATTTTATTAATACTTATATATAATATAAAATTAAATTTTTAATTACACAACTTAATTATATAAATTAAATTAATGTATTATTAGTTAAGTCACCTTAATGTATATATTTATGATAAATAAACATTTTTATTATGTATAAGTTTTATTTATAATTTATTATAATTTGTTTATTTATTAAAATTTATTTATGATTATAATTTATTTATTTAAGTAATTTATTTTTATTTTACATTCGTTAGAATTTATTTTGTTTATTTTAATGTTTATAAAATGGTTTTTTTATATAAAAAATATTATCCTGAGAAGCAGGGACTGATTTCCTGAAAAAATTGGGTTCAGGTTCAGGTTCGGGTTAATAAAAATAGAAAGTTCAGGTTCAGGATCGGTTCAGGGTTCGGGTTCGGGTTCAAAATTTAGAAAAAGAGAACAATATATTTTATTTATTTGTCAAAAAACTTTACTTATTTTTCAAAAAATTCTCATTTAATTTAATAATCAAAATATTTTTAAATTTTCTTCTTTTAAATTTGATCTTTGTAGTGACAATACATATGTCAAAGCTGAAAAACTTACTTGCGTAAGAAAATATTTTTTTTATTTTTATTTATGAACCCGAACCTGATGAGATTTTGGATTCGGGTTCGGCTTCATGGTTCATAAAAAAACCGAACCTGAACCCATTTGGGTTCAGGTTCGGGATCGGTTTCAGTCCCTGCTGAGAAGGATTGTAATCAACATTTAAAGACTATAATACTTCAGCTAATACAAATCAAAAAAATTAAATAATGTTTAAAATTCGAATATATTATAGAAGTTGATTATTTTAAATCTAAAATTTCATAACAGAAAACATAAGAAACAGACGTAGAGTTTTACATAAGAAACAGACGTACATTTTAGATTGGACATTTTAGATAAAACAGATTTAAGATAACTAGGATTCCTTAAACTATTTAATGAAACTGTCGGTTATGGATACTGTAGATGATGTTACCGTAGATTATTGTTCTTTAAAATATTTCTTGAAATTGGTAAATAAAATGTTTATTTATGGTATTCGAATATGTTGCGTTGTCGTTGCCAAATTAAAATTAATGTGAGGAAATTAATTCAGTAAACAAAATTGAGTATATTTAATTCAGACAATAGTTCGAATTGGTTTAAGTCTGTATTAGGATTGCAATAATTTATTGTATATTTTTTATAATTTTATTCCATTCAATATATTTGATTTTAACTTTTACTTAATTTTAATTTTATTTTAACTTTAATTTATTTTAAATTATTATATAAAGCTAAATTTTTTAAAGTTAAAACTCAGATTAATTAATTCAGTTAACGAAAACGTAACAATTTTTTAGCAAGTGGCAAACATTTAAATTCAACTCACCAATTCTTTATTCTCCTCTCTTGAAATTTTTATATTTACTGCTCGAATTGTATCCATCCCACTATATTTTGTTACCCTTAAAATATTACTTATATCATCTTGTGTTATATCGATGGTCTAGCGCACAGATGTGGTAAGTGACATTTTTTGAGAAAATGAGTTAACTACTCTATAAAATTCTCCATTTCATTTTTCATATAATGTAAAAATATTGTATGTGTATGTTTAATATTTTATCCAGTAGATGGCATTGTCGTACTCTACTGTACTGCACATGTACTGTGGTAAGTACTTATGGTTTGTATAAAACTAAATATTATTCATGTATCTCTTAAGTTCTATCATGTAGAAAGACATAATTACAATAAAGACTAGATAACTACTATAAAACTCTATCGAATTCCACCACATAATATTTTACATTTTCAATTTTTATTGAAGTGTAAACTTTCAAACGCCTGTACTGAACAATTTGCTAAATGTCACTTACCACATCTGTGCGCTAGACCATCGATATAATAATAATAAGTTTTCCGCGAATAGAAATCGATCTATCAGGATTTGAAAAATAATAATATATAATATAAATATAATTAAAAAGACAAGTAAATGCTTCATAAAAAGATTGAATTGCTTACCTGTTAAATTATCAAATAATTTAATGTTGTATATTATTTTCCCTTTCTTTAGCAATCTATAAAGTATTTTTTTAGTTGCAACAGAATTTTTTTCATTTCCAAGCACAAAGACAACACGTTTCAAATGGAATTAATTTTAAATGCAATTCTTAAATGAATTTTGGCATTTTACAAAATGTTCTCTTATTTTAAAATAGCTCTACATACTTATAACAATTCTTTCAATTTGATTAACATAGTACTCCGTTACTTTAAAGTTTAACTTAGCCTCGTAAACTCAATTTCTCTTAACATAGCGCTCTGTTATTATAATATATGCTTAACAGAATATATGTTAAATATTTTTACCATTGTTAATGAAAATAAACTACCACTATGTTAAAATAACTGGAGCCATGTAATTTTAACAAAACCAATGTTTGTTTACAAAATGTATTTGCTTAGGTAAAATAACGAAGCGATTTTTGTATTAATAACATAATTGAAAAAAACTAGCAAAGTCAATTTTATTGAAACGTAACATAAACAATATTATTTTAACAAAAATATTTTATTAAAACCAATTTGGTTAATATTACGTAGCTTTTTTTCTCAGTGTATATATATATATATATATATATATATATATATATATATATATATATATATATATATATATACAGTCGAACTTCGATTATCCGGAAGCGTTGGGGAATCGATCATTCTGGTTAATCGAATTTTACGGATAATCGATGTAAATTATAAAAAATTCGATTTTTGCAATAATTCATTATTTTTTTTTTTTTTAATAAGATGTGTTGTGTAGTAGGAATTACAAAATGTGTCACAACAACACATAGATACCTTTTAAGACGTAGGTCCCACAACAACATGCGTCTTGAGGTATAGGTGGACGCTTTTTTTAAATTTTTGTGGATTGAAAGCACTCGAGGCTATTGATTCGGGCAAAGCATTCCATGTGTACGACGTACGCACAAAGAAATCTCTTTGCATTCTATTACTATGACAGTGAGTTATCTCGACAGTTCGACCGCCCGCACACACCGATTGACGAGTAAAACGGGGAAAAACATATGTCTGAGGCATTATGGACCTGATTTCATCCGAGCACTGCTGATGACGATATTTATAAAAAACAACGAGATCAGCAACAGTGCGACGATGTTGCAGGGAATCAAGACCTGTTAAATCTCGATCTCATTCAATTCATAAAAATTATTAATAGCATTAAAGTTTTAATTCATTATTTTGATGTTTTGGTAAATTTTGTAAATTTATGTTTTATTAAGTGTAGCGTACATACTATTTTGCATGAAAGAATCTATCAATTGTTGTTTGTTTCACGTTTTTAATTTTTTCCGTTAATTAACATTTTATCTTTCACCATTTCCAGCATCATAACTTCCTGCTTGCTAATAAAATCCTTTTTTTCGACAAAATCTATTATATGTTGAATGTTGGTTATTGCTTGGCTTAACGTTATATCGGGAGAGACATACTCAACTTCGCTGTTTTGAACTGATTGTACAGATGGTTCAGAAGAGTCTGCCACATTTCTCACTTCTACTACAATCTCTTCGTCATTTAATGAAGCGAAAGCGGAAGCTTCTTTATCTCCATCTATCCAAGTTCTTACGGTTTCGTAATCAAAGTTATCTATTGCGCTCGCTGTTTTAACAATTTCTATAAAATTATTATTTATACCACTCTCAGTAACACTTTCATCGTCGTTGGTATCTTCAGGTAACAATTCAGGCCAAATATTTTTCCAACTGTTTTGTAGAACTGTTGTTGGGATTTCTCCCCACACACGGTTTATTCCGTATATGAAATCTTTTATTGTAAACCCTTTGATCATATTTCAAATGTCACCGACCGATTCTTGCGCTACTAAAGTTTTAAGTTGATTATGCCTATAATGACATTTCAAACTTCGAATAACTCCTTGATCCATCGGCTGAATCAGTGAAGTACGATTTGGTGGAAGATAATTAACGGATATATTACCCATGGATAATTCTTCGGCCGGTGGATGTGCTGGGCAATTATCTAACAGCAAAATAATCTTACTATTAGAAGGCATCCTAATTTTAGTCAGATGATCTTTGACTTCGTTAATAAAGTGCTTTTTAAACCAGTACGTCATTAGTTCTTGAGTCATCCATGCACACTTGTTTGCAGTATATATAAGTGGAAGATGTGATATTCCTTTTAAGGCCCTCGGTTTTTTGTACCCGAAGGCTGCGGTTCATTGTGACATACCAACGTTTTTCGTGGTATACTACGCCAAAATATCCCGGTTTCATCCGCGTTGTATATTTGCTCTGATTTTTTGCTTCTGATATTTTGATTTTGAATTTTTTCTGCTAATTCACCAACGTAAAGTGTGGCCGATACTTTATCTGAGTCTTGTTGTTCTCCAGTTATGGTTGAACATTTAATTCCATAGCGGTTCTTAAATTTGTCTAACCAACCTCGTGAATAATTGCAATTTTTGTCGATTTTTAAACTCGGATGAAAATATTTTGCTTTTTCAATAATCATTGCGCCCGAGATAGGCACGCCCGCATTTCTATTTTGACGAAACCATGCTCTACAGATGGGTTCTTGGAACTTCGTGTGGTTTTACGTTTTTCCATTTTTTCTAGTGAATCAGCTTTTATACAAAAATTGATAATTTTAGTTTTATTGGCACGAATATCATAGATAGTAGATGTTCCCACGCTATATTTGTGTTTTAAAATATCTACAGTTACACCCATTTCCAGAGACTTCATTATTTCTAATTTCTCTTTGAGAGATAAAACCTTTCTAGCTCTCTTGTTTTGTCCCGGAGCTGGTGCCATTTTCCCTAAATAAACTTGCTGGAAAAAATATTTAATGACCAACAAACGCAACGGTAAAATAATACATGTACTTTCTTTATAATTAAATTTTATTATGAAGTACAAACATGTGAGATCCACACGAAAATAATAAACATTACTAACTGCTGCTGATTAGAGCATAAAATTATTTTAAAACAAACATAAATGTACATAAGTCAAAAGTCCCGTTAATCACACAAAATTCACTTACACAAACAGCAAGGCAAATTAGTATTAAATATTAATTTTCTTTCGTTCTCATTCTGCCGTAATGCTTATCCTAGTTTTTATTTCAAACTGCGTACGAAAAAAAAGGAAAAAACAAAACCAAAATAAATTCGTAGAAAATTGAATTCCGGATAAAAGAAGCTTTTCTGGATAACCGAGGTTCATTTCGATTTTTTTTTTGGTCCGGATAATAGACGTTCCCGATAATGGAGGTCCGGATAATCGAAGTTCGACTGTATATATATATATATATATATATATATATATATATATATATATATATATATATATATATATATATATATATATATATATATATATATATTTATATTTATATGTATACCCGGGTAGGTTACTGTTGACTTGCGTAAAACAGTTCTGCTGTTGACATAACGGTTAACCAAGAATTTTGTCAGGAATTCATTTATAAGCTAAATTATTTGAATATTGTACCGACATTATTTTTATGCCGCCGTGCAGGTAGCGAGAAACTGTTTCCTGGCTAAAACGCTCGATATTTCACAAAAAAAATCTTGCTATCAGAGAGTTTGGCAGTACTTATGCTTATCTTAATCTTAATTTATGAGTTTGAATTAAATTTTGTAAAAGCTTCGCCATTAGCAAAAATTCTGAAATAAATATTTTTAAATACAAATGTTCCCGATATCTTTAATTTATTAAAATCTAAGTGTTAAAACTTAAAACTAAGACGAAAACCAACAACAAAAAAAAAATCCAACAAGTAAGAAATAAAAAAAAAATTTTAAAAAGATTTTTTTTCTTTAAGTTTTCCATTTAATTTTATTTATTTTCTTCGAAACAAATGAGATGGAAAAATTTTTTCGTAATTTTATTATGAAAAACAATTTACTGTTTTTATTTTGAGTTGAAATATAAGAAGAAAAGTAAAAGAAAAACGGTTTAAGTTAACATATTTAAACTTTTTACTAAAAAGACGGAGACTATTTTGAGTCATGAATAAGGAAAATATTTTGTGTTTTTTAAAAGAAAAGTTTTGATTATAGTGAAAAATCTTTTCAAATGAATTTTGTTTTAGATGATTTCATGTTATTTCTTTTAATAAAATTAAAATATGGAAATTGTTGAGATAATGCTGCTTTTTATTTTTGAGTGGTTGGGGTGACTAAATTTTTACGCATTGAAAGGCGTTTTCAAAAGTACACATATTTCATCTATTAGTTTGTTTTTTTAAAATTCAGATATATAACAAAACTTAACTGTTTATAGGAGTCTAAGTTTAACACTGTAATACTTTTAAGAATTGGCAATTAAAAAATTTTAATTTTTTTTATAATATCGTCAATGAATCTCAATTAATCCCATCGACTACGTTTTGAAATCTTAGTGTTCTGATTTGCTTTATAAATAATTGTTTTCTGGACAAATGGTTGGAGAAGTTAATTTTAACCCTCGTTCGGTGGCATAATTTTACAACGCTAACAGGCGACAGAGGTACAATTGTACCTTCATATATTTTATATGGAAATCCTCAAGGTAGACATAATTATTGTGTCATATGTAAATAGATAATTTATAGAATTTCCGCATTATTTAGAACATGCTTTGAAAGAATTATGGCATTATAAGTTGGTCAAAAAAATGTTGTCAAGTGTGTCAAAAGAAAGATTTCTATTTATTTGTTTACCCAATTTTTTGGCAAAAAATAAAATTAATTATTTGTTTGAAATGAAATTTTATTATTATTATAGAGAATTAAGGCATTATAGATTCGTCAAAAAAATGTTATTAAGTGTGTCAAAAGAAAGATTTTTATTTATCTATACTGTCTTCTGGTTGTTTTTATTTAATTTAAATGGAAACACCTATAAGCATTAGATCTTTTTGAGTTTTGCTCAATTATTTAATTATCCAAATATTGCGAGGGTTGTTTGTCCTCATCCTCAGTGCTCTACAAATTACAACAATATACATAGTTCCTTATTCTATCATTAACACAGAATAAATAAAATTAAATTAATTTACCTTGCAATAAGAAAGTATTGTCGTCATTGGTTCTAGTATGAAACATAACATCTGATTAACAATACAGTTGATTTACATTTAATTTATTACTATTACATCTATATGTTTTGTTAATAAAAACTTTATTATAAAATTGTTGAAATAACGAAACGTAAAAACAAAAATAAAATATGGAGGGGCTGAAATCTTACAGCTCTAAGATATCAAGACTTCGATCTGGGTTAAGGATTTGTATATAGTTTTCAGCAAAATACTTTTATGAGGACATGGTTTTTAGTTTTGGGCAGCGATGTATATCAAACATAACTCTTTGTTAAAGTAAAAGTATTTTTTTATCTCTGTTTAAAAATTTATTACAAAACTAACACGAATCATCAATACGTTGTCGGAAAATTATAATCAAAATTCCAAAAATATTTTTAAATTAAATAAAATCAAACTTTTTCAAAATTCAAAAATATTCCAAATATTAGAATAAAATCAAATATTTAAATATTTTCTAAATTCCAATAATATTTCAAAAATTCTTAAAAATTCAAACTTTTTCCAAAATTCTAAAAATATTGCAAAAATTATTACAAAATCAAAAATTGAAGCTTTGTTCAAAATTCCAAGAATTATAATAAAATCAAAAATTTAAAATTTTTCAAAATTCTAAACATATTCAAAAAATTCTTACAAAATCAAAAATTAAAACTTTTGCCGAGATTCTAAAAATATTGCAAAAATTATTACAAAATCAAAAATACAAACTTTTTTCAAAATTCCAAAAATATTTCAAAATCTATAACAAATTCAAAAATTTCCATGTCCAATATCATTCTAAATTATAATTACGTCATAAAAACAGCTACATTTTTTTTTCCAAAAAATTGGCTAAAAAAATAAATGAAATAATTTTTTGACACACTTGACATTATTTTTTGACAAACTTATAATGCCATAATTCTCTATAATAATAATAAAATATCATGTCATACAAACTATTAATTTTATTTTTTCTAAAAAAATTGGGTAAAAATTAAGTTACCTTAAACCTTTGTCACACTTGACAACATTTTTTGACAAACTTATTGATGGGGCACAGACCGATGAGTATCGTTGTAGATGCTGTGCGTTTATTCCCACGCGGATGTGTAGATATCATATAAAAAATGTGTGGATGTTATAAATAAATTTAAATCCTTTTATTAAATTTTAATTTTATATTTTGTACACGTTTACTTGATATGAAATCACAAATATAATTGAATTTATATAATACAAATCTAAGTTACAAAGTTAATAAAAAAAATGATTTTTCATTTTCGAGTTTTCGATTGTAGATGAATTCCTGTATGTTATAACAATCTACGAAGAATGCAATACTTTTTAGTACAAAATAAACATCAAACAAGAATTCACCTACCATGAATAATACTGTTATGATGTTTAATAAAAATAAACAATAAATAATATTGACAAGATAGAAGTACAAATATTTTTTTCTTTAGGTTTTTCAATTATTTTTAAACTGTTAATTAATTTAATTTAAGTTATTTTATTTTATTATAGTTGCTTATGAACATACCGCCGGCTTTGAACAGCTGGGTTCAACAGGAAGTCGTGCAAGTTTTGAAAGTGGTCTCTTTAACTCTCCGTTTTTAGTTTTTAATGTGACTACTCTGGTGAAACCATCGGATCCAGGATGCAATTTGATTATTTTACCCAGCAGCCATTTACACACAGGAATGTTATCTTCTTTGATCACTACAATGTCATTAATATTTATGGACGAATTTTGTTTTAGCCATTTTGCTTTTTGTTGTAGGGATGTGATGTATTCCAGGTTCCATCGCTTCCAGAAATGTTGTTGCATATATTGTAGCATCTGCCAACGGGATAGATGTGATGGTTTAAGATGACTGACGTCACATTCAGGTATCTTTGTAGTTGCTTGTCCAATAAGGAAGTGTGACGGTGTAAGAGCATCAATTTCTTCAGATGACAACACACACAATGGGCGGGAATTTAGAATGCTCTCAATTTCTGTAAGGAGAGTGATCATTTCTTCCATGGTTAAAATAGTATCGCCAATAACACGTCGCAGATGGAACTTAGTAGACTTGATAGCAGATTCCCAAATACTTACCAAATAAATACCAAAATGAGGTGCATTAGGTGGTATAAAATGCCAATTAATGGCGTTTCTGGAACAAGAATGAGAAATTTCATTAGATAGTTTAATACAATTGCTAAAAGAGTATTGAAGTTGGTTGTTTGCGCCAATAAAATTGGAGCCGTTATCGCTGTAGATCTCCTGGCAACATCCACGACGAGCAACAAAGCGATTTAGAGCAGCAAGAAATGCATCACTGCTGAGGTCAGTCACCAATTCAATGTGTATTGCTTTTGTACTAAGGCAGATGAATAAACATATATATGCTTTGTAGTTTTTCTGACCCCTTCCTTTAGTCAAATGAATTTGCAATGGCCCCGCATAGTCTACTCCCACTTTAACAAATGGACGAATCAGCTCAAGCCTATAACTGGGTAAGTTACCCATCAACTGTGTCTCATTTGTTGCCTTCTGCCTTACGCATTTAACACAATTGTGAATTACTTGACGTATCAAATTTTTGGCTCCAGGTATCCAGTATTGCTGTCTTGATAAAGCGAGTAACAACGATGGTCCAGCGTGTTTATTGTTTCGATGCATCTCTTCAATAATTAGTTTAGATACAGGGGACTTGGATGATAAAATAATTGGGTGCCTTGTAGAAAATGACGAGTTGTAATTCTCCAATCTGCCTCCAACTCTTAAAACTCCAGAATCATCAATAAATGGACTGAGTGATTTTAAATTACTGCTGGGCTTGACCATTTGAGATACTTTGAAGTCAGTTAGCTCTGGTAAGAAATACTTTCGCTGGTCATATCGGCATATGATGAATAATGATTCGTAGAGTTCTTCTCGACTTACAAATAATTGGTTGCTTCCAGCTAATCGTTGCTTTTTTAAAGCTGCGATAAATCTTAATACATATGCCATTATTCTTTGAATTTTGTGGAAAGATGAATGCTTAGAAATTAGGTTGTCGAGGACGTCATATTCTATAGTGGTGGTACAGCTTATATTTTCATTTGCTTGAAAATGTGCATAATTTATTTTTTGTGGTGGCCAACTTTCATTTGGCTGGGTTAACCAATCAGGTCCGTTCCACCAAAGTGCATTGCATTTTAGTTCGTGAGGAAAAAGCCCTCGAAGCTATGTCAGCTGGGTTTTGAGGTGAAGGCACGTGATACCAATGTGCTCTACCAAACAATGATAGCACCTGCGACGTGCGATTGGCAACAAAGGTGGGCCAGCGACGAGGATGAGATGAAAGCCAATCTAGCACGATTGTGGAGTCTGTTCACAAGTAAATATCCTGAACATTCACATTACTTTCACGTTTGACGAGATTGACTAAGTTGGTCAATAACACTGCACCGCATAGTTCTAAACGTGGAAGACTTTGTTGCTTTATAGGTGCAACTTTGGTTTTTGAGGTTATCAAGTGACAAAATGTTTCTCCCTTTCTGGTAATAATCTTGAAATAGACTACAGCGGCATATGCAAGCTGGCTGGCATCACAGAAGCCATGGAGCTCAATCTTGGATTCTTGAGATGTTTGAACATATCGTGGGATGGAAACTTCTTGAATTTTGGGAAGTGTTGATCGAATTAGTTCCCACTCTTTGGTTTCTGGTTCTGGTAACGGATCATCCCAATTCAGATTTAGGTACCATAGTCGTTGAATAAATATTTTTATTTTTACATTTACCGGAGCAATCCAACCCATAGGATCGAAAATCTTCCCTGCTTCTGATAATATTTTTCGTTTGGATAGCGGTATCGTACTCGCAGCTAAATCTACGTGAAAACTAAACTGATCTTTTGTTGGATCATATTGCAAGCCTAACACCTTTACAGACTGATTAATAGTTGTGTCCTCAAAAGTTTTAATCTGGAATTCTTTGTCTTCATCTGGAATGTCTTTTAATACTTCAGGAGAATTAGATATCCATTTCCGTAGCTTGAACCCGTACTTTAATAGTGTAGTTTTAGTGCTTGTTTTCAGATTGATTACTTGATCTAGAGTGTCTCCACCAGTCATGAGATCATCTACATATATATTTTGCTGTATAACTTTCGCTGTATCAGGTTCGGAACTCATAATATCACAGGCGACTTGATTAATAGCTTTCGTAGCTAAATATGACGCAGATGCCAATCCATAGGTTACAGTACACAACTTAAAGTATCGGATGGGTTGCGATGAATCTTCTCGCCAAACAATTTTCTGGAAATTAGTGTCATCGTCATGAATACGAATTTGGCGGTACATTTTTTCTATATCCGCACCAAAAACTATTCGATGCTCTCGGAAACGCAAAATTATGGCGTATAAAGTAGATTGAACTGTGGGTCCAACTGCTAGACAATCGTTGAGGGACACTCCAGAACTAGATTTTGCAGACCCATCAAAAACAACTCGAAGTTTAGTTGTCGAACTATCCTTTTTTAACACCCCATGGTGTGGCAAGAAGAATCCATCGTCTTTGACTACAGTTGGCGGCACTTCGATCATGTGACCGAGAGACAAGTATTCATCTATGAATTTTTTATAACTAACATGGAAATCCTTGTCTTGAATAAACCGTCGCTCCAATCCCTTTAATCTTTGGATTGCTCTACTTAGTGAACCACCTAGTTCAGTGTGAGGTTTTTTGAAGGGCAATCGAACTTGAAGACGACCGTCTGGCTTTCTTTGTAGATTTTCCTTAAAACTGTCCTCGCATAGCTTTTCCTCTGGAGATAAAATAGAACCAACTGTTGGAGTTGATTCAAGCTCCCAAAAACGTTTAAGCGTTTCGTCTATATTGAGTTCAAGCTCAGTATTCGTATTGAATCCAAAAAGCGCATCTTCTGCATGTGAGTTTTTGTTGTTAGTACAACCTGCCACAAGCCATCCAAAAATTGTGTTCTGCAGAATTGGATCGTTTGAGTTCCCTTTAATTTGTCCATCTTTCAGTATGTTGAAGAAATGATCGATACCAATTAATATGTCGACATCATTAGCCTTATAAAACTCAGGATCAGCAAACGGCAAGCCTTTCCAAATATCACAAAAAGTTGAGTTTATATTGATATGTGGAAGCTTTGAAATGCGTTTTAAAACAAATACTTTTACCGTTAATTCGGAACCTTTTCGAGGTTGAATATGAACTGAGGCCCTCCCTTTAGTTGTACCTGCTTCAACTTGCCCAAGCCCTTTTACTGTTACTCTTCCATTGTGTCGGGGAATCCCGAGTCGTTGAAGGCAAGCTTCAGTAATAAAACTTGCTTGAGAGCCTGAGTCCAAAAGAGCTCGACAGTATACATATTTTCCTGAAGCGCACATAACCTTGTAATGTATCTACACATCATCCCTTAACTCCTACAAAATCTTACAATGACCGCACATAAAATAAACAACAAATTTCCATTATATTCAAAAGTAAACAAACCGCAAAATCATTTTCACATGATAACAAAAAACATATGTGAAAATAAACATAATTTATTTTAAACCGAAAGAAAGTTTATGGAACTCATATTTCATACAAAAAACTATTAAATGAAATATGATTACCGTGCATATGTAAATAATATAATTTTCGTTTATTTTTATGTGATGTAATAAATTTAAAGTAAAACTGAATATGTCGGTCAATTAAATTTACAAAGAAAATATAAAAAATTATGTGACACATTTTTCTGACATTATGAAACAATTAATTTTAAGAATATTTTTGCTAAATGTGTAATTTTTAGTATTATCGATTTTGTATAAATAGAAGAAATTATCGATAATAAAATTCAGATTTATATATTTGTCTAACTATAAACAAGTGTTTTTATTCATATATATAAGTCTGACGAAGTCCATTTTGCCTAGCATAAGTGACTTCTAACAATTGGAGTATAACAACCATTTGATTTGAGCAAAGTGTTGTTATATAAAAATTGGACGGTTCTGACTAACGGACTCTTGGACTGAATATAAATTCTCCTCACTAAAAGATAAATTATTTAGTGCAACTTTTAAATGGAACTTACGCATAATTTTGAAGTGGATTACAACCGTTATAACCTTGATGAAAGCTGTTGGAAGAATTGATTGCGCTGCATGATCAGTCTGACCGGAGTTAGATGTGAATACCTTGATAGAACTTGTAGGTTTCTCAATGGCTTCTTCAGGTTGCTTTGAAAGTTCAACGTCAGCTATATGAAGCAGCGTGTGGTGTTTTCCTTTGCATGTTGGACACCGTCGTTTGGATAAGCACCTAAAAATGGCATGTTTATCGCTCAAACAGTTGAAGCAGTATTTATTTGTTTTTGCTATTTCGCGTCTTTTGTGAACATCCATTCCATTAAAAACAGGGCATTGATATATTGGATGTCCTTCAGCTTGGCAAATTGAACATTTAATTTCTTGAACTGCAATATGACTTTTGACTGATGATGCTTTGCTATCGCGGTTAGAGTTTCGCTTACTTGAACCTCGTAGTGATTCTAAAGCGTCTCCCCTTTTTAATAAAAAATCGAACAACTCTTGAATAGTTGGATACTCTTTTTCTGCTGTTGCTTGTGCCCAAAGACTCTTTGATTCATCATCCAATTTACTTACAAGGATGTAAGTTAACCACGGATCACGATGTTCACCTTGCGATCCCATTGCCTTTAAGCCTTGTAACACCTCATCAGAAGTATCCAATAGCTTTCTTATGTTGAAATGGTTTGCATTGTTAATGGATGGTTGTTCTAGAGAGCTCCCAATGAATGCGTTTATAGTGTGCCGTTTCCGATCGTAACGCAGTCTTAATTTCTGGAAAGCTTCGATATAGTTCGCTTCCGTTATGCTAAAATGACGTAGTCTCCTCGCAGCAATCCTTTTAGGTACTGAAATTTTTGTACTGCTGACAGCGATGCTGAATCATGAACCGATGAAACATAGATATCGTAAAACGACTGCCACTCTGTGTAATCTCCCGAAAATGGAGGAATATTTAATTTCGGAAGCCGTATATCTGCCACAGCTTGAGTTGTATTGAGAGGATTCTCGAAGCTCACATTCAGATTTGCATTATTGAGTCCCAATTTTCGAATTATCTTATTAAGTTCTGCTACGGCTGTATAATAACTTTGCTCATATTCCATGTCAGGTTGTAGTGATTGATCTAAATCAAACATGGCGTTTTCGATTTTAGTAAATTCTTCCATCAGTTTTTCCACGCGGTTTAGCTTAGCCCGGCATTCTTCTATGGATGCTTCGGCTTTTTTCGTACTGTTAATGATGAAGGTCAACTTGCCCTTGTTAACGGACCGTTGCTTTTTTAATGCGTTGATAGCTTGTTCACTCATTTTTAAATTTTCACTACACTTTTCACACATTGATTTTAATTGTTTCTTTTGAACACTGGTGATAATTGTTATTTGCACGCGGTATTTTGCAAAATGTCGAAAATTTTTCGTATAAAGATTGAACCACGCCAATAAGGGAAGAATTTGATTTAATGTAATTTAATTTAATAACGCAAATGTCTTATATTCTGAATGAATTCACTAGAGTTTATGAATATTAAAACCACACTTATAATATGAGCACGTGTTATCTTTATAAAGTTCAATAAAAAATGCAAAATTGAGTATACAATTTAAGTATCAATTTATTTATTAATAATTATAAGATTTAAAATGATACTTTTCGAGTTGTTGGCACGAGTTTTGACGGGATGAAATTCTTAAACTGCTTGTCCAATTATTTGCTGCTTGTCCAATAAATTTCCAAATCCGTCTCGAAGGACCAAAATGATGGGGCACAGACCGATGAGTATCGTTGTAGATGCTGTGCGTTTATTCCCACGCGGATGTGTAGATATCATATAAAAAATGTGTGGATGTTATAAATAAATTTAAATCCTTTTATTAAATTTTAATTTTATATTTTGTACACGTTTACTTGATATGAAATCACAAATATAATTGAATTTATATAATACAAATCTACGTTACAAAGTTAATAAAAAAAATGATTTTTCATTTTCGAATTTTCGATTGTAGATGAATTCCTGTATGTTATAACAATCTACGAAGAATGCAATACTTTTTAGTACAAAATAAACATCAAACAAGAATTCACCTACCATGAATAATACTGTTATGATGTTTAATAAAAATAAACAATAAATAATATTGACAAGATAGAAGTACAAATATTTTTTTCTTTAGGTTTTTCAATTATTTTTAAAGTGTTAATTAATTTAATTTAAATTATTTTATTTTATTATAGTTGTTTATGAACACTTATAATGCCATAATTCTCAATAATAATAATAAAGTTTCATTTCAAACAAACAATTTTATTTTTTTCCAAAAAATTGGGTAAAAAAATAAATAAAAATCTTTCTTTTGACACACTTGACAACATTTTTTTGACAAACTTATAATGCAATAATCTAGTTTTTGATCTCACATACCAATCCCGACCATCAAGATTTCTCCAAATTTAATGTTCCTACTCGTAATCACTTAAAATGAACGTTTTTTAAGCCAAAAATATGAAAATATGCTATTTTTGACACACATAATGATTTTTTTGACACACTTCCGGTACAGTTATTGAGCACAGCGTCCTTTCGGACCTGTCCTTTGAGTATACCTATTTTTAGAAAAAAAAATTTTTGAAATCCCTCCAGCGGTTTTCCCTGCAGCGTAGGTAATGACGGCCGGACGGACGGCCGGCAGACAGACATACATTTTTTTTTGCTTTTTTAGAATCAGGAGGTCCTAAAACGTCGAGAAATGCCAAAAAAGTGGGGGTAAGAAGTTCACTTTTGGCTCATGAATGTAATACTTAGGTCTTTCAGACCGAAGTAAAATAAAATTAATAAATTAAATAAAAATGAACATACAAATTAAACTAATTTAAAAAATTGTAAACATTTAATGTTGACAATCCCAACAATCAGATTATTTTGATATTGTTGGTTTAATTGAAAATAATCAATATTAATAAGTAACTATTATGGCATTATAAGTTTGTCAAAAAAATGTTGTCAAGTGTGTCAAAAGAAAGATTTTTATTTATTTTTTTACCCAATTTTTTGGAAAAAACTAAAACTAATTATTTGTTTGACACGGAATTTTATTATGATTATTGAGAATTATGGCATTATAAGTTTGTCAAAAAAATGTTGTCAAGTGTGTCAAAAGAAAGATTTCTATTTATTTGTTTACCCAATTTTCTAGAAAAAAATAAAAGTAATTATTTGTTTGACATGAAATTTTATTATTATTATTGAGAGTTATGGCATTATAAGTTTGTCAAAAAAATGTTATCAAGTGTGTCAATAGACAGATTTTTATTTATTTTTTTACCCAATTTTTTGGAAAAAATAAAATTAATTATTTGTTTGACATGCAATTTTATTATTATTATTGAGAATAATGGCATTATAAACATGTCAAAATAAATGTTGTCAAGTGTGTCAAAAGACAGATTTTTATTATTTATTTTATTACCCAATTTTTTGAAAAAATAAAATTAATTATTTGTACGACATGATATACATTGCTGATCAATACTAAAAACCATGTCCCCAATAAGGTTTTTTGCCGAAAACTATATCAAAATCCTTAACCCAGACCGAAGTCTTGATATCTCAGAGCTGTTATTATATCATATAAACCGTTATTATATCATATAAAAGGTATGAAGGTACAATTGTACCTTTTACCGCCTGTTATGATAATGAAAACCTCTCGAACCCCTATTTCTGAAAAGGCTGGGGATATTTTTCTAGAATTAATTCTGCATGATCCAGCAGTAAAATTTAGATATCTCATAAAACTTTAACCCTCTCCGGCTTTTACGAGAAAAGTTATTAGTATTTAAAAACTGAAAAGGTACAATTGTACCTATTCCGTCCGACGAAGGTTAAATGCACCCTTTTCAGCCAAAAATTGGAAAGGTGTAGGTACGTTATTGTTTATAGACAAAATTTGTGAGTTTGTCATTCAACAGAATCAGTGGTAGAATAGTATTGCGACGATGTTTTGCTGGGATGGAAAAACAGAACGAAGGAAAGCATACATCATATTCTATGCATCGGACACCATTTTTCTACATATCTTCGGCAATCTTTAGGAACGTTAACGAATTTTCACCAAAGTTATAGTTTAGCCAAAATGACTACCGATTGATGAGTCGTGTACACTTCTTCTAAACTTTTAGGAAAGATATATTGATAGGTTTTTGTTTTGCCATCTAAACTTTTCCAACGACTGCACCGCATTTGATCTTGTGTTGATAGGGCATTCCACAATGATTAATAAGTCTTAGCAGCTCAATCCATCATGGGAATTTCTTCCCATTTAAGATGAATTTGGAATAATAGACACTTCCGAATTATTTTCAAATGTTCTTCTTGTTCCTGTTCTTCGATGAGTGCGTTGTTATCAATAACTATATCATCAAAAATTATGCGTTCTCCTGTATAATTAATTCTCTGTTTTTAAATCTCTTTTGTCACAGTGTTGCCTATTACATTCTGCACAAGGTCTCTTAGATAAAACATCAGCATTATTATGCATATACCACCCTGTCGATGATTAATCTTAAAATCAAATTGTTGTAGACGTTCTATTCAACTCGCTGTTTGTCCTTCTGGATTTTTGAAAGATATTTAACATTTCAGTGCTGCATGATCTATATGAAGTGTAAATCCTCTACCATAAAGGTAAGGGTAGAAGTTTGCAACAGTCAGAACAACAGGAAACAACTCCCTTTGTGTTGATCAATAATGTTTTTCTTCTTTGCCTAGACTATTGCTGTAATACCCGACCACGTATTCTTCGTTGTTGTACAGATGTAACAGTAATGCTACTACTTCCACATTACCGGCAGCTGCGTCAAAAGTGAAATTTTGATAAGGATCAGGATAGCTCAATATTGGAATACTGAAATTAGCTTCTGTTTCAGACTTTGGAAAGCCAGCTCACAATTGATGTCACATGTGAATGTTTGGTCATCATCTGTTAATATATGTAGTGGTTTTACAATAATTGAAAAGATTGTGCAAACTTGCGCAATTTGGTGCAAACCCCCAGAAAACTGCGTAGCTGGTCGGCTGGTCTTGGTCAATTTTTAACATGCCATTTTTTTATCAAGATCGGTGTGGATTCCCTTATCATGACACGATATGTCCCAAGTACTTCACTTCCTTACGTAGTAAATGGCGCTTCCGAAGACTTAACTATAAATTAGCCATCTGTAGGCCATTTAATTGTGTTTAAAGATTTTCGATCTGCTCTTCAAATGTCTTGTTATGTACAATGATGTCATCAAAGTAGATCATGCAAATATTCTAAGAGAATACACTTCGAACGGACATCATTGGCCTCTCAAATGTTGCATAGACCAAATAGCATCATGGTGAATTTCCAAAAGCCAGTCCCCGTAGTAAACGCAGCTTTTTCTTGATCTTCTCTAGCCATCTCAACTTGCCAGTACCCGCCTTGGAGATCGATCGATCGTGGTATACCATTGTGATTTAGATAAAACATCTAAATCGCCATAAATACTCGACAAAAGTTAGAATTCTTCTTTGTGAGTTCATTCAGCCTACGATAGTCAACCGCGCAAGCACACGGACTCCGGGATGGTTTAAATATTTATTTCTTGTTTAAATTTTCATCTGTCGTGGTAGCTTCAGCTATTTTTGCTAAGGAAAGCGTCTATGTGGTTGCTTGATAGGTTGCGCATCTCCTACATCAATTTTGTGTTTTACTCTTATAAATTCTTCCAAATTCGATTCTTACAATTCTGCAAAAACTGTCTTGTATTTTCAAAAAAGGTTACAAAGTTATGGCTTATGATTTGCATCTAAATTTTCTTAACTCCGATTAGCCAAATCTTCTAATAGTTCAAGCAGCTGTACTAGAGGAATCTCACTGCTATCCGTTGTTTCCTAGAAATCCTCTCCTACTATGGATGATAGTTTTTTGAATTTCACGATGTTTTTTTAACGTAATTGGCGTCTGTGTTACGTTAACAAGCCTAATCAATGTGCTATCACCGTAGATTATGTTAATGCTCTCAACTACGAGTAGCCCTTCAGTGGCGAAAGTGAGTTTTGTTGAAATTACATCAACCGCATGCCACAGCTGCTCCCTATCGAACTGTTTATTAAAAAAGGAGAGACCACTTTGTCACTAGTTGTACCAGTGAACCGATATTAGTGCCTTTTTGCGCAAAATCGAGATTAGTTTGGTATTTCTCAACATGAATTTGTTTTCATCTAATTTTTCTCTGATTGTCGATTAAAAAGTCTAAACCCAATAGAAAGTCATCTACCCTATTCTCGATGATCACAGGATAGGTGCAAGGTAGGTAGGTTTAGATAGGTTTTTACCATATATGGAACCCTCCTCACCGTTGATCGTCTTCAAAGCAGTATTGGAATGTTGAAGATCCAATTAAATTTTCTAAAGTATTTCCATAATTTGTTGTTGATTAGTGTTGCATTGGCTCTCCAGTTATCCCTTTAGCTCTCCAGTAATAATAAAATTTTTATTTTTGAGTCGTAATGAATTAACTCGAATATTATCAGTGAGCTATGTGTTGCTCGTCGGGCTTAGTCTCTCGAGCCCGATGATGGGTCGATTTCCGAAGGTGGTGATGTCAACGGTGTCCTCGGTGTTTGAATCTTTTACCATTGTAATTTTTCTAGGTCGTCCTTGGATTTAAGCGACTTTTGTTTTCTTCTCGTTGGCAGGTACTCTCTCTCAGATTCATTCGTTGATCAAATTCTTTTTGTGGTGGTTGTTCAATCTCAGCTTTTTTCATCATCTTTTATCCACTAAGGTTACTACCACAAACTTTTTGATACACCAGAACTTTGTTTAGTGCTTGATCCAGTTGTATCTGAGCTTGAACTATAAGATCTGCAATACCCTCTATAAACTGCAGCATAGCGACTATGATCTGCGTATGTGTTGGACAATTATAGAAAGCCTGTTGTACTAACGTTTTAACTGTCTGTGCAAATACTTGAAATTCTTTACCTGGTTTTTGGGCTCTCTGTCTTACAAGAGTCTGACTAAGATCCGCAAGATGCTTCTGCTTATATTGTATGTCGAACGCGTACGCCAGATTTCGATACTCAGTTCAATTTTCTGGTTTAAGTAAGCTTAGAATTTTGACTGCATCGCCTTGTAGATTAGTGGCTATCTGCACTGCAAACTGTGCACCGTCCCACTTGTTAATGTTTGAAGAAATGTTAAATTTAAAAAAAAAATTTCAGGATAACAAAGCATCAAAAGTCAAAATCACTTAAGCCTTATTGACGCAGTCAGCATGAGAGTAGTATTACATGCTAGTAAAGACAGTTCGCGTTGAAAGGTATGTAGCCATTCTTCGAACTAATCTGAACTAAACTTTCTGCAAGGCTTTCCTTTCTTTACGTGGTTCTCCTATGATTACTTCAAGTTGCTTTGGTCGTGCATCAGCGTTGCCGTATTGCTCAGATTTTTTGACACCCAGATGCAAGACTTTAATTAACTGTTCTATTTATGTTGAGATCCGTAGAGGATCAGCTCGAACTTTGTGTTGCTCAAGTTGAAAATGATGCACTGCATCCTTTTTCCTAGCTTCTTGTTCGTTTTTAACTACCTTCAATAACTTCTCCAAATGTTGTTCCATACTAGATCCCGGTTGAGCCCCCAAAGTTATTACGTTTGGCTGAGATTAGTGATTATAAATTTCATGAAATTTATATTTGTGAATTATTTCAGAAATTTTTCATGAAATATTTCAAAAAAGTTTTGTTTGGGTTTGGTTTTGGAACGAAACTTGAAATAAGTAAAATATAAACAAAACTTGTTCGAGATAATGTAAATGAAAGTGAATTTGAGCAAGTTTGATCTTCAATGGAACGCGCCTAATATTGAGAATGAATGAGTGAATAAATAAATAACCAATTCAAATGTTTTGTTTTTTATTGAAATTTAAATAATATAATTAAAAAAGTCTATATTATATATTTTAACATATTATTCAATTTTGGAGAATGAAATATCACTTATGTTGATTTCCTTTTTATATTTATAGAAAAAAATAAATGACACTGAAAAAACTAATTTTTTGTAATATTTCAAGCATGAAACTTATTTTGTTGAGATATTTCAGAAATGAAACATTTCAAATGAAATATTTCATTGAAAAGTTTCAATTGTTTAATTACTAGCTGAGATGGACGCACAAGATGAAAACCTTCACAACAAGGTAAGCACAAGTTACTTCTAAGTAGAGAAACGATAACTAAAGTATATATCTGAAATGTTGAAAATTATGTATATCTAAAATGGATAGAACTCTAGTGAATTATAACCAACTGTAAATTAATTTCGTAGAAAAATAGATGCGTATTTCGTCTACATGTGTATAGGCCATTACGTAAGAATGTTTGTTGTTAATTCCAAAGACATATATATAAAATTACACGGTGAATAAAATTTGGTTCATTTTAATGTTGAAATAATTTTTGTTTTCAAATAAAATGCAATTATTTTGCGTAATATTGTTGGTAAAACAAAAAATAAATTAATAAAAATATGTTTAAATACGGAAAACAACGATAAAGAATATAAGAACTGAATCTAAAAAATCATGGTGCAAATTATGAAATTTTTTTGCAATCCATACATTTTCCTAGTTTCGAACCAATAAGAAAATTTTTAACTTTAAAAAGTTTATCATTCTCATCAAGGTTAGTCGACTAGATCAATTACCAATAAATGTCAACGCTTATAAGCCAAAAATTAGTCTACATTTCTAGCGAAGTATAAGAAAACAAAAACTTTAAATAAACTTATACTTAATATGTAGATTCAGGTTTAGTCAGTTTATTTCTCTAGTTGATTACTATTATTGTTATACTCAAACCAATTTAGAATTGAATAACAAACTTGTATCGGCGAGAAGAAGATGATTAGTCTTCACTTATGTCTATTGACATACACTGAAAAAAAAGAATGTTTGAAAAGTATTTGCGGCAAACTTTCGTATGTTTTGTACAAGTATAAATTTTTTGTAGCAAATATTTATTATTGATTACAAACAAAAATTGTTTGTTACAAACAGCACGTTAAAAACTCTTTTTGGCTCAAAAAATTAATATTTGATACGAACAGTTTACTGATCATTCCAAATATTTTAGGTGTTTGTCTCTACTAATATCACAATCCAAAATAAATTTTTTGCTCGAAACAATCAAACGATTTCGAACAACCACTTTGATTGTTTGGGTTAAATTATATTGAAAAGAAGTATTTATCGTCAACAATAAATGTTTCTTATAAAAAATAATCGTTTGAGTAAAATATTTTAGTTTTTGAACTTCTGTTTTTCTTTCATCATTGTCAAAAGTGATCAAAAGTCATAAGTGATAATAACGAAAGTGCGTTTTATAATAATTAATTAAAATATTGTTAGTGGTAATTAAGGTTATAGATTAGTAAATTGAATTTATTTAATGGTGGTTTTAAAAATTATGTGATGTGACAGTATTTTATCAATTGAGAGAAGTAAATCAATTTTGTGAGAAATTTTAACAAATTTTTTAATATATTCATTTATAATGTCTTCATTGGTTCCATCAGTAAGAAACAAAAACAACATAATCTGCAAATTCAAGAAATGTATATTCAGCATTTTTATAGGTTTGAAAAATATTAAGAATGTGAATATACTTTAGTGAATATAGTTTATTGATTGTTTAATTTTTTTATAGTCCGAAGCCGCTATAAACAACTTGAAGTGTTCATCAACCAAGAACAAATTTAATTGGAAATGCTTAAAACCAAGCTTGTCATCGTTGCTTCATTTGGTATAGGAGCAGATTTTTCCCAATTTTAATTTAGAAAAGGCTTAGTACAAATATTGTTTAAAGATATCTTTTGTTGTTTGCTTATGAAGGTAAAAGGCTGGTATTGCAGTTTATTGAATATATTATAGTAATTGCAAATTAGATATTTATTTATATGCTATCAATCTTAAAAATGAACGCGGTGGGCTGGAATCACTCTTTAAAAGTTTTTTATGCGAAAAATGCTCGTACTTTCTATGTATTGCAATAAAAAGTATAAAAAAAATTAGAAAATAAAAAACATATAATTTTATATATTTAAGCAATAAAATATTTATTATTAATTTCTAAGCAATAAAAGCAATAATAATTATAATAAACCAAAGCATAGAATAATAAATATGTATATGTATATACCTATGTCCTTAAACATTAGAGCTATTTTTGTTTCATTTACACAATTTAAACTTTTGATTTAAACATATAAGTAATTGTGTTTGTATCAAACGGCAATATTATTTTTAAATACGTCGCATATAGTAGAAAATAGTCCCGTTTGATTTGACAAACTATCTCAGTTTTATGAAGAAAATTTAAACATTGCATGTGTTCAGTCAAATGCTGAATCTAAAAATACATGAAGTATTAAACTCACTCGTATTATTTTGTTTAGTTATTAGAATAGTCGACAGGGGGCAATGTTGTTCCATCCTGTGAGAAAAAAGAAAATTTTTGTTTGTGTATTCATTCGTTCTAGAATCATAAGTTGTTAAAGTTGGTCCTAAATAAATAATAATAAAAATATAAATAGCATGTTTCATTTAAATAAGGAAATTCAATAAAAATCGAATTTATACAGTCCACTCAACCACAAGTATCAACATTTGGTCCGTTAGAGCCGAATTGAAAGTGTTAAATAATCAAAATCATCAAATTATTCGCCATCATAAATTTAGCGAATTGAATAAATTTACATCCATTGCATTCATCAAATTGCCACGCATCAAAATTACCACACAGTAAGCGTCAGTGCAACCAATTAGTGAATAACATATTGATATCATCATTTTTACATTACATTCATCAAATAGCCACGCATCAAAATTGCCACACAGTAAGCGTCAGTGCAAACAGTTAGTGAATAACATATATTAACATCATCATTTTGCATTGCATTCATTAAATTGCCACGCAGTAAGCATCAATACCATTTAGTCAATTATATATTGTTATCATCATTTTACATCAATTGTAACATTCATCAAATTGCCACGCAGTAAGCATCAGTACCATTTAGTCAATTGAATATTGTTATCATCATTTTTACATCCATTGCAACATTCATCAAATTGACAGGTAGTAAACTTCAATACAAAAATAATTATAAAAGACATAAGCACATATTTCAGGTAACAATATTAGTTGTAAAATTTATTTTTTGTTCAGAATTATCTCGTTTAGTTGATTGCATTAAATTTAAGTACGTAGTCAAGATAAATTATAATGGCTGGACGTAAAAAGCAAAAGAAAAGTGATTCAAATATATCCATCTCAGATCACAACAATGATGACTCAGTTCTTAAAGCCAAACGGTTATGGTCCATTGCACAAGGACAACTTTCGCAAATTATAAAGTTTGTTGACGATTACGATAACAATGTTCACAGTGCCAATGACCTTCAAATTAGATTGGAAAATTTAAATTTAATATAGAGTTAAAAATCCAAGCCTTGATTGATCATCTGTGTAGTGTCATGTCAGACGAACAATTTCAAGAATTTGAAATGTCAATTTATGAGTTTGACTCAAAGTTTTTAAAGATTAAGTCTAACATAAATACTTTGATTAACCATGCAATTAATAAAGATACTCACTCAGTTCCTACCGTAGTGACAGATCAAATTCAATTAAATTCAGTTGAAAACAATGGTGCTAGTTTCAATATTCTGATTTCAGTTGATAGTTCAGATAATAAAAATGCAAATGAGCCCTTTTACGAAAACCCAAAGTCTAAGTTAAACGTTAGATCTAAATGCGACTTCGGCAATAAGGCTCCTAGAATTCAAATTCCAACCTTTGATGGAAATTATTCCAATTGGATAACCTTTCGGGACACATTCACCGCGATTATTCATAACAACGATGATTATGACGATGTTTTAAAATTTGCGTATTTAGTAGATAAACTTAAGGGCGATGCGCATGAAAGCATTGGCTATGTTCCGATATCTTCTGAGGGATATCAACGGGCATGGAATGATTTAAACAAACGCTATAACAATATTTCCTTAATAGTCGACCAGCATGTAGATAGTTTATTAAATCTACCCTATTGTAAACAAGAGTTTTCAGTAGAGTTAAAGAAATTAATTAACCAATGCGTTTGTAGTATCAGTTCTCTTGCTGCATGTGATTTTAACATTAATGGATTATCTGAACGTATTGTAATCAACATCATTAAAAAACGACTTGATCCCATCACAAGAAAGGAATGGGAAGGTGAAAATAACATTGACCAACTTCCAACTTGGGAATCTTTATTAAATTTTCTCCAGAAACGTCGTCACATTTTAGAATCCATTGAATCGTCTCAAAGTAAAACATACAATCGTTCAGAAAAACCAAAACAATATTCCGGAAAACAACACAATTTGAAATCATTTGTGACTACGAGGAAAATAACAAGTCAAGAAACCAAATATGCTGCTATCATTGCAGTCAGAATCATCCTATATATGTCTGTAATTCCTTTTTAAGTTTGTCAATTGCCGATAGACATAATCGAATAACGCAACTTAAACTTTGCTCTAATTGCTTACAAAACAATCACATGGTTGGAAATTGCCAAAAACGAGGTAATTGCAAGGAATGTAAGGGACGACACAATACATTGCTACACTTTTCCAAATCAAAAAATCAAATTACTTCTCAAACCAATGCTCTATCTCTTGATAATAGATTAATATCAACACCACCTGCTCAAGGTGATAATAGTGAATCTCAAACTTCAATGGCTACTCAAATTGAAAAATTCAAACCTTTTCGCAAAAGGGTGTTATTATGTACAGCTATTGTTTCAATATCTGATAACAAGGGTTGCTATCACAGTTGTCGAGCTTTGATGGATTCATGTAGCACTTCCAATCATATGACATCTGATCTTGCGAGAAGATTAAAAATTCCACTACAATATACAAATACTACAGTGACCAGCTTAAACAATAGTCACACGATTAGTACATCAAGGTTAAAGGCCACAATCAAATCGAGGCTTGATGACTTCCAAGAAATTTTGGATTTTGTTGTTGTTCCCCAAATTACAAGTAGTCACCCATATAGTGATATTAATATATCTAAATGGAACATTCCTCATAATCTAACATTAGCAGATCCTAATTTCAATATGTCTGATTCAATTGATCTATTGTTGGGCACCGACACATTTTTCAAGGTTTTAAAGGGTGGTCCATTCAAAATCAAAGAGGGATTACCATATTTCCAGAACACGAAGTTTGGTCATATTATAGGTGGAGAATACTTTGAATCAACGTATAATTTTGTCACACTTTCAAGTTCCAATGAAAGCGAGGACAATTTGAATAAGTGTCTTGAACGATTTTGGGAAATGGAATCCTACCCATTAAAACAATTTTTATCAAAGGATGAAGAAAAATGTGAGAATTATTTTCTTGACACCCATAAGCGAAATGCCAATGGACGTTATTCAGTCAACTTACCATTCAAAGACAATTGGATCAATTTAGGAAATTCTAAGGCGCAAGCGATTAAGAGATTTCATTTACTAGAAAGACGATTTGCATCCAATAGTGAATTAAAACAGCAATATACTCAATTCATTAATGAATATGAAAATGAAGGTCACATGCGTTTAATCGACGATTTAAATGACCATCCAAACCATATCAATTATTACATGCCTCATCATGCCGTTATTAAACCATCAAGCTCAACAACGAAACAAAGGGTGGTCTTCGACGCCTCGGCCAAATCGGATACCAATTTATCTCTAAATGATGTACTCATGGTAGGAGCCAACGTCCAGGACAACTTATTTTCTATAATTTTACGGTTTCGTAAATACAAGTACGTTTTCACAACCGATATCACTAAAATGTATCGGCAAGTCCAAGTAAATCCTAGACAAACCAATTTTCAACGAATTCTTTGGCGCTTAAACAAATCTCAGCTAATTAAGACTTATGAGTTGACTACAGTTACGTATGGCACCGCATCAGCTCCATATCTTGCGACCCGTGCTCTTAAACAGCTAGCCCTTGACGAGGCACATAACTTTCCTCTTGCAGCTGAAATTACCTTACGTGATTTTTATGTAGACGATTTATTGACAGGGTCAGATGATTTAAATCACGCATTACACATTCAACAGCAACTAATATTATTACTGTCAAAGGGTGGTTTTACTTTGCACAAATGGTGCTCAAATTTTAAACAATTGCTTGAACAAATTCCACATTCGAAACGCGAAATAATAAAAAATGACAATTTAAGTCAAAACGAAACCATTAAAACGTTAGGTTTACTATGGGATCCTATGAGGGACAATTTTTTATTTAATTTCAAATTAATTGAACAAGACGATCTTATTACAAAACGATCTGTGTTATCTAACATAGCCAAACTGTATGACCCTCTTGGACTCCTATCTCCAGTTATTGTAACCGCAAAATTAGTAATGCAAAACTTGTGGAAATCAAACATCAAATGGGACGAAGAATTGCCGACACAAGACAAATCCAATTGGTTGGAATTCATAAAATATTTACCTATAATTAACAACATCCGTCTTGAACGACATATTATGCAAGACCATGCACAAGACCATGTTTTTGTGATGCCTCTCTTCAGGCCTATGGGGCATGCGTCTATATACGGAGTATCAATCAAGAGAATCAATGGTCATCGACGTTGTTATGCAGCAAGTCGAGGGTCGCTCTTTTGAAAACTATTTCAATAGCCCGATTGGAACTATGCGCAGCGCTCTTGCTTTCCAATTTAATAAGCAAGGTCATTGATTCCCTTGATATCAAATTTGATAAAGTAATTCTATGGAGTGACTCAAAAATTACATTAGCTTGGATAGAAATCCAACCCTTTAAACTAAAAACATTTGTAGCAAACCGGGTTAATGAGATACAAGAGAACACCCAGAATTTCAAGTGGCTACACATTCCCAGTCAAGAAAATCCTGCTGATTTAATTTCACGAGGAGTCATGCCGCACGATTTATTAAATCATCAACTATGGTGGCAAGGTCCATCCATGCTACAGTCTGAAAACTGTTGGGTTGATCAAACCATGTGTGATGAACTGGAGATACCTGAATTAAGGGAAACTACGCATACAAATCTCTCATGTGCAGTAGAACATTTCAGTTTGATGACTAATTATAGTTCATTTGATAAATTAAAACGTATCACAGCTTTATGTCTTAGATTTATCCACAATTGTAAGAAACCTCAAGATCTAAGAAAGGGATTTCTTTCAACAGAAGAATTAAATTTAGCATTAATCCCAATAGTAAAGTTTATTCAAAGGTCAGGGTTCGCATCTGATCTCAAATGCCTTCTTAACAAAAAGGAACTGCCGAATAGCAGCAAAATAAAAAATTTGAATCCGTTTTTAGATCAGAACGAAGTCATCCGTGTAGGAGGCAGGCTAAAAAATTCCAATTTAGATTATGATGCTAAGCATCAAATATTATTACCATATGATCACTTTGTAACAAAATTAATTTTCTATCAGGAACACATAAAAAATTGTCATTCTGGGGCTCAACTCCTGATTTCTATAGTAAGACAAACTTTTTGGCCGATCCAAGCAAGACGGCTGGCTAAAGGAATCATACGCAATTGCCTTGTGTGTTTCAAATCAAGACCAGTTCCGTTAACCCAAATAATGGGTGACCTCCCCAAGGAAACGGTCACTCCGGCCAGACCTTTTTCCGTGACAGGTATCGATTTTTGCGGTCCATTTATGATGAAAGGTAAATATCAGCGCAATGCATCTCCCCAAAAGGTCTATATCTGTCTCTTTGTTTGCTTTGTAACAAAGGCTGTTCATGTTGAATTGGTTACGGACCAGACAACTGAAGCCTTTTTAGCATGTTTAAAGCGTTTTATATCCAGAAGAGGAAAACCTTCTGTTATATGGTCTGACAACGCAAAAAATTTTGTCGGTGCTAACAGTCAATTGAAAAAACTCTTCCATCTTTTTACAATGCAAACTAATTTTGAGAAAATTAATAAATATTGTATTAATGAAGCAATATGTAACGATCGCAATAATCGCAAAATAATAATAAAACCAAATTCCTCTTTGTTTTCAATTCAATAAAAGTGTATTTCATTGGTTTCCGTTCATTTTTTGCATTGATAATAATTTTAAAATTTTCCCAACTTAACTGCTAATTGATTTTGAATATATTATAAAAAGCCAACGAACGTACTAAATTTTTATTTCCAATACTAATGAACAGATGTCGTTGTTAATCATTACTGAATTTTGAAGATTACCCGATTTTGTTTTGACATCATAAGATGTCAAAAGCAAAATCACATTTTGCAATTTTAAAAAATAAAAAGATTTCATTCCATTTTTGCTTGTATAAAGAAAATGTTCAATTGTTTTTTTTGATTAAACATTAAATCAAACAAAAAAGCTAGTTTTTATTCGTGTAATTTTAGTAATAATTTTTATTCAAATTAAAGAAAAATACTTTTAATTGAACAAATAAAAAATATTTGCAGTAGATTGATTTTTATAATAACTTAATTATCGTAGTATGAAATGATGATCGTGTTCTGGAAAGTGGTTTAAATGAATTAAAACGTGAAATCATTGATGATTATGTTGTTGCACATAATTTAAATGATGATTATTGTGCTCATGATGATGATGTCGATGATGTTGATAGTGATAAAAGAATAACTAAACAATGCGAACAGGATTGTAGTGAAGTTGATATATTTTTGGAAACACCTGCTATCGATGAACATAATATTGTAATATCAAATCAAATTACAGTAGCTAAACCAAAAAGATTAAGTAATGAATTGTATTCAATTGATGATGATGATTATAATGAAAATAACTTTAAAACAAAATGCATAATTAAGAATGAAAATAATAGTTCACCAATTGTTGTAGTTGATAAAATTAATTTATTAGAACCAGATCATCAATCAACAGTAATAATTTAAGGTATTTTGAGTTTTAATTATATTAATTTTTGTTTAAGTATTTTTTTTCCCTTTGGAATGTTAGAATAAATTTAGGAAAAAATAGTAAGAGATTCCCAATCTCAAGATTCGTGTGGGGATAAATTGCATCCCGGGCAGATTTTATTAATAAATATATTAGTTAACAAAGGTCCAGATAATAACTGGCTCCGTATCAGGGCCGTTATAATAAATATCTTGGAAATTTATCCCTCCACATTCTCCGAATTTCGGTGGACTTTGGGAAAGCTCAATAAAATCTCTTAAAACTCATTTAAAAAAGGTCACCGGACAAACAATCTTCTATCAGGAGGAATTAAATACTATCATAATTCAAATAGAAGGAATACTTAATTCGAGGCCATTGTCTCCCATTTCCAACATCCCAACTGATCCTGAACCACTGACACCCGCTCATTTTATTATTGGCGGTCCAATAACTGCGATTCCTGAACCAGAATTAGAAAACATAAAGATTAGTCATATGTCTCGATGGCAAAGGTGCACTCACATAATTCAATGTCTGTGGAAGCGATTCTCTGTCGAGTACCTACACAATCTACAACAACGCACGAAATGGAAATCAGTACAGTCAAATTTGAAGGTAGGTGACATTGTTCTCGTTAGTGATGAACATATAGCGTCAACGCAATGGCTTTTAGGAGTCGTCATTGAAGTGATATCTGGTGATGATAATAACGTCAGAGTTGCTGTCGTTAAAACGAAAAGAGAAATTCTCAAAAGAGCAATTTCCAAATTATGTAAATTTCCTGATTCAGAAGCAAAGTAACGATTACTTATTTTGAATTTATGAAATTTTTTATTTTTTTGATTTACAAAGTATTTTATTTTGAATTTATTAGATATAATAATGTTATTCTGAATTTAAAGAAATACAATTAACAAGAGGTGAATTCTTTGTATTTGTAGAAATGTTTTAGTAGTTATATGAATGTTCAATTAAATAATGCAAATCATTTGGATTACTATGTAATTATATAAGTTACTTTAATTTTAAGAATTTTGTATTAGTATAACTGATATTAAATGTTGAAGTTGAAGGTGTAGACCTTTCAAGGCGCGCCGGGATGTTCAGTCAAATGCTGAATCTAAAAATACATGAAGTATTAAACTCACTCGTATTATTTTGTTTAGTTATTAGAATAGTCGACAGGGGGCAATGTTGTTCCATCCTGTGAGAAAAAAGAAAATTTTTGTTTATGTATTCATTCGTTCTAGAATCATAAGTTGTTAAAGTTGGTCCTAAATAAATAATAATAAAAATATAAATAGCATGTTTCATTTAAATAAGGAAATTCAATAAAAATCGAATTTATACAGTCCACTCAACCACAAGTATCAACAGCATGCAATTTTTTTCATAAAACTCAGTTAATTTAGTCAAATCGAACCAGCCTATTCTCTATAAATGCGGTTGTATTTAAAAATAATATCGTCACTTGAGACAAAAACAATTATTATATATAATCGTTCACAATAAAGTTCCATGTTTCTCGTAAATAGAAATTATTGTTTGGGCTAAATATTACAGCCTTTTCACCCGAACAGTTTTTCTATTACAACCGTTTGCCACAAAAGCTTTATGTTATTTACAATAAACATTTTGTGTTTGTAGAAAACTACAATTTTTGATTCCCCCAAACACTTATTGTTTTCTCTAAAATATAAGCACATTTGTAGCAACTAGAATTAATATTTGCGGGTAACAATAATGTTATTTACAACAAACAAAACTCCCAAACACAGGGGGTTCTTGTTTCCTGCAAAAAGTGTTTGAGGCAAACATATCGTTTTTTGAGTGTAAAATCAACAATTAATTCAGTAAATTAGTTGTGATATAACACACATGGCCAAACCGCGGCTCGCGAGCCGCATGCGGCTCTTTAAAAGAATAAATGCGGCTCTCGAAAAGAAATGAAAAAATTAAATAATATTTAATAATTCATAAAAATTGTAGCAAAATTAGAAATAATACATATAATTTATAATGCTGTTTAATATAATATGAAAATATAACAAGTAAAATAAAATATTTAAAATAATAATATAATATGATTTAATGTAATCATTTTATTATATTTAGGTCCGTCCTGTCGAAGTTACTACTATTGGAGTTTTTTGCGACTTTGTTTCAGTTTGATACTACTTTACTTCGCGAATCAAGTTTATAATCCGCTGTTATAAATAAATTTAGCTAATTTTATTATTTAAGGTTTTACATTTAACATATTGTTATACGTTTAACATGGGCTAAAAATAAAATCACCTGTATTTGTCTCAAATTAATGCACAAAAATCTTTCTCAAAATCAAAAGTCTTTCCTTTTGGATTCGTTTGTTTTTCTATGATTATCTTTTTCTGCAATTTTTTTATAAACAATATTTTTGATATTTTATCTTTAGGCAATTTGCCGACGTTAAATTTAATGTATCCTTTAATATTCCAATTAAAAATTGAATAAGTTCATAATTAAATAGAATTAAAAACACGTGCAAATCCGACATATGCTACCTCAACCGCTTCTACATCTACGACAGTAAGATATTACCCTAAACCAAAAACGAAATTAAAAACTTAAGGAAATTGCAAGAAAAAAACGGTGATTTCATCTCTTGTAGCGAAATATAATATTTTGCGTGTTTTTTATGAATACTCCATTTTTTAATTTAACTGCTAAATATGTCAGACCACAAAAAAAGGAGATATGACGGATAAAATCGTAGCTTCAGGCAAGAATGGGTTGAAGCATACGCATTCATTGATAAAGGGGGAAAATCTTTGTGTCTTATGTGCAATGAATCACTTGCCCATTATAAAACCAGTAATTTAAAACGACATCACGAAAAAAACCATAGTAAATTTTTGGATAATTATCCGTTGAATACCAACATCCGAACAAATAAAATAAACTCTTTAAAATCTGCATTAAGTAATCAGCAAACATTATTATCATCTTTTAGTTCAGAAGCCGATAATACTACCGAGGCTAGTTTTATGATCGCTTGGAACATCGCTCGTGCTTAACGACCTTACACTGAGGGAAAATTTATCAAAAAGAATATGGAACAGGTGGTTAAAATGCTGGATCCTTTAAATATCAAATTGCACAGATTAATTAGCAATGTTTCAGTATCACGTCATACCACTGAGCGACGTATTACGGAAATAAGTATAGATATAAAACAGCGACTACAAGTAGATGTAAAAATAGTGTAGCTTTCAGCTTAGCCCTTGACGAATCAATCGATATACAAGACACCGCCCAGTTAGCTGTATTTATCCGATACGTTTCCGAATCTTTAATCGTAAAGAAAGAACTATTGGATTTGGTAGCACTTAAAAATACTACTCGTGGTATTGACACTAAGAGTGCCCTTGATAATATATTGTCAGATACAGATATTCCACTGAATAATTTGGTAAGTGTAGCAACTGACGGAGCACCTGCAATGTTAGAAAAAAATGTAGGCCTTATTGGTCTATTAAAAAATGATCCAAGAATACCCGAATTTCGGCACTTCATTGCATTGTTCATCGTGAACATTTAGTTGCAAAATATTTTAAATACGAAAACGTAATGAAAACTGTGCTACAAATTGTGAACTATTTTCGGACGAATTCAAAAACCCATCGCCAATTCAAGAACTTTATCGAAGCACTGGACTTTGAAGATCATCCTCAAGATCCCAAGTAGGTTTTGCCAGACATTGACATACGGCCAAGCACTGGTCCATTAATGGTTAACAGTACTTGGCTATTGTTACTGGGCCAATACTAGAACCAATCATCGGCCGATCTATGGTTTACAGAAAATAGCCAGTATATTGTTACCTTTGAATGGCCAAGCACTGGCCCATGAATGGTAAATATTACTTGGCTATTGTTATTGGGCCAGTACTGTAGCCATGAATTTGCCGATCTATGTCATTTTTTTTAAATTTCACTAGAGTATTATCCCTTTTAAAAATACAGTTTGAAAAATTTCACATATAGTTTAGTTATCGCCTTGTCGGTTGAAAGACTATGGTAATAAAGAAAAGGTTGGTATATGTTTTAATTTATTTTCATTTCTATTTTATTTTAATTATTTTGTAAATAATTTATTTAAATTTATGTATAAAAAATATTATTTTATATTTTTTTAATGGCGGAGTACTGGCGGAGTCAGAGCGGTGTTTGACATTACTCAGCCATTCTTGCAACTGAGCCAGTTGTATGGGGAGTTTTGAATTTTTTCCGTCATTTTTATTTTATTTTAAGTTAGTTTGTATTTAATTTATTTAAATTTACATATGATAATAATGTATATTTTTTTTAACGGCCCAGTCTTGGTTGCCAGTATTTGACCCAAGAATGGCAACCATTTATTGTCCGAAGTTATCATCCAGTAAAATTATGTTAATGACCCAGTCGTGGTTGCCAGTACTCGCCCATTGCTGCATTACTGGCTGCCAGTAATGGACCATTACTGGACCAGTTGTACAACCTTGTATGGGATATAACATTTTACTGCCTTGTACGATGGTTATCCACCTATAATGTTCTAAGCCGATTTGTTGATTTAATGGAACCTATCAGAAATTTCCTCAAAGAAAAAGAAAAACACTATCTGGAATTAAAGGATGATGAATTGATTAATGATTGTATGTTTTTGACTGATATAATGGAGCATCTGCAATCCCTCAACCTAGCTTTACAAGAAAAAGATAAAGTTGTTACTGATCTTATTCAAACGATTCTGAGTTTTATTAAAAAAATTCAACCTTTTCAACGAGATTTAACAACAAAAGTGTTCAACCACTTTCCTCATCTGAAGAACAGACTCTCTAAAATTAATGATAACAAACTGAGTGAATACGACAGTAAATTAGCAGAATTATTAAAAGACTTTCACTTGCGATTTAATGATCTGAATAATTTAAATATTTCTCTTAATTTACTTGTAAATCCATTCGAAATTAACTTTATTAACGAGGGCTTATCGATTCCTTGTTATATTTTGCATGACAGTGCCTCAGTAGAAATGGAATTACTAGAGCTACAGGAAGATCACATTCTTAAAATGCATCACAAAGCCACACAATCTCCAAATGAGTTTTGGAAACTAGTGTCTCAATCAAAGTACCCCAATTTGAAAAAAGCTGCTGCCAGATTACTGTCTATATTCGGTACAACATATTGTTGTGAATCACTTTTTCAACAATGAAGTTTATAAAATCAAACCCCCGTTCACAACTTACAAATGAGCATTTAACGGAATTAATTCGTACTGCGCTAACAAACTATGAACCAAATTTCAAAAAATTCACGGCCAAGTTACAAACAAACATGCCATCTACCAGCAGGCATGTCATGTAACAAACTTTAAAGATGTTTTTGTATGTATTTATAACCATAAGTACATAATTGTTTTTTCAATAAAATAAATATTTCCAAACAACTGATACTTTTGAAAAAATTTTTTTTTTGTGGCTCTCGAAACGAGAGATTATTGTACTGCGGCTCAACGTGTAGTGAAGCTTGGCCACCTCTGTGATATAACATCACTCCGATGGAAAATCTCCCATCATGATTGATGATTTTCCATCGGAGTGATGTTGTATCACAACTAATTTACTGAACGAACGAAGAATGTTTAAATTTATTTAAGATGCACTTGGATATGTAAAAGCAAGAATATGAAGCCAAACCTAGATTCAAAAACTTTATTTGGAAAAAACTGGATATTTACTTACAACATTAAAACACGAAGACATAAAAAAAATCAAGTATACCAATTACTAAAATAAAGCCATTATTATGTTTTAATAGTTGTTATATTTTTTCAGTAGGTTTCATGCATTTCACACATATAAGAGTGTATGTTGTTCTAAAGTGACTCTCATCTATTTTAATTTAAGCAATTCAACCAGTGTTTTGGTTGAATTTCCCTTAAAAACTTAATTTAATCTTTAGTTATATATATGGGTCCACCTCACCCCTATCACCTATATATTGTATTTCTTAAACAGTATTTAAGATAGAAAGGGGTTGGGTTGGTGGGTTGATTCGCAACCGTAGCTTTAGAGGTCATAGCGTGCTCTCCAATTTGGCTGACTCTCGGTTAATTAGACAACCGAGATGTTGAGGGTAGAGACCTGAAGCAAGAGAAGAGCTGTTTAAATTAAATCTTTGTCATCTCATTTTACCTTTTAATCTTAGATAAGAAATCAAATATTGTAGAATGAATCTATACTTTAAAAATTCATCGGCATCGGATTGGCATATTTTTTTTTTTTTTAATAAAATGTGTTGTGTAATAGGGTTTAGAATATGTGTCACAACAACACATAAATACCTTTTAAGACCTAGGTCTAGACCTGGGTCGCACAACAACTGGCGTTCTGAGGTGTAGATTAACGCTTTTCTTAAACATCTGTGGGTTGAAGCCACCTGAGACTAAGTGTTCCGGCAAACTATTCCATTTGTACGCAGTTCGGACAAAGAAGTCTCTCTGCGATCTGCCAGTATGACAGCGCGGGATCTTTACCGTTTCACTGGTTGCGGCAGCCGATTGCCGATTGGAACGGGGGTAAGAATAAGTTTGAGGCATGATGCCGCTGATTTCATCTGAGCACTGCTGATGACGATATTTGTAAAAAACAACGAGGTCAGCAACAGTGCGACGATGTTGTAGGGAATCAAGTTTTGATGTCAAAGTTCGATCACCTACAATTCGTATAGCTCGTTTTTTAACAGAGTCCAAGAGGGCCAAGATGGAAACAGAGGCAGCACCCCAAACTTGACAGCAGTACTCCATAAACATGGAGCAATTGGTATGGAGTGAAACATTTTTTGCATCTATTTAGGAGGCCGATTTTTTTAGATGCGCTTTTTGCCATCGCCATTACATGATCGTTCCAGAGTAGGTCATTTGAAACTGTTGTAATGAAATCGATATTTAAAAAAAAAAAGAATTAATAATGAGGTGGGACTTTCTTCCAAATTTTGGGTTGCGAGCATCTCGTGGCTCCACTGTACTATCATTAATGGTAGTACGAATGATCCATTCTATGTTATTTTTCTTTATGACCCAGACTGGATTGGTTTTTTTTCTTTGCCGTTAAAAATCAATTTTAATAGGTAGACTTGAGGTTGAAATTCAGTTGATCTTGAATCGTGAAATAGTGAGTGTTGTTAAGTTAGTGATCTTTTAATTAAATTTTATTATTCAAATATCCAACAACTATCGTGTGCCCACTGGTTAATTTGGATTTTTTAGCGCTAAAAAGGTCAGTAGAACTATTGAAAATTTTAAGTTTGTTTTGTTTATCGAAACCATTGAGAAAATTTCCTCCAATGTGTATTGTTACTTCGATTTGAGTAATTTACCATTCTCGGGAACATATAAAATGTGAATGTACATATTAATATATCAAAGTTTTGGCTTATTAACATCTGATTAGTTTATATATTGTTAAGTTGAAACCATACTTGTATTGTTATTAAAAACCTAGTATCATTCGAAACAGTTACTGTCGGTGATGTTTTAGTGGAAAAGTTTGTTGTGTTAAAAGCCAAAAGGCTTCTTATTAATAAAATTAAGTTAAAATGTGATAGTTTTCTATTTTAAAGAAGTTGATAAAATGCTTCCCAATAAGAAAAAGTATCAGTATTTTTTTGTTACCATTTTATGTTTAGTTTGTTATGGATATTCTTTGAATGGCGACTATGTTTTTGATGATTCTGTTGCTATTGTACGGAATTATGATGTAACTAATTTGAACTCAATTAATGTATCAAATTTATTTGAACATGATTTTTGGGGTTATAATTTAACAGACACCACAAGCCACAAATCATATCGACCCTTAACTGTACTTATGTTTCGAATCGAACATTATTTATTCGGTTTGAATCCGTTTTATATGAAATGTATAAATTTATTTTTGCATGTATTAATAAGTCGTGGATTGATAGAGTTCTACACGGGGATATTAGAACAGGGTGAAAGTATACCACAAATCGGTGCAATTTTGTTTGCGATACATCCAATTCATACAGAAGCTGTTTCAGGAATTGTTGGAAGAGCAGAATTGATGGTTGCAATATCATTCCTAATGGTATTTTGGATTTATATAAAGATTATTAATGCTACGAGTAAAACAAACCAAATTTTATTATTCATTCCAATTTTTATAATAACAACGTTGTCAATTTTGTTCAAAGAAAATGGCATTACACTGTTACCATTTTTAATAATTTATGATGTTATAAAAATTTTAATTTTAAAAAAACTCTACAAATTTACATTTTTATATATAAGAATAATTTTTTTATTTACATTTACATTAATTTTAATTTATTTACGTTTAAAAATAATGAATTATGAAAGTCCAAAATTTAAAAAAAATGGACAATCCAGGTGCTGCAAATGACAATCTTCAAACACGAATATTGACACAAAATTATTTGTATTCCTTAAATTTTTTGGTTGCTTATGTGTCCAGATTGGCTAAGTTTTGATTGGGCTTTGGTTTTCTTAAAATTGGTGGAAAGTTTTAGGGATGTCAGATTGATTGGAACTATAGTTTTTTATTTGATGTTGGTTGGAATGGTATGGGTTGGCAACAAGAAAATTTATCTAGGATTAAGTTTAATGATGGTTCCATTTATACCTGCATCAGGAATAATAAAAGTGGGGTTTGTTATAGCAGAAAGAATTTTATATCTACCATCAATAGGGTATTGTCTCTTAATTAGCATCGGACTTAAACAATTGTCGCAAAAATTCAATAAAACCGTTATAAAATTAATTTTTCTTATCATCTCAATCGTTTTGGTATTAAAAACAATCACACGAGCAAATGAATGGCGAACTGAAGATGCTCTATTCCGAAGTGCTTTAAGAGTTTGTCCAAATAATGCAAAGGTTTTTTATAATATTGCACGATTAGCAACAGATAATAATAAGAAAGTAATGGCTTTTGAATATTATCATAAAACAATTGCATTATATCCAGAATATGAATCAGCTATTATGAATTTGGGAAATTTGTACCGAGAGATGGGAGATTTTCGTAAAGCGGAAATATATCTAAAGAAATCTGTCGAAATATTGGAGGAGTTTCCAGCGGCATGGATGAATTTGGGAATAGTGCAAGCATCATTAAAAAAATTACAACGAATCTCTAAAATGCTATACAAAAGCATTGAAATACCGCAAACGGTATCCAGTTTGTTTGTATAACTTAGGTAATCTCTATATAGAGTTAAAAAACGATACCATGGCAATGAAATATTGGAAAGAATCAATACAATTGGATCCAAAACAAAATAAAGCTTGGGCAAATATTTTAGCATTATTTGATAATAAAAATCAAATCAATGAAGTAATTGACATATCGAAAATTGCATTAACCTATAATCCTAGCGATCCAGCGATTTTATTTACACGAGCGAATGATAGTTCTATAAAGAAAATGAAAAAGAATGTATATTGAATTAAAATATTATATAATGAATTAAAATAAACTAAAATTGTTTAGATAAAAGTGATGAAAGCGGAATCTTATTCCTTTGTGGTTTGAAGCATTGCTTCCAAAAATATTAGCAGAGATAAACATTTCTATTCTATTGACGGCTGGGGGTGGTGTGTTACAGAACAACAGTTTATTTGTAACATCGATAACTAATAATCCTGGCATTTATTTTGTTAACCTTTGTATACGGTTTTGTAATACGCCTAATAATTCTGTTTATCATTTCCGGTTAAATTTTATGTTGTATTGTATTAGCAATTTATACTTACTACCTCATACAGTTATGAAGCGAATTTGACGAAACTTTGGTAAATAAGTTTAGTGATTATGGAAGAGGCTTGATAAGTTTTAAGATACATTGCACAAAGTGGTGACCATACAGGTTATTCCATTTTTTCCATTACTTTTTGTGTTTGTTGGAACACTACCGTCTTCTTCCATGAATAAATTTTAATGAAACTTTGAAAAAATATGGAGATTTGGATGACAAGAAACTTATTAGTTTTTGAGTGTTTTTGAACAAAACCTGTAGGAAATCGACCAAGCGCCTGTTTATTTAGAGCTGTAAAGATACCAAATTTTAAAATTTATTCAGAAAAGTACAAAACAATTAATTAAAAACAAAATCTGTGGGTGTGCAGTTAAAACTTAAGGCTAACGTGAAGGTGAACTTAAGAGGGTCCTTGATTCGTGTGGTTGATTTACCTTTTTTCTTAATCCAGTCGTTCTTTCCCCAATTTTCTATTCCCTTTTATTCTTATTTTGTCTGCTCAACTGATGTTAGTATAGGTAAGGCACCATTATTAATTAATTATCCACGACCGATTTCACCTCTGGCCAGAGCAGCCGACGCCCAAAATAGCAGCAGACGTGTGCCCGAAAACGAATGATAAAATTTTTTTTTCAAATCATTTTCTTTTTTGTTTTTGGATACTTCGAAACGAAGTATTTAATACGAACTATACTACACTGTGACACCCAATAAACGAATGTTTTTACATTCACCTATTGCTTCATCACACATACTAAATAAAATATCTTTGGGGAACTCGGTCTTTAATCTGGAAACAATCAACAGCTGTGTTTTGGTGGAGTTGAAATTGACAAGGTTTTGGTCACCCCAGTCGGCGACTTTATTCAGGTCTTTGTTCACGTTTATGGCAGCGTCTCTCCGGGCAGGATTAATTCGTTCGTGCATTTTACCTTTTGAAGGAAGGGGCTCGAACGACTTGTGCAGAGTACTATCATCTGCAAAACTATTTATTGGGTTACTGGTGATTTTCAACAATTCGTTGATATAAATCAAAAATAGGGTTGGGGATAATACTGAGGCGATAATACCCTTGGGGTACACCAGCGTTAATTAGTTTAGACTCAGAAGAAAATCCGTCTAAGGTTACCGAAATGTATCGGTTGGATAGAAAATTTTGAATCAGCTTCACAACATTGGGATGAAAACCGTACGCAACGAGCTTGCTGATTAAGTTGGCATGCCAGACTCGATCGAATGCCTTGGAGATGTCTAAAGCGATAACGTATGTTTCACCACCCTTATCAAGTATGCTGTTCCAACAATGCGCTACATAGTTTAATAGATCGGTAGTTGATCTTTTGTTTCGAAAACCGTATTGGCTGTCGGATATTATATGATTTTCTTCCAGAAATTTTGAAATATGTGTATTAAAATAATGCTCATAGACTTTGGATAGGACCGATAGTAAAGCTATTGGCCTATAATTTGAGATATCGGATTTTGGTCCCTTTTTGGGGACGGGCTGGACATTGCCAACTTCCAGCACGAGGGAAATATATCAGATTTGTAGGATTGGTAGAATATTTTAGTTAAAGTTGGTGCAAGTTCTTTGGAAAAGGTTTTTAAAATAATGGGTGGAATATTGTCCATTCCTGATGCTTTGTTGATGTTTAACCCCTTTAAAAGTTTAGCGACTATTTTGGGTTTGAAGTGAAGTTCATTCATATTAACTCCTGAAGACTGGATTTGGGGTATTTCTTTAGGAGTTTCCAAAACAGTGGAGTTCAGAGCAAAGCGTTCAGCGAACAAGTTAGCTTTTCTTGCGGGATCATTGACGATTAAATCACCATCAATAATAGGGGGAGTAGAAAATTTTGTACCAGAATTTAAAGAATTAATGGCACTTTGGGTTTTACTATGGAGAAAGAGACAAATTTATTGATAGCAAATTGGATGGTTTCTGTAAAGTTTTGAGCAGAAACATTTACATTGTCAGTGTAAAAACAATGACGGTCGAAAGGGAAACCATGGAAAAAATTTTGAAGACCACTCTTATCCATTTTTGAGTAGTGAAATATTTTACGGGGTTTGGGAGCTGTAGTTTTAAGTAAATCAGTTTTGATAATTGATGAGATTAAATAATGATCAGAATTTCCAATACTACCTTTCGCGACATCGACACTCGTAATATCTGGCATTGTGGTAAGATAGAGATCTAAAAGAAAACTATTATCACCGCCATTACGGGGAGTGAAAGTCGGGCTTTTAACAATTTGGAATAGGCCCTTAGACGCGGCAAAAATTTCTGCCAGCTTTCCACTATTGTCAACATCGTCGGTCGATTTGGAGAATTCCAACCATGATTTGTTGTGGACGTTGAAGTCACCGGTAACGATAACTTCACAGTTAGGGGACTTTGCTCTAATCTCGTCCATAATTTTTGTCAATATATTAAAAAAGTTTGGGTTACGTTTGTTGGGGGACCGGTATAAAGCTATTGTAAAAAAAGTCATTTCTGGAAGACAAATCTTTAAAACCATTGTATTGAAGCCGTCACCGTGTAGTTCAAAATTTGGAAAGCGCGTGTACGCAACACTCTCATGAATGAATACGCATACGCCCTGATGGAGTTTGAAAGCTGATTCGAGCCTATATTTGGAATTAAGCGATTCTATAAAGAGAAAATTTTCAGAAACTTGTGTTTCTGTAAGGAATAGAATGTTCGGTTTGTCGTGCTCAAGATGATGTTGCAAGTGGTCATGGTTAGCGTTCAATCCGCAGATGTTTTGAACATGTATTTTAAAATTTTTTATTGATTCATATATGTTTTGTCACTGCAAATTCCGTGGACATGCCGCTTTATGTGCGGGTGGATTGCGCAAATTTGCTTTACCACTTGCAGACTTATTTTTTTTCGGTTGTACTGCCATATATTTATCAAAATGTTTATTTTATTTTTTTATGTTTTATTTTAAAATGCATAACTAAGTGAAAAATCCTATCATACTACAAAATATGACATATGCCAATATTTCATGATAAGATGAAGAAATAATAACAAAATAATAAGTGAAAAACAAATTGTGAGAAATTTGCAGAAAACAAAACAAAACTAAATGCCAATAATCCAGCTGATGCAGCGCACCCCAGACGCATCGCCCACCACCTCAATCGAGGCACAAAGCCCACACATAACTACGTATTGGTCCGATTCCTCGGAAGAGCTAATGAGCCGTACCGCTACGGAACGCTCCCCAGCTAAGACTAGAAGTGCTGCCGTTGACTAATTAAAGTTCGTCCGCCAGCACCCAAAGATATCATCTTGGCAAATGACATCTCCTGCCATTGCCAGTGGTATGTGATATCTCACGCTAACTCATATTTCAATGGCAGGGACTGGAGTACGCAGGGTAGTCAGACCCGTAGATCAACATTGATCATAATCGATCAAAATCGATCCCTTCTGCGGGAGGGAGGACTTGTAACAGTCTTCATATAAAATAAATTTGAGGAAGACATTTAATAGAATCTTGAAGAGATATGGATCGAAGATTTGATTCTTAGTTCAACAAAAAAAAACAGAGAAAAGAATGGAGACTTCTACATTCTCAGCTACTAAGAAACATTCAAGTAATTGTTTCTGACGTTTTGCATCAACATTTTATTTTTAATAACACCAAAACCTCATAACATTCCAATTTTTCCTTTTAAATTCCTCCCAATCATAAATATAAATATAACACAATTATCCTAACAAACATTACATCAAAAATGCTAATCTCCCATTGAACACATGATGCGCCACCATCATATTTAAAAGTATACTAATAATAATAACTCTAAGAAAATCACAAGAACCTCGTTCAACGAACACACGCACAGAAACCAACATAAAAACAAATAGAAGACAAAAAATAAACTGAGTTATGAGAAGGTTGGATGGATGGTTACCGTTTTTACCATCTATTATGGTTAAAGGCAAAATTATTTCAAATTTATACACATAACGATAATTGGTTTGAGAAGAAAGGAATCAAAAATATTTTTTCATTCCAAAGAAACCAAAAACAAAAAAAAAATTAAATCTAAAATTAGGAACGAGAAGTGGATGGGTGGAAAGGAGGTTTTGATGTCAGGATTGGTGATGGTAAAATATTAAATAAAATATTTTCTTCTGCTCTATGATGTTTTGATATTAAAAAATAAAATACGAAGAAGATGACTACAAATTAAGATTATAATTTTCGTGGATGACATTTATGTATTTTTTTTCTTCTGTTTTTATTCTAGAGACTTTTGTGCTGAGTTGGATGGAACTGGAAATAAATATCAAAAACATAGAAAATTTTATTATTTGTATTACAAATCTCCTGTTATAACAATTTTTTTTTCTCATACTGGTTATGTGTTTGGCTGTAGTTATATGTTATGGAAAATTATTTATTATTATATTTTTGGACTTGAAAAAGAAAAAACGGAAAGCAAGATAATATAAATAAATTTACTAAAATTATTATGATTGGACTGCAGTATTATTCACGTTACGTTATAGTTTTGGAGCAAAAATAAAGTAATTTTTTTTTGGACTTGAGATCATGATATTGACAGAGATGGTAGAATATTTCCACTTATCATCAAATTTATTTTAATGGGAGGTTAGTAAATTGTTAGATTGTCAAATTAACTAAAATCGTTTCCTTGTCTCAACTCATTCAATCCAATCTGAAATATTGATAGGATCAAAAACTTATGTTTCTTATGCACAAAAAAAGGGTTAACCCTTCACTTTTAAGTTATTAAAATTACTTAAAAAAATGTGTCCTTTACTCATAAAAATTAATCGAAAAAATATATAATTTGATATTCTTATCGCGATTGTAGACCCCAAACGAGTTTTATCAAAAAAAATTAATATAATTAAATAAGAGAAAGGCAAACTTTGGTATTCGGTTGTGATCAGTTTGGGGAACTTTTCAAATCAAAAAAGTTTGGTTCTTCTAATTTTATAATTAATTTTATGGATTTAGATGTTTGATAGAATAATTTTTTGCGTTGGAATATATTAAAGTTACTCCAGTTGTTTAACTGGATAAATTTATCCGCCATTATACAATTTTGTTTTTTTTTTCACAACAATCATTCCAAATGTTGTATCAAATTTAAATTCTATTTTTATTTACAAAAAAAACAAAAGATTCTAATTTAAATTGAAAATCTTGCTTCATATTTTCGTTTTTCTTTTTTAATATAAATAAACAATAATTTCATCTTTTCACCTCCAACCTTCTACCTCTACTCATCAGCACAACAATATCATCATAAAAATTTTCCTTCAAAAGCTCACAGAAAGCCATCCTCTAACTGATAATTTCAATAAATGAGATGAAAAGTTAAATTAAAATTTGTGAGCTTTTTTTTTTATTCGTTCATCTTTGGCTTCGTTCTTCGTTGAGATAAATAAATAAAATATAGCAGAAAAATTAAAAGAAAATTGAGTTTGATGAACAAAATAAAATAAAAATTGTTGATGATTTTTCGGTTCTTCTAGCTTCCATCCAACCCAGTTTCATCGTATTTAACTGTAATAAAAACTAAATGGTTGTTTGATTTGGGAAATATAATAATTTTTCTGAATAAAGTAAGGAAAATTATTACATCGAGCTAGAAATTACATATTTATAGGCTGTGAACGAAAATGGGTTGATAAGTTCTTTTGAAGGTAATTATTTTTAAGGAACAATCGATACTCATTTGCGAGTCTTGTTCTTTTAAATCATTCAAACAATAATAGAGATTTAGAAAAAATATTTCACTGCAGTAATGTGTTGTTTCAGTCTAACAATAGTGATGCTAAATTTTTAATTGAAGTTTTTTGAAAGAAGTTGTAATTTTGAACAGTAAATCTGTTTTTTCGTTGTTAGGCTACAACTAACCTTCCCACCAAAAAAAATCAGAAATCCTCCCGAACTATATACTTTAAAGTAAAAGACAAGTGAATATTTTCAAACGAAGAATTTTAAACTGAAAATATAAATGAATTATTTGAAATGGCATTAACATTAAATAATATGAAACTAAATTTGTTAAAAATAAAAAAATGGATGGATGGATGGATGTTATCTCGCCTATTGTTTGGCACCAGATCATCGCAAATAAAAAAAGTTAATCATTGAACAAGAAAATCGACCTAAATTGAACTGCTGATAATATTGAAAAACAAGTAGAAATGTGGTGTATTTGTAGTGTGTATAATATGTACAACGTGCATGGCAAAGCGAGGAAATAAAACGCGAGGAAATTAAAGAAATTAAAAAAAGTTTATAAAAAACTAAAATTGTGAAAAGTATTTTCATTTATTGTCTAAGATTTAATAAAACTGGTTAATAGTCGAACTTTAAGTGAATGAATATAAATAAAGCTAGTCACCTATTGATTTTCATGTTTCTTGTTTTGGCAATTGTAATTGAGAACTGGTTATATTGGAACTCCCAATGTAATAGTTGAGTAGGCCGCGCACCTAGTGAGGTTTTACACCCGTAGTTAACTTCAGCTTGTGGGTCAGAGATATTTATCCTACTACCCCAGCACAAATTAATCAGTGTGCGCGTGTCAAGCGACAAAATCGAATTAAAGAAAATTAAAAAGGGAGAAAAGAAACTCTGGCGGCCCATCGCTGCAGAAGCCGTGACCGTCATGTTCAACCCCATACTCTACTTCACTCACACGCACCACATACACTCGCGCATACACACATGCAAACACGCACACATTCATACACACATACATATATACATATTAGGGTGGCCCTTAGATTACACTAGAATTTTTTTTTTCATTGTACAGTTTGCGGCACCCTCCCATTTCGTGTGAATACTCATAAAAATATTATTTGCAAAATCTGATATCAATCGGTCAATTCTAAGACGTGCCTCCGACCACTTAAAGTTGAGAAATTTTGCTCTGGACCCTAAAAAAAATTTTTTTTTTTTGTGCGACACCCTCTCATTTCGTGTCAATACACATAAAAAAATTATGTGTAAAAATTGAAATCAATCGTTCAACTCTAAGGGGTGCCCCCGGCCACTTAAAGTTGAGAGGTTTGGTTGTGGCCATTACAAAGAAAAATTTAAATTTTTGTACTACACCCTCCCATTTGGTGTCAATACCCATAAAAATATTATGTGTAAAATTTGAAATTAATCGGTCAACTCTAAGGGGTGCTCCCGGCCACTTGGAGTTGAGAGGTTTTGTTGTGGCCATTATAAAGAAAAATTTAAATTTTTTGTACCACACCCTCCGTTTTGGTGTCGATACCCACAAAAAATTCTATGTGTAAAATTTGAAATCCATCGGTCAACTCTAAGGGGTTCCCCCAGCCACTTAAAGTTGAAAGGTTTGGTTGTGGCTATTACAAAGAAAAATTTAAATTTTTTGTACTACACCCTTCCATTTGGTGTCGATACCCATAAAAATATTATTTGTAAAATTTGAAATCAATTGGTCAACTCTAAGGGGTGCCTCCGGCACCTTAAAGTTGAGGGGTTTTGTTGTGGCCATTAAAAAGAAAAATTTAAATTTTTTGTACGACACCCTCCAATTTGATGTCGATACCCATAAAAATATTATGTGCAAAATTAGAAATCCGTCGGTCAACTCTAATGGGTGCCCCTGGCCACTTAAAGTTGAAAGCTTTGGTTGTGGCCATTACAAAGAAAAATTTAAATTTTTTGTACGACACCCTTGCATTTGGTGTCGATACCCGTAAAAATATTATGTGTAAAATTTGAAATCAATCGGTCAACTCTAAGGGGTGCCTCCGGCCACTTAAAGTTGAGGGGTTTTGTTGTGGCCATTATAAAGAAAAATTTAAATTTTTTGTACGACACCTTCCCATTTCATGTCAATACCCGTAAAAATATTATGTGCAAAATTTGAAATCAATCGGTCAATTCTAAGACGTGCCTCCGGCCACTTAAAGTTGAGAAATTTTGTTCTGGACCTTAAAAAAAAATTTTTTATTTTTTGTGCGACACCTTCCCATTTCATGTCAATATGGGTATTGAAAAAATTATGTGTAGAATTTGAAATCAATCGTTCAACTCTAAGGGGTGCCCCCGGCCACTTAAACTTGAAAAGCTATTACAAAGAAAAATTCAAATTTTTTGTACGGCACCCTCCCATTACGTGTGAATACCCGTAAAAATGTTATTTGCAAAATTTGAAATCAATCGGTCATTTTTAAGGCGTGCCCCCAGCCACTTAGAGTTGAGAGGTTTTGTTCTGGCCATTACAAAGAAAAATTTAAATTTTTTGTACGACACTCTCCCATTTCATGTCAATACCCGTAAAAATACTATTTGCAAAATTTTAAATCAATTGGTCAATTCTAAGACGTGCCTCCGGCCACTTAAAGTTGAATAATTTTGTTCTGGACCTTAAAAAAAAAATTTAAATTATTTGTGCGACACCCTCCCATTTCGTGTCAATACCCATAAACAAATTATTTGTAAAATTTGATATCAATCGTTCAACTCTAAGGGGTGCCCTCGGCCACTTAAACATGAAAGGTTTTGTTCTGGCCATTACAAAGAAAAATTTAAATTTTTTTGTACGACACCCTCCCATTTGATGTCAATACCCGTAAAAATATTATTTGCCAAATTTGAAATCAATCGGTCAATTCTAAGACGTGCCTCCGACCACTTAAAGTTGAGAAATTTTGTTCTGCACCTTAAAAAAAAATTTTTAATTTTTTGCGCGACACCCTCCCATTTTGTGTCAATACTCATAAAAAAATTATGTGTAAAATTTGAATTCAATCGTTCAACTCTAAGGCGTTCCCCCGGCCACTTAAGCTTGAAAGGTTTTGTTCTGGCCATTACAAAGAAAAATTTAATTTTTTGTACGACACCCCCATATTGCGTGTGAATACCCTTGAAAAAGTTATTTGCAAAATTTGAAATCAATCGTTCAACTCTAAGGCGTGCCTCCGGCCACTTAAGCTTGAAAGGTTTTGTTCTGGCCATTAAGTGGCCGGAGGCACGTCTTAGAATGGACCGATTGATTTCAAATTTTGCACATAATATTTTTACGGGTATTGACATGAAATGGGAGGGTGTCGTACAAAAAATTTAAATTTTTCTTTATAATGGCCACAACAAAACCCCTCAACTTTAAGTGGCCGGAGGCACCCCTTAGAGTTGACCGATTGATTTCAAATTTTACAAATAATATTTTTATGGGTATCGACACCAAATGGAAGGGTGTCGTACAAAAAATTCAAAATTTTCTTTGTAATGGCCACAACCAAACCTCTCAACTTTAAGTGGCCAGGGGCACCCCTTAGGTTGACCGATGGATTTCTAATTTTAAACATAATATTTTTATGGGTATTGACATCAAATTGGAGGGTGTCGTACAAAAAATTTAAATTTTTCTTTATAATGGCCACAACAAAACCCCTCAACTTTAAGGTGCCGGAGGCACCCCTTAGAGTTGACCGATTGATTTCAAATTTTACACATAATATTTTTATGGGCATCGACACCAAATGGAAGGGTGTAGTACAAAAAATTTAAATTTTTCTTTGTAATAGCCACAACCAAACCTTTCAACTTTAAGTGGCCGGGGAACCCCTTAGAGTTGACCGATGGATTTCAAATTTTACACATAGAATTTTTATCGGTATCGGCACCAAATCGGAGGGCGTCGTACAAAAAATTTAAATTTTTCTTTATAATGGCCACAACAAAACCTCTCAACTCCAAGTGGCCGGGGGCACCCCTTAGAGTTGACCGATTGATTTCAAATTTTACGAATAATATTTTTATGGGTATCGACACCAAATGGGAGGGTGCCGTACAAAAAATTTAAATTTTTCTTTGTAATGGCCACAACCAAACCTCTTAACTTTAAGTGGCCGGGGGCACCCCTTAGAGTTGAACGATTGATTTCAATTTTTACACATAATTTTTTATGGGTATTGACACAAAATGAGAGGGTGTCGCACAAAAAAAAAAAATTTTTTTTTAGGGTCCAGAACAAAATTTCTCAACTTTAAGTGGTCGGAGGCACGTCTTAGAATTGACCGATTGATATCAGATTTTGCAAATAATATTTTTATGGGTATTCACACGAAATGGGAGGGTGCCGTACAAAAAATAAAAATTTTTGTTTTTAAGTGCCACCCTAATACATATACATACACACACCTAAACCTCCATACACACACATATGTAGATATTAATGCTACTCACCCCATAATGTGGTCAGATCACACTCTCCCTACTATCATACTCTAGTCCCTCATAAAAGTGTCATCAGAAACGTATCATTCCAAAATATACCGGATAGTTTGATAAATGAAGTGAGGTATAAAAAAAAACCCAAACTGTTGTATCAAAATGCGGTAATGTGGCAGAAGCACGAGTAAATGTTGATTTAAATTAAACAATAATGTTGCACCAATACAGGTGATTGTTGAATTTAGATATGAAAATACGATAATGTTGCACCAACACAGATGATTGTTGAATTAAAAAATACGATAATGTTGCACCAGCACAGGTTATTGATGAATGAAATTACGACAATATTGCACCAGCACAGGTGATTGTTGAATTCAAATATGAAAATACGATAATGTTGCACCAATACAGGTGATTGTGATTCAGCAAAAAACAAAATGCATTAAGGTGGCAGTATCATGGATGACTGTTGATTGATATTAAAAACTGTAATAATATTGCCCAAGCACAGGTGATTGTTGAATTCAACCGATCTTAACGTGGTTGTTATGCAAATATAACGCCCCGATGATGACACCGTATTTCATGGTTATCGTCCCAGTGACATACTAACTTATCTCATATTTATTATTCTTATCCCAATATATATATGTATATACTCTGCAGTGGATTACGCTTTTTATTAACGACACTCAATTCTGATTATCCACAATTCGCCTTTTCTTTAGTTCTATAACCTCTATTTATTCTATGTGGGCCCAAAAAAATATGTAAACGAATATATTGGTTCCGTGGCATACACCAATGTTAAGCCATAAAGTAAAACAAGTTCAAAAAAAAAATGTTTGCTCTGCTAATTTAATTGAATTTAATTTCTAATATAATGAACATGCGTCTTTCTCAATTACTGTAGTAATTGCGGTTCATTTTAATTTAACTACACTAGGTTTTAAAGTTTAATTACTAAATTAACTAGTCTTACTCAAACTTATAATATTTTCATCATGTACCCAAGACAAAAAGAAGTATTATACATGACCCGTTTGGTTCACTAACACATAACACATATTTTTTTTTTGTAAATTTTACTAAATATTTTTTTTTCTTTTTATTTTCAGGTATGCTATTAATCAACTTAAATTGCACTAATAATTAGAACTAAACAAAAAAGATTCATACATAGTTTTGATATCGCGATGACTCAAAATGTGTTTCAGTAACGTCACAAAAAAAACTTTTACAGTTTGTACTATCAACATTATTTACACTACACGTTTATATTACACAATAAACACTCAATTCGTTTCATTATCATCATGGAAATCTTTTTTTTTTCATCAATCATCATGAAAATTAGCCAATCTTATCTTCACAGCTCATTCACATGACAATGCAAATCTGACAACTCAGCAAATAAGGCGACATCGTAGGAGAATTCTCGTATATATATGTTTTTTTCCATACATGCATCTCCATAACACAATAAAATAAAAAAACAAAGGGGAACGGCATATTGAATACTTTTATCATCTTACATAAAGAAAAGTTTTTCGCAAGTTTTGATTATTTCTGTAAGGAATACATGACGTTTGATACAACGATATATTTTTTTGAGTTTTATGCCCAACTGTTCATGCAGGAGTAACGTTTGATGCATATTATTAGTCTATAATCATTGTTCTAAAATCTCTAGCAAAATTGGCGCATCGATTGGGTATTATATTGTTTAATTATTTCTAGTAGGTACCATTGGCGACCGACAGTTGGGTAAACGATTGGCGCAACGATTGAGGTGCAACGCTTCGGGTGCAACGATTGTTTATATCTATCATACACTTGTAGTTTAGTCAATATGGTTTACTAATGTTGTTGAAGTATTGAGGCTTGGATCAATTACAAATAATGGGGTGAGCAAAACATTTAATTTAATGTAAAAATATATTCGGTGTAGTGGTGGTGATGGTTTATGGTTCCTCCGGGTTTTGAACTCATCAGAGTCCCTGTTCTTTGTTTCCTTGTGTCTGTTTTCTTTTGAAATTTCTGCGTGCAATTTAGAATTTGTGATGGGCTGAGGAGATACCTATTCGTTCTCACAGACTGAAAATAGCCGGAATTTTAATCTCAAGGCACACAACTCCTCAAATTTTTCTGATTATGAGTCCATTATCGGGAAATCACGATATATAATTCCGATTATTTGAAATCTAGATTAGATTAAATAAGAATTTCAAGCAGAGCTTATGCGAAACTTGTCCTGGTACTCAGATTATACGGTACATTACTCCATGTCCTATTTTGTCTACATAAAAAACTTTAACTTCAAAAATATTTCTCCCAATATTTCATGTGTGTTAGCATAACATCAGTTGTTTTCTCTTTATATCCAGCCCGTTTATCCCATTTTATCTAAATTTTGATTTAAAGAGACAGAACATGACACCTACCCGCAGAGTTTGTGTGGTTTCCGTTTTGCCACTAATACAGATTTGTTTAATCTAGAATTACCAAGCAATACTTGCTTAAACATGTCTTGGTCTAATAATTGCTATACAGATCTTATGCCTAATCTTTGAACTAAAGCCTCAACTACCTAGAGCAACGGTTTACCGAAATTAAATGACAGTTTTATCAGTTTTAGGGTTACGTACTTTGAAAAAAGTAAAAATGGTACCCTGGTGGTAAAACTTTGGTGTCGGTCCAAATTTCTACATAATCGATAACTAAAAATTTCAAATATATGCTTTTATGTACACTTTATGGACATAGAAGTTCATTTTAGGAATCAAGTTTGGTATAGAAAAATCGAAAAAGTTGAAAATATTTGAAAAAAAAATTTCAATGAATTTTCGACTGCTTAGTTTTTCAGTTATTGCCAATAACGAGTGTTTTTCGTCCTATCTTCCCACTTAACTTCGAACATTACAAAAGATGATGATGGGGATTTTTGAAAGGTGATTTTTTTGTAGTGCAAAACAGTTTTGTTTGTAATTTTTGAAAACACAATTTTCGACTTATTTTCTAAACTAAAATTTTTTTTGGTTGTTATATTTTGAAATTTTGAAAAAAATTACTTTTGATCATGTCATATGGGGTGTCATATGAAGGGTGATTGTTTTTTGTGTGGTGCAACACAATTTTTGAAGTGAAAACTTCTTTAGGCGCGTTGTACAATTTTGTATGAGGAGAAATTTATATATTCGCGTTATCATTTTTAAATCAGGAAAATATTTTTAAATATGAAACACATCTATCATTTCTTAACGTTTCAAATTGCAATGTGGATATCGCGCTCGACTGATGTTCTATAGGTCGTGAGTTTAATTCCTGGTGTGGAACATTTTTTTATTGTTTTTTTAATTATTATTAAATACCATTCAAATTATTGTTTTTATTCATGAATTCATAAAATTAATAAAAATTTCTTTTTACGAATTTTAAAAACTTGATCTATAATGCAGTTTTTTGAAGTTATATTGCTACTGTCTTTTGCAATTTGCATTCGAGTCATCATGCTAAATAAATGTTGAGTATATATAAATTGAAAGTATGTCTGTTTGACGTTTATGCATTAATATATTAATCATCATGAAAATTTGGGAAGTTGTTATGTATACTAGCCCAAAGGAAAGTGGTAAATTTTCTATTTTCAAAAACTGCACCTCAGGGCCCTTATAATTATCTTAAGAGATTTTGCCTAAATGTTGTAATTATTTAATTTGCTTTTTATTTAAATATTGTTTCAAATGGTAGTTTGCTTTGATCAATGTTTTTTTGTTGAACATAATTTTTATGAAATTAAAAATAACGTAAGAAAGACGGTATAACCTGAAACAATTACATTTGTGTATCAAAATTATATATATTGGAATTTAACACATCATGATGTCACAAATTTTATCATATTCACCATATATGTTGTTGGTTTGAAATTGTATGTTATGCATGTTTCTAAAATTAAGTGAAGACTTAATACTTGTAACTTGATACTTGATAAAATCGATTATATCGATTTAAAGCTCACAATTACGAGACGAAAATCGCATAAATTCTATTCAAATTCTATACAATTCTAGCATAGCTTATGTATGATTAAACATGGATGGCAATCATGACAAATAAACTAATTAAAAATGGTGGCACTTAGCCAATAATGTTTTGCAAACGCAAACTTGCAAACAATGCGCATTAATACCAATGAATTTACTTAGCTTTCCGCAGAAAGATTTGTAAAATTTAAAATTGTTGATCTATGAGTGTGACAACCATGCGTACTTTAGTGCCCGCTATTGGCATATGAGTTATCTTGAGATATAGTTTACCACTAGCAATAGCATACAATTTCATTAGCCAAAGTGATATCTTAGGGGTGCTGGCGGATGAAGTATTTTCAATCGACGATACCATCCCTTACTCTAAGTTATGGAATATTCTTTGATGATATCCCATTTTTTTTTAAATAAATTGTGTTTGGTAGTAGAAATTACAAGGTGTGTCACAAAAACACATAAAAAACTTTTAAGAACAAGGTCCCACAACAACATGTTTTCTAAGATGTTGATAGACGCAAATTTTTCTATGAAATGTTTTATTTTATATAAAAATGTATATAATAGTTGCTTGGAATGCTTGTAGATGTGAAACCCAGAATAACTTTAATGATTTTAATTTAAACATTCTGCAATTTGAATTTGCAATGCTACAATAATTGGAAGATACAAAAAAACACAGCTATTTCACAGATATAAGTTTTCCTTTCCGTCGGCAGTCCTTACCACTGCCTTCTTTTGTTTATAATTTTTGAAATCACCATTTTTGGCTTATTTCTAAAATTATGTTTTGGAGAAGAACTATTCTCGTAGAATAATATATACACGGAACCCTCGACGAACGAATTATATTCGCACTTGTCTGACTTTTTTGTTATTCAAATTAAATGCTGTTTATTTCAATATTCCAAGTAAGCACTTGGTTAAAAACTATGCATTAACATTTAACCTCGTTTAACTGAAAATAAATAGACTTTGAATTTTAGATAGCTATTTGTTATTCTTAAATAGAAAAGTTTATGATTTGGATGGCGGGATCGATGGTTTTTGTTTCCCACGCCTTCATTCAAAAAAATCTTCCAGTACATTAAGAATAGGATCGATAAAAGAACGCTGAAAGAAACAATTTTTTTTTCAGTACAAGAGGTCTTATACAAATGACGATGTCATAAGTGTAACTTTAGGCCCATAGCTCATACCTATAAACCTAATTCGGCCACTTAACTTAAATACAATACAATCAAGAATGCTCGAATTAAGTAGAGATTGATCTGATAATGCTAAAGAAAATAACCATTCTTACTTCTCACTTGCCACTCATGCGGTTCCTAATAACTATAAACAATATGTTAATATTTTTCTTTGAGTTTTTCTGCCTTAAAATAAATCACTTTTAGGCAGCTAACTCAAATCTTTTTTAGACATCTTTACCGAATTAATTATAAATTGTTGTGAGTAAAAAAACTCAAGTAACTAAGGAAATTTGAACCTTTCCTATCAGTGTCGTGATTCGAGTTCTGTGACGAGAGATACGCTTATCAATTACGCCGCTACCGCATAGATTCGATTATCAGAATTTCATCATCATACATTAATTATATTATTAATTTTTCAAACTTTTATAGTCCGAGCTCATGTAAAAAACAAAATATTAAATAAAATTAAACACGGACGTCTTGCGAAGCGACACAAATTCTTATTTAATAACCTCACTGTAGTAGTAACTGGGCGAACGAAAGCGAGAACAGCTATTACAAAATTTAGCATCTAACAGTCTCTGTAATATAATAAATGTCAAAAAATTTGGTATTCTCAAAAATTAAATACCAACAATTTTAAAGGTTAAAATACTTTTTTTTTAATCAAAGCAACATATTTTTGGTATGAAATTTAGTGGTTGCCATAGTTAAATTTTTCAAATTTAAATAAAACTACAAAGCCTACTTGATAAAACAAGTATTTTTGTTATACTATTTTTATATACTTAGCACTAATACTTTATTTAACCGATAAATGATTACCAATTTCCTTATGGTGTGAGGCTTCGGACAATTTACGGTATTTAAATTTATCGATAAAGTAGTCTTTTAAGCTTATTGCTATTGTCTTTGAATACCACCGTTCTAATTAATATCATTTTGACATTTCATTTTCCTTCATAAGATTCATGGTGTTCCTTCATAAGATAATAAAATTAAATGATTGTTAGAAAAATATACAAATTTGGTTTAACTTTAATTAATTGTTCAAATTGTTTAACACTAATGGGCAAATAAAAAGAAAAATGGCTAAAATATTAAACCAAATTATTAAAAAAATACAAAATATTTTCTCCCAGCCAACTGCAATTTTTCTAATGAAATGAATTTTTTGATGAAGAATGTCTAACAATATAATAAAACTCCAAAAATAAATTTAAACTATAAAAAATATGAATTTTCTATAGAAGAAAAAACATTAAAATGACAATTAAGGTCTTATGGTCTTTTTTTAATGTCATTAGAAAATTAATATCTTTCGCTCTACTTTGCCGACACATGGATGCATTCAATGTAAGTTACGGACTTAAGGTCTTAAAATAACCTTAATTTGAACAAGGCATGATATCCGTATATAATACCACAAAATAAGTTACTTGGAGAGAGCAAAAAAGTCGTGTGAACATGATTTTTATGTAATAAATGCTCACCTTACGAATTTCACTGTGCGAATTACTAAAAAAATATTTGTTTCTAAGACCGGTTTTAATTGGGACAAAACTGGTTTTTACAAATGCGCATTTTTGGCCAGTTTTCGCGAAAGCCAGTTTTAATAAAACTAGTTATTTAGTCCAAGTTATTTGTATATAAACGAGATGCAGCTTTTCGATGCCGTTTATTAACATCGAAAGTAAATTTTGTCTTCTCATGGATAGTAGAATAAAATTTTTATTATTTTACGTAGTTTAAAAATGTGCCTCACAGGGTGATTTACAAAAGACAGTTATATATTATAAAACTCTAGATGCACCTTACAGGGTATTTGATAATGAACATAATTAGATGCGTATAACAGAGCGTTTGCTGAAGACCAATAATCATTAGATTTGCCCCACAGGGTGTGAGATATTGGTAGCAGTTTTTTGAAAACAGCATTTTGATTGCGGAATCGGTCTGAAGATTTTTATTTAACACAAGGTTAAATCTGCTACATTTTTTGAATTTGCACTCATCTTTTAATATGAAACTTAATTTATGCTGCCAAATTCTCTCATGGAATCAAAATTTTTTACGTTTTAGTGAACATTATATAAACCTTTTGGTAGTGCAATAAATGGCAGTTTAGGTGAACCATTTTGGAATGGGTATGAAAACCTCATTTTATTTTTGAATATTATGTCAGAAACAATAATTTGTGTTAAACAATTATAAAATTTGTAACGACGCTGCCGTCCCATCCGTAATTTAGAGTCGCCCTACTTTCTCACACGCACTAATTTATAATAACCAGAACTTTTGATGTCATTTTTTTACCTTTTTTTAAACCTAATTTCTTATATTCAATTCGTAATCGTCTCTTACAATAATTTCTGTTTAAATTTGTCATAAAAACAGTTGTGCAATCTCCTTAATTTGGAATCGCTCTATTTCCCAAAAAGACAAGAAAAAAAAATGCACTGATTTATAAATCAAGCAATATGTTACTTCTCGTTTACTATAATGTCATGAACTTTCGAAGTTGTTTTTACTTCTTTTTTAAACACAGTTTCTTGCCTCCAATTCATAATTCTCTTACATATTTTTTTTCAGTTTGTTATGAAAGAGATGTGCAAGCACATTAGTGGGTATATTATAGAGCAAAAAGTTCCCAAGAAACAAACTTATCGTTTTGTTATTGTTTACAAAAGGCCGTTAATATACTATAAATAGAAGCCGATAGAGGGCTTCTGTCTCCTAATTCTATTCTGTGCTAAACGGTTAACAGCTGTTTGCTGTCGATTGTGATTTTTGACGTTTACACATTGAGTTTTGTTTTTCTTTCAACTTATTACAAAAATTAGTTATTTTGATGATAAAAATCAATAAAAACAAAGACTATATCAAAAAAAAAAAAGAATCAAAAACTCTTGTTTATACGTATCTACAATGTTTACCATAAATTTGTGTTAACTAATATTATAAAAATATGCAATAAACTGTTAAATAAAATATTAAAAAAAAATCATAATTGTTTGCATGTCGAGCGTTTATCATAGTTTTGTGTTAGCGAATATTGTAAAAATAGGCAATTAAAATCTGGTAAATAAAATATTGAATATAAATCATAATTGTTCGCATGTCCAACGTTTTATCATAATTCTATGTTAGTGAATTATTGTAAAATTAGGCAATAAAAATCTGTTAAATAAAATATTAAAAATTATAACCCTAAGTGTGGAAAATTCTGTGATAATTCTTTATAAAAGAGACTGTTGGTCAATAAAAATCGTAATTGTATTTGTGCGAAGTAAAAGTAATAATTCTGTGATAACCAGTGTCTCAAAGAGAGGAGATCAACAAAAACAAATCTGTAAAATAAATAAAATTTAGAAGTATATGGCTAGGGTTGTTATACTTCGGGGATAGCGAACGTTTCAACGTGAAGTGACCAAATGATTGCGTCCGGATGGTGAATTCGCTTTGGTTGGCAGTCTACACTAAACAATTTATCACATGCCACGATTGCGTCCTGTGTGCTGAATACTGCAGTACATTTCCGTGTCAACCATTTTGTATTTTGCATTTGGTGTCATCCTGTTTGCTGAATAATTAAAGATATTTTTGGGAGAACAACCACTTCCGTGATCATCAAAAAAAGTTTTGCTGAAACAATTTCCCAACATTTCCGTCATCCGGAAGGCTGAATAATAGGATATTTCCTTAATATCCACAAGTATTGCCGGCGGAATTCCACAAACCATATACTGGATGAGGATGCATGAGTAAAGGGGCTCTTTGAGGCGGGATCTGGACTAGCTATGGGGTGAGTCATATTTTAACTATGTTCTATGTGTGGGTATGAATGATTATGGATATGTATGTAGGTGTATGAGTGTGTTTATATGGTTGTATGGATGTGGGTACGTATGAGAAAATAGCTTTGTTGCATGCACGTGTGTCTGCCAGAATCCAATGGGAACCACATAAACATTAATTTTACATAAATATTGCAAAATTTATTGTTAAAAACTTATCAATAATTAAAATAAAAAATGGATGGCTTATTAATATTCACTCAAGCAATTGTTTTGGGGTTCATTACCGAATTTGATGATGGAATGAAAAACGAAATTCGTGACTTAGCAGTAACGAATAGATTGGTGAAAGAAGATATGGCGGATGAAAAAGAATGCCTTCATTCTATTGTTACCATACCAATATTTAATCCAATTATGGCATCTCAACGGATAATGGTTTGCCAATTCGATAATTCGTATACAACATTACAAAGTGCCAATGATTACAATATTATTTTTGAAGAATTTTGTTTGAGTACCTTTTTTTTAGTTTAGAACAAAATTAATAGAAATGTTACAACGGCATATGAGAATATGCATCTCGTTGGTTAAACATATGTGTGAGCCTGATGTGATTGTACTAAAAACAATTTCCAAACAGGTAGGTATATTGACGTCATTTCTTAATTCATGGACTGAGTTATACAAGTATGATCAGCCTACACTAGTAGAAGCAGTTGAACAGCTTGTAGTAAGTTTTGATGCTCGAACTATTGCGTGAAAAGTATTACAATCGGTCACCAAAAACTTAAAACACGATCCACTCTCATGCACTATCTGTTATTAATCATCAATATTAGTTATTATATTCAAGCCGTCGAGCACTAGATCTTTCGTCATCTGATATTCTCTTCCTGAATTTGTTTCCATCATCAAAACATTCTGTATACTGGTTGTACCTCTCCTTATGTGCATATCCACAATTATGAAAAAGATAACAAATTAATCTACTAGATTAAATATGGTAGTTTGGCCGTATCGCGTAGTGTGAATGCGCGTATGGGCATGGATGAGTGCATACGTGTGTGAGTATGTAGGTGTGTGAGTAGTGTTTCTTCTCGAGAAATATTTCTCGAGAAATTTAACAAAAATCTAATCTCCATTTCTCGAGAAAATTTTTATTTTTCTCGAGAAAAATATGTTTCCTTTATTTAAAAATTAAACGTCGAATTTACTAAAAACAATCAAAAATATAAATGTTTGCGCTTTTCGGAACAAAAGAGAACTAAAATTACGATAAGGTAGATTTATGCACCATTGCATTTTAAATAGTTTGACATTTTGTATGAAATGCAAAACAATCAGAAACAAAAAAATTTCAAGAAACAACATATATATATATAGTAAGTAAAATTGTTTTAAAAAATTTAACCATTTTCATTAAATTTCAACCCAAATCAATACGATGATGTTTGGAAACATTTTACCAAACTGCAATATTTATGGTAAAACGATATTATGTAAGGATCTGCAGCTACTGGTCTTCATCGACATTTCAATGCTATACATTCTTTGAAAAGAAAACAGCCAGAGTCGGGCACAGGTGGAAGAAGTATTCAGTGATATGCAAATCAACAGTGGTATGCAAAATATCGATAAATTCTTGTCAAGGCAGTGTCCGTCAATGAGTGAAGCAATTGCTCAATTAGTGGCTGTTGATGGGTTTTCTTTCCACAGAATTACAAAAAACAGCTTTATTCGACAAACAATTTTTCGAAAAATCCTTCAAATGTAAAAGAACTAATCATTAAGTTTTTCGAAACTAAAAGCTTTAGTTGCTAAATAAAATTAATTTATTAAAAACAGTAACAAAAAGTTTAGCATATCCCTAGACGAATGAACTGACGTCAACAACAAAAGATTTATGGATCTTCAAATATATTGTAATATCACTGAATCGGACAATTTGGGCTTAATCCGTGTAGATGGAAGTTGTTCGGAATTATTAAATTTATTATTTACAATTAAAAAAATTGTTTCATTTAATATGCATAGTTAAAAAATAAGTGTAAAGATACATTGGTTTTCAATTTGACGTTATATACAAAGAATTCTAAGAAAATATATTTCTCGAGATCTCGATATTTCTCGAGAAATATGTATTTCTAGTTTTCTTTCTCGAGAAATTTAAAAGTCGAGAAATCAGGAACACTATGTGTGTAGTATATGTGTGTGTGTGAGTATGTGTGTGTGTGGGTGTGCGTGTGGGGATGTTAGAAATATAGGGCTGGCCGTGGTGATCGTGGTTTGTTCATATACGGATGTCGCCAGATTCTACTCAGTTCACTTGCTTTTTTATATATCCGCTTATTTTATCATGAGACACGCGTACTATACCGGTATTTGTGTTGGAGCAGCAGGTATTCTTCTTTGACCCCACTTACTGAAGCTAGTTTGGGGCTTTATAAATCTCACAAGGTGCGCGGCCTGCTATGCCACTTCATTGATTTACCAATGAGGCAGCGCTTCATTACAAATTAGTAGAAACCGAGTCGAAGCTTTTTGAAAATGACTTACAAATTTTATTTCAATTTCGAATATAAAATATTGCAACGCTGATGCAAAGGCTAACTTCACCACAGCTCTGAAAACAAAATGTTCTGGATATAAGGTGAGCTAAAATCTATCAAATACGTTAATTAATGGCTAACCAATGTTATAAATTTCACGTAGTTCTAATTATAAAAGTATTCAAAAAAGCTGCAGTATCCCAAAAAATATAAATTCTGTAGGACGAGAAAAAGTAAAAAAAAATTTTTAGCGGAGGTGAAAGACCGGAAGTTGGATTGCAGAACTGATACAAATCATACTTTTAGCATATAAACCAAGTTTAATCAAAATCAACTATCAGGAACTGATGTTATTGAAGTTTCAAATAAACAGGCCTTCGGGAGCTCCCAAAACTTATCCCAATATCGTCCAAAAACTAATCAGCTCTTTGTCGTTTAAGTCGAAGTCTGTATGCTCCCTGTATGGTGGACCTCTCGCCACTTTGATCGATGTGTACCAAAAGTTGATCATTATCTTCTCACACTAGTTGAAAGTTTTTTCATATAAGGCTGTAGTGTGCATAAGGACACTGAAAAAATTCAAAAAATTATAAACAAAAAATTTTACCGGAAGTTGGGATGCAGAACTGTTATGAACCGCACTAAATGCTTATGTACCAAGTTTCTTAGAATTCTTTAATCAGGTACAGATGTTACTGAGCTTTCAAAAAAACAGGTGCTCGAAGGACCCTCAGCAGTTACTTCAATATCGCTCAAAAACTAATCAGCTCCTTGCCATACATATTTGCATCTTTTTCCTTATAGTGTCATCAAAATTCATTTACAAACGAATGTTGAATGTTCCCACAAACATAAAAAACATAGTGAAAAAACTACCTGTTGTATGGTGGACCCCCAATACTTTATCCAATGTACCCCAAAAGCGGATGAAATCTTTTTTATGTTACTTGAAGACTTTTACCAACTTTTCAAAAAATCCATCGTTAATTGTAGGCTACAGTAGGGATAAACACCTGAAAAAACAAATACTAAAATACCAAGTTTAAATGAGATTGAAAGCCGGGATTAGAAGTTATTGAAGATTTAAACTTAGAGGTGTTCGGTAGACCCCCGCCATTTTGTCCAATTTCGAAATGAATCCAGTTCTTTCATTTTCAAGTGAATCTGGATCATTGATCAAAGTTTCATCAATATCATATGCAGGAATGTCACGAACCTAAATGCTTCCTCCCACCCAATAATTTATAACGACGAAATTTTTAATTTTTAAGCTCGGTAATTCTAGAATACAAATTTCCAGACATAAACTGTAGTCATACAAATATTAACTTCAACCTATATTTCCAATTCATACGTGATATTTAAATAACATTTCAACCAATCCTCGTTCGGAGACCCTAAAGTTGATGAGACATAAATTTGATGATTTTGTGTTATTTGAATAAAGAACGAACGAAGAGAACGAAGAAGATCAATTATAATCAATCTTTGAATTTTAGTACTTTTATGCGTAAAACGTGACAACGTAATTAGATAATTTACAGTTTTCTCGAATTATTTTTGGTTATGTTGTGTGTGTTGTTGTTGTTGCTATATATTTGATAAGTGAAATAGGATGGAATCCAAACCATTAGGTAAACATTTTTTTTCCTTTGTTATAAATTTCTAATTTTGCAATAGGAATTTTGTTTCCTTCCTTTCTGACGTTGGATTAAAGCTTTGTAATGAATATTTTGAAACCTTAATGATTTTGATGAAGAAAGTTATATTTATTGTAATATGTTTTTTTCTGTAAGGAGAGGGTGGGTTTTAGTGGATTATGATTCGTGTTTTTGTTGATACTAAAAAAACAGTATTCTAAATTTCAAAAAAATAACCTAAGAGCTAATTATGTATTCATGACATCAACAACATACATATTTATTACAAAACTAAATGTCACCCTTTTAAATGTTACAACAACTAAAAAATTATTCAATCAAATATAACCATAAATTTGATTTGTTGTTTCACGGTAATTTTATTGAGATTTATCTTAGTCTTTATAAATTAAATATTTCAAAAGATTTGGCCATATCATTGTGGACATTCAAATTTTTATGTTTTGCATAATTTTTAGATTTAAATCGTGTTATATGTTTTCTGTGCATAATTAAGTATTAAGTAGAGTTCCAGATGTTTTTATTGATTGTGTTGATTTAACTGAAATATATGCTTGAGAATGGTATAATTATTTTATATAAAATTGGGCGATCGAGGAAACCAGCAACCATACTTCAGTTTTTTACTGTCACATATCAACCTTCTGCAGTTTATCGTTTTGAGTTTTGGAAGTATACCATCAAAACAAAACAGCCGGCAGTTTTCGGTGCGTCGCTCGCATAATTTTGGTTCTACTCTATATCAATATTTACTATACGCGATTTTGGCAGTTAAAATTTTTTAACTGTGATGAGAGAGTTCTGACACGATTTAGATTTGTAAGCAATGGTTTAATTCGAAGAACGAAAACTAAGACTATATTGGGTGTTTAAACAAAGGAGAAGGATTAACCCATACAAGGTTGTTCAACTGGTCTAGTGATGGTCTATTAATGGCGACTAGTAACGCAGCAATGGTCGTGTACTGCAACCATAACTTGAACATTAACATAATTTTACTGGATGATAACTTCGGACAATAAACAGCTGCATTCATGGGCCAGAGAAAAAAAATGTAATGGTGTATTCAACACAATTGCTGAATCCTAACTATCATTGCTGTATGTGATCTTTCATATACATACGGCAATACAACGATTTGAAGTTTGTAAGGGGAAAAATAAGGAAAATCTAATAGGGAAGTACATTTTTGTACAAAGTGAGTTTTATGTATATCCTCAAGACTTAATGTTTGAAATTTGAAATATGATTTGATTTTTTTAAAACCTTAGCATAGTGTTGTGGCACTGGAATTTTTTTTTTTTGAAAATAGTATCAATAGTAAAACTTATTTAGTGAAATCACTGCTATTAATTTGGTAATTGTAGGGAATTTACGATATTTGATTTGAATTGTTTGTGGTTTTCTTAAATTACATAATTCAACTTTTTTTAAAAAAACATGAGACAAGTTCGCGTGTTTTAATTTTTTTTTGGCATGAAAAATCGGAAACAAGTCTATCTCAGCTTGAAATAATAAGTTGTACCTCGTTCTCAGATAGGACATTTTTCAAACTTGTGTAGTGTGAATGCATATCACGTGTGGATACAATACACATTTACTGCTGAATAATGGATTACTTGTGGCTTTTTTATTAATCAGTTGTTTGAATGGTAATGCACGCCATTTTTACTGTTGATATATAAAAACGAAGCCAACGAGTTTAATTGTTTAAGGAAACTTAAGTAAATGGTGCTCTACCCTATAATCGGAAAACTTTATGGATTAATATGATATTCGATAAAGATTAAGCTTTATGATATTAATCGTTGATGGCTCATCTTCTGGTTATGAATATATGACAAAAGTTGTATTTAATTTCTATATGATTTTTCTCGAAATTGAGATTTTTGGAGGGGATTTTAGGATTGAGAAATTGAGACATATACATGTATATATATATATGTACATAATATATATATATGTAATGTATATATACATAATATATATATTATGGACTTTTATATATAATTATGAATATATTCGTTGTTCATGTTGTTGCGTTGTAATGAATAATTTAATACGATCGATTGAGTAATTTGATATATTGCATTTTATTGGTATTGTTTAACGGTCACTTTATTATTTTGGCGCAACACTTGATTTGGTATATTGCATTTAGTTAGCTAGTTCTATCCCGTAAAACACGAATAGTTTCATTTGGTAATAATATTAGAAAACTTTATGCTTTCATGATAGTTTATTTGAGTTTTATTACGAAACACTGCTATTTTACTTATTCATTAATTAAATTCAATTTTCAGTTAAAACTAATTTTTATTTAAATAACTTATTTTAAAATGATTCCTCTAAAAATCTGCAACAAAACAATAATTTCAACTACGTACTTCAATCAATTTTGTTTTTACTATAAGCTACTCTCAGCCCGTTTTTTTCTGTCACGACAGTCGACAGTAAAGTTAGCCTGTAATTTTATCCATTAAAACAAGGATAGTTTTATGTGGCAATAATTTTAGAAAATTTAATGCTATCATTATAGTTTATTTGGGTCTTATTGGGAAGCAATGCTATTATAATTATATAATAATTTTGGACTTTTATATTAATAATAATATTATATTACACCGGAAAACTATGTCAAAACTGAGTCTACGACAAATAAATTACACTTGGAAATCTCTTATTTAATGAATCACAGAATAATGTAATGAATAATGTAATGAAACTTTTAATTAGCTAACAGAGAAAATGATTTAGTTCTACGAAAATAAATGAATAAAAATTATATATATATATATATATCAAAATACAAAAAAGGCTTACATTAATTTATTTCTTGAATGTTGTCTTCTTCCCAAAACCAGTCCTTGGAAAAATTTTGATTGTAGGCTGTAATTCATTTTACTAAACGTAATTTTATTAAAACGCCATGAAATGACCAAACCAAACTAGGTTTGCCAATTTGAAATACATCCTTCATAATTTGATCAAACTTATCCATACGCCAACAACTATTTATATTTTGAAGCTTAGCAATATCATAAACTTTTTTAGTTGCTTGCTGATTGACATCAAATTTATGAATGTTTGATTTAACATGTAACGACTTGGAATGAAGCGATTACCGTAGCCATTGGGTATAAAAAGTGTGTTGGACGGTTTTGTTATTACTTCACTTTAATAACTATTTTCACGGTTCAGTATTTGAACCTGGGATTTTCTATTCATTTTTCAATTTCACTTTATTTACTAAATGATTTATCAAACAATTACACCAACAATCATTACATTGAAAACAAATAAATAAGAAAACTTCGATATCACATTTTAAATAAATAATTTAATTTTTTTATAATAAAATTTTACATTTTTTCTATCAATATATTTGTTTTGAATTTAATTTAAATTTTTATACTAACTGATCGACCCCAAATATTTGATCGTTTATATATACATATTATAGACTTTCTGTTTCCCCCTCCATCATTATAACAAGCAATTTTCACTAACACAAACAATCATTTATGCAAAACATGTTTTGCAAGGTATTATTAATTGAAACAAAAAATACAGTAGTACAATTGAAGAAAATAAATTACAAATTGTTAGCGAATTTCTTTGAATTATTTTAGAGTAAAAATTGAAAATAGTCCGTCGTTACACTTATTCATTAATTAATTTCAATTGTCAGTGAAGTTAGCCCAGATTTCTATCCCTGTGATAACTGCACAAAATAGGTGAAGGTTCAATAATATGTAAATTATGATAATTTATTTATGGACACAATCTAAAAATATGTAATTATTTTTCCATTATCCGATCCCTACGATCTTTCCATTATCTGATCTTTCCGGCTAAATCTAGATTGATTGTCAAAACTTTGGAGTAAATTATCATTTTTGAGAATTTTTCTTTGTGGCATACAGACGCTTTTAGATTAAAAACTAGTTTCTGGCCGGATACTGTGGTACCTGCACAAAATATGTGAAGGTTTCATTATATTTTGTAATATGATTTTTTCCTTACCAAGTTTCTGCTGTGAAATCTGGATAAATTGTCCGAACTTTGGAGCAAATTGTCATTTTTGAGAATTTTTTATTGTAGCGATACATACGCTTTAGACTACAAACTAGTTGCTGGCCGAAACTGTAATACCTGCACAAAATAGGTGAAGGTTCAATTATATGTATTGTGATTTTTTCATTGTCTAATTTCTGCTGTGAAATCTGGATAAATTCTCCGAACTCTAGAGTAAATTGTCATTTTTGAGAATTTTTCAGTGTAGCGATACAAACGCAAGTAGACCGAAAACTAGTTGTTGGCTGGAAACTGTGCTACCTATACAAAATACATGAAGGTTCAAGAATATGTAATATGATTGTTCCAATACCAAAATTCTTCGATGAAATCTGGATAAATTCTCCGAACTTTGAAGTAAATTGTCATTTTTGAGAATTTTTCATTATGTAGTGATACAATTTACTCCAAAGTCCGGAGAATTTTTTCAGATTTCACAGCAAAAACTTGGTGATGAAAAAAACAAATTTTGTATTAATGAACCTTCACCTATTTTGTGCACCTACCACGGCTTCCGGCCAACAACTAGTTTTTAGTCTAAATGCGTCTGTACTGAAAAATTCTCAAAAATGACAATTTACTCCATAGTTTTGAGAATTAATCTAGATTTAACCGCAGAGATCGGATAATGGAAAAATCAAATTACATATTTTTAACTTGTTTTCATCAATAAATTGTGATAATTTACATATTATTGAACCTTCACCTATTTTGTGCCGTTATTACAGGGATAGAAATCTGGGCTAACTTCACATAGCATCCCAGCTAGCACAGATTTCGATTTGTAACATAAATATGTAACAATTCGGTTGCAATTCAGTTTTTTGAAACAAATTTAGTCACATATGGGTTATATTCGCAGGAGGGATCAATTTTGATCGATTATGATCAATGTTGATCTACGGGTCTGACTACCCTGCGTACTCCAGTCCCTGCCATTGACATATGAGTTAGCGTGAGATATCACATACCACTGGCAATGGCAGAAGATGTCATTAGCCAAGATGATATCTTAGGGTGCTGGCGGACGAACTTTAATTAGTCAACGGCAGCACTTCCAGTCTTAGCTGGGCAGCGTTCCGTAGCGGTACCGCTCATTAGCTCTTCCGAGGAATCGAACCAACACGTAGTTATGTGTGGGCTTTGTGCCTCGATTAAGGTGGTGGGCGGTGCGTCTGGGGTGCGCTGCATCAGCTGAATTATTGGCATTTAGTTTTGTTTTGTTTTCTGCAAATTTCTCACAATTTGTTTTTCACTTATTATTTTGTTATTATTTCTTCATCTTATCATGAAATATTGGCATATGTCATATTTTGTAGTATGATAGGATTTTTTACTTAGTTATGCATTTGAAAATAAAACATAAAAAAATAAAATAAACATTTTGATATATATATGGCAGTACAACCGAAAAAAAATAAGTCTGCAAGTGGTAAAGCAAATTTGCGCAATCCACCCACCCATAAAGCGGCATGTCCACGGAATTTGCAGGGACAAAACATATATGAATCAATAAAAAATTTTTAAAATACATGTTCAAAACATCTGCGGATTGAACGCTAACCATGACCACGTGCAACATCATCTTGACCACGACAAACCGAACATTCTATTCCTTACAGAAACACAAGTTTCTGAAAATTTTCTCTTTATAGAATCGCTTAATTCCAAATATAGCCTCGAATCAGCTTTCAAACTCCATCAGGGCGTATGCGCATTCATTCATGAGAGTGTTGCGTACACGCGCTTTCCAAATTTTGAACTACACGGTGACGGCTTCAATACAATGGTTTTAAAGATTTGTCTTCCAGAAATGACGTTTTTTACAATAGCTTTATACCGGTCCCCCAACAAACGTAACCCAAACTTTTTTAATATACTGACAAAAATTATGGACGAGATTAGAGCAAAGTCGCCTAATTGTGAAGTTATCGTTACCGGTGACTTCAACGTCCACAAAAAATCATGGTTGGAATTCTCCAAATCGACCGACGATGTTGACAATAGTGGAAAACTGGCAGAAATTTTTGCCGCGTCTCAGGGCCTATTCCAAATTGTTAAAAGCCCGACTTTCACTCCCCGTAATGGCGGTGATAATAGTTTTCTTTTAGATCTCTATCTTACCACAATGCCAGATATTACGAGTGTCGATGTTGTGAAAGGTAGTATTGGAAATTCTGATCATTATTTAATCTCATCAGTTATCAAAACTGATTTACTTAAAACTACAGCTCCCAAACCCCGTAAAATATTTCACTACTCAAAAATGGATAAGAGTGGTCTTCAAAATTTTTTCCATGGTTTCCCTTTCGACCGTCATTGTTTTTACACTGACAATGTAAATGTTTCTGCTCAAAGCTTTACAGAAACCATCCAATTTGCTATCAATAAATTTGTCCCTTTCTCCATAGTAAAACCCAAACAAAAATACTTGTATTCGAAAGCTGCCAAAACGGCACTTAGAAACAAACGTAGATCATTTAATATTTGGATTCATAACAAAACTCCCACTAATCGATCCCAATATCTAAAGGCCAACAAAATATCTAATCAGATTATCTCAAACGAAAAGTCTGAAATTGACAGAGCGAAAGCCTCAAAACTTACGTATATGTCTGTTTCTGACAAGAGTTTCTACAGTGCCATTAATTCTTTAAATTCTGGTACAAAATTTTCTATTCCCCCTATTATTGATGGTGATTTAATCGTCAATGATCCCGCAAGAAAAGCTAACTTGTTCGCTGAACGCTTTGCTCTGAACTCCACTGTTTTGGAAACTCCTAAAGAAATACCCCAAATCCAGTGTTCAGGAGTTTATATGAATGAACTTCACTTCAAACCCAAAATAGTCGCTAAACTTTTAAAGGGGTTAAACATCAACAAAGCATCAGGAATGGACAATATTCCACCCATTATTTTAAAAACCTTTTCCAAAGAACTTGCACCAACTTTAACTAAAATATTCTACCAATCCTACAAATCTGGTATATTTCCCTCGTGCTGGAAGTTGGCAAATGTCCAGCCCGTCCCCAAAAAGGGACCAAAATCCGATATCTCAAATTATAGACCAATAGCTTTACTATCGGTCCTATCCAAAGTCTATGAGCATTATTTTAATACACATATTTCAAAATTTCTGGAAGAAAATCATTTAATATCTGACAGCCAATACGGTTTTCGAAACAAAAGATCAACTACCGATCTATTAAACTATGTAGCGCATTGTTGAAACAGCATACTTGATAAAGGTGGTGAAACATACATTATCGCTTTAGACATCTCCAAGGCATTCGATCGAGTCTGGCATGCCAACTTAATCAACAAGCCCGTTGCGTACGGTTTTCATCCCAATGTTGTGAAGCTGATTCAAAATTTTCTATCCGACCGATACATTTCGGTAACCTTAGACGGATTTTCTTCTGAGTCTAAACTAATTAACGCTGGTGTACCCCAAGGCTCAGTATTGTCCCCAACCCTATTTTTGATTTATATCAACGAATTGTTGAAAATCACCAGCAACCCAATAAATAGTTTTGCAGATGATAGTACTCTGCACAAGTCGTTCGAGCCCCTTCCTTCAAAAGGTAAATGCACGAACGAATTAATCCTGCCCGGAGAGACGCTGCCATAAACGTGAACAAAGACCTGAATAAAGTCGCCGACTGGGGTGACCAAAACCTTGTCAATTTCAACCCCACCAAAACACAGCTGTTGATTGTTTCCAGATTAAAGACCGAGTTCCCCAAAGATATTTTATTTAGTATGTGTGGTGAACCAATAGATGAATGTAAAAACATTCGTTTATTGGGTGTCACAGTTTCAAATGACCTACTCTGGAACGATCATGTAATGGCGATGGCAAAAAGCGCGTCTAAAAAACTCGGCCTCCTAAATAGATGCAAAAAATTTTTCACTCCATACCAATTGCTCCATGTTTATAAGTCCTATATTCGTCCCTGTATGGAGTACTGCTGTCAAGTTTGGGGTGCTGCGTCTGTTTCCATCGTGGCCCTCTTGGCCCTCTTGGACTTGTTCAAAAGCGAGCTATGCGAATTGTAGGTGATCGAACTTTGACATCAAAACTTGATTCCCTACAACATCGTCGCACTGTTGCTGACCTCGTTGTTTTTTACAAATATCGTCATCAGCAGTGCTCAGATGAAATCAGCGGCATCATGCCTCAAACTTATTCTTACCCCCGTTCCACTCGGCAATCGGCTGCCGCAACCAGTGAAACGGTAAAGATCCCACGCTGTCATACTGGCAGATCGCAGAGAGACTTCTTTGTCCGAACTGCGTACAAAGGGAATAGTTTGCCGGAACACTTAGTCTCAGGTGTCTTCAACCCACAGATGTTTAAAAAAAGCGTTAATCTACACCTCAGAACGCAAGTTGTTGTGGGACCCAGGTCTAGACCTAGGTCTTAAAAGGTATTTATGTGTTGTTGTGACACATATTCTAAGCCCTATTACACAACACATTTTATTAAAAAAAAAAAAAAAAAAAAAATATTACAGTTTCGACTTAGCGATTGGCAACAAATTATTCGGCTCAGTTACAATACTGTTTTTATTTTGTTACGGGAAAATACACTTGTTGTTAAATTTGTTTCATAAAAGTTGCAAAGGCAGAAGTTATGTTTAAGTTAAATTAACGTTAATAAAACTTATATTTTTGTAGCGCATCTAAAAAATGTTATTTTATTGTAGTTGTCACAAATCCAGTAACGAGCTAGCAACCTTGATGTGACTACACATATTTTCCTCAAATTACTGTTACAAGGACGTTGCAGCGAGGTTTTTATTTAGTTGCAATGACAGAAAAAACAAGGATGCTACAATGAGGTTGTTATACAGTTGCAATGACAGAAGAAGAAAGCGAATCGAGTACTATAATTTTAGATAGCCCATTAGTAACGCTGCAATGCAATGAGGTTTTTATTTAGTTTCAGGAACTTTGGAAGCAATCTGTCTTGAAGCTGTATGTTCGCCATATTTTTCGTTGTTCTATGTATTTCCTACGCCATGCGGTTGTTTTATTTGAGAAAAGTCTAATGCGATTTACTATAGTAATTATTTAATTCCTCTAACAATTTACGGTGCAATATGACACTAGGAGCGTTACAAAATGTATTTAGATATATATTTGTGGATTTTATGGTTATAATAAAAATTCACAAATTTTCCAGTTTTCCAATTATTTTTCGAATTTTCAACTTTTGGGTGGCGCGTAAATTTTTCAGAGGTAAAACAACCACACTCGTTGACCAAATGGCATCCGTTATAAAATTTTAGTCTAAAAATCATGAAATTTTTCATTTTCAAAGTACTTATTGAGCTATGTCTGACTTTTATAACTTATAAAACTTATAAATTATTTCAATAAAAATCATGTAAAGGAATACTTATTAAAAACATTTTTAAAACATTACAATATACAACTGAAATAAACCAAAACATTCGTTGTTTCATCTTGTTGCGTGCAACTTTAGTTTGTTACAACAGCACATTTTAAACATAGCTATAACACATTTGTCGCCTAATTGCGACCAAAGTTGTATCAAAATATACCGTAAATTCTGCTTTTTCTGTCGCAATGGAGCTACAGTTGCGTTACATATCTAATCTTGTGACTCTTTTATTTGTTACATTAGCTCTATTGCTGCAAATTTGTGCTAGCTGGGATATGATAGCACTAAATTTTCTAAAATTATTACCACATAAAACTGTTCTTGTTTTAATGGATAAAATGTCATGACAGACAAAAACGGGCTGAGAGTAGCATATAGTAAAAACGAAATTATGTGAAGTAGTTGAAATTTTTGTTTTGTTTCAGATTTTTGCAGGAATCATTTTAAAATAGGTTATTTGAATAAAAATTAGTTTTAACTGAAAATTGAATTTAATTAATGAATAAGTAAAATAGCATTGTTTCGTAATAAAACTCAAATAAACTATCATGATAGCATAAAGTTTTCTAATATTATTACCATATGAAACTATCCGTGTTTATGGGATAGAATTACGAGCTAATTTCACAAAGGTACAAACATTTCGTGATAGTCATTTTTCTGGGCTGAGAGTATATGGTTTGGTCTGACTGTTGAAAGTGTCATGATATCAATTTTTAGTGTTTTATCAAATTTTTACGGGATGATAAACGGGCTAACTTCACATACATCTACACTCGCCTTATGATCTGGCGCAACATTTGATTTTATATATTGATATTATTGTTCAACAATCGCTTTATTATTTGGCGCAACCCATTATTTGATTTATTCCATTTATTGAATTTTGCTCTGTAATCGCTTTATCATTTGGCGCAATATTTGATTTGATATATTACGTTTTATTAATAGTGTTCAACAATCGACTTGTCATTTAATAATAATAATAATAATAATAATAATGTTTATTAAAGCATCAGTAATAACATCTCACATACAATATCTTCTTTTTTTTTTTTCTTTTTTCTTATGAATTAATAATAACAACCAAAAAAAAACAAATTATGACAAAAATAAAGAAAAACAAGAAAAAACAAGTTCGATACAAAAAATAATAACAAAAAAAATTAATCAAAAAAAAAACATGTAAGACAATAGCAGTAAGCCGTCTGTCTGGTTGGTTTTCTCTTTCATTCATTATATAATTATTGAAAAAAAAATAATAAAAAAAAAACATCATTTGAAACTTTAGTATGACTTGCCTTTGAATAGATTTCCCAGCGTAAACTATAATCTATATAGTTGTTTAAGCGTTATATTCATTTATCAAAATCAATCGATATTTAATTGAATTCACTAAGAAGTTGCAGAGACTATCAAAGTTTTTTCCATTTAAATATTCCAAGAATTCAACTTTGGGCAGCTTCGTTTTATTAAATGCGTCTCTCCTATAATGTTTAAAAATTGGACACTCTGCTACAAAGTGGTAGGTATCTTCGACAGCATTTAGGTTACACAATGAGCATAAGACATTTGTGTTACTTTGCCATGGGCGTGCATTTAAATTCAGCAGGCCCCCTCTGGCCTTAAATATTAGCGAGATCTGTTGGACTGTGCTTTCATTTGAAAAATATTTTGGAATCGTTTCATAATCTAACCCGCAGTATTCATCGTGGCGTGTAGAGTTACGGGCTAACCTGGCATTTTCCACTTTATGAATTTGTGACAACTTATCCAAAATTTCGAAACAGTTTTCCTTCCACTTTCTTATGTTAATAGTACCCATGTCAAAAGTAATATTGCAAAAGTCTGCTAGCTTTTTCCAAAACGGCACCCAGTATTATTCTTTTTTTAGTGTCTCTAGCGCCAGAAAATTCGGCAGCCGCCTACTGTCGTACTGCAAAATCTTTAGTCCATACTCAAAATGAAGCTTAAGCGTGAAAATAAACATCTTTGGCAGTCCAAGTTCAATTTCTAGCATATAGTTAGGGGTATTTTGTGGTAAATTAAACATCTTTTTAAAAAAAAACCTCTGTAGTCGTTCCACCTCTTCATATTCTGAAAAGCCCCAAGCTTGACAGCCGTAGCACAAAATTGCTCTAGAAACTGCTTCGAATACTTTCATTTTTCCCAGCACTGATACTTCATTGCGACATATATAGTTGCTCCACGTAGCGTGTATACCTATTTTTGCAGCTGCAAGTTTTGCATTTAGGTGCATGTGAAACGACAACTTTTGTGTTAGAATAACGCCAAGATATTTATAGGACTTAACTACTTCTATATTTTCACGACGAAATGTCCAGCACTCCTTTGCAGCTCGTTTACCACCTTTGCCAAAAATCATAATTTTGGATTTTTCGATATTCACAGTTAGATTCCAGCACTCGCAGTATTCTTCCAGGTTTTTAATCATTCTCTGGAGTTTATGTGGTGAGTCTGCTAACAGAACGATATCATCCGCATACATCAGCAATCTGACAGTTCGTTGTCCTATTTGAATTCCACCACCAATAAGTTCGTTTAAGTCATTTAAAAACAGTGAAAATAGTAAGGGGCTTAGCAGACAGCCTTGTTTTACACCCATGTTTATTTTAAACCATTCGGAAGCGGTTTTTCCATCCCAAATAGCTGCTTCGTTATCTTTATATAATAATTTTAAAGTCTCTATAAACTTTGTAGAGACTCCCAAGCATACTAATTTATAAAAAAGAGTCTCTCTGATTATGCAGTCAAAAGCTGCTTTAAAATCGACAAAAAAAGCATAGACTTTTTGCTTCCTTTTGCTGCACTTGAGTTTTACGATGCTGATAAGGGAGAAAATGCTGTCAACTGTGGAGTAGCCTTTTCTAAACCCCGCTTGATATTCATTTAATATTTCGAATGCGTTTGTCCATTCTATAACCCTATTTAACATGATGCTAACAAAAAGCTTTGCAGCTGTATTCATAAAAGAAATTCCTCTATAGTTGTTTGGGCTATTTGGGTCACCTTTCTTAAAAATGGGAAAAATTATTGCTTTTTTGAATATATTTGGTATATTTCCTTCCTCGTAGATTTTGTTAAATGCTTCAACAACCTTGTTTAAGAATGAAGCTGGTGCATTTTTAAAAAATTCATATGAAATTCTATCTTCTCCTGGGGCTTTACCATCTTTAGCTTTTTTGAGAGCTAACAGGATTTCTTGGGTGGTAATTGTACCATCTAATAAAGGTGAGTACACGAACGGTTGAGCATAGAGAGTTAGTGTAGCAGTTTTTGGTGGGTTAAGGAGGCCCTCAAAATATCTTTGGAAATCATACATGCAAATGTTATTTCCACATATGAACTTTTTCGTTCGTAGTTCACGCATGGCACATCCCCATTCTTTAGCATCTCTTATATTACCAAGCCGCTCTGCAAGGTCGCTATAGTATAACTTTGCTTTTAATGAACAAAGGGCTTTAAAATCATGGTTTGCCTGCAGGTATATTTTCCTCAGGTAAACTGAATTATTTTTACGCAACATATTTAAAAACTTAAAAGACTTCTGTCTTGCTTTAAGACAGTCTTTGTCAAACCATTTACTCTTAAAATCAGCTACATTATAGTTATGGTTCTGTTGAGGGCCAGCTGCTTTGTAAATAAGATCGATAACCAGCTCCAAATTAAAGGGTTGCTGATTCTTATGTGCAAATAATAGTTCTTCCAAGCGGTGTTTATACAAATCAGAATTATCCTGCTTCCATATCAATTTCGGTAAAAGTTTTATCGACTTTTCAGATGAGCCCATATGATTCCCTTTGATAGACAAAACAATAGGTAAGTGATCGGAAAAGCTTTCATTACCTACTTCGAATTTTTTTACGATTTCGAGTGAGTCGATTGATCCACAACATATGTCATTTACAGAGGTCCCCATTTTACCTATAAAGCTCAACTCCCCAGTGAAATCTCCAAAGGTCCTTCCATTTAGCACAATCCCCCCTACATCGCTCGTAAGCTCCAGAAATTTTTTCCCCTTATAGTCTACTTTACTATCTTTGGAATCTCGGACCTCCTTAACTACCGGGAAAAAACTACAAACATTTTCATCTAGGTCTTGTAGTCGGCCAATTCTTATATTTAAATCACCAATTATTATGAATTTTCTAAAACTACTTATATCCTCCAAGAGCTGATGGAGTGCCTGAAAATCAGCATCCCATTTACAACAGTTAAGGTATGTTGGAAGGAAATATAACTCTGTTTTGTTTGTATAAACTTTTAATACAACTGAATTCTTAATATGCTCAAACTCCATACGATACCTTTTTGAAATACTTTTCCGGATACCAAATACACACCCCCCGCTTGCTCTTCCGGAAGCATTTTGCTTGATGGCTCCGATCCAACATAATTCGTAATTGAGAAAAAAGTGACTATACGCTTCAAATTTATCTGTCATAATCCAAGTCTCAAAGAGGAAAAAAATATCGTGAGAATTTACATAATTAAAGAAACTTAATATTAAATATTTATTGGCAACTCCATTTATGTTATAGGCTAGAACTTTTAATTCGTCAACTTGCTCCAGACAGACGGCTTTTAATTGCTATTTGTTTTTACCTTTTCTTAAAATATAATTATTTAAAAAATTTGAAAAATCAAAATTTAACATTTGTTTAAGTTGTTGTATACCATCTTCATCATTGGATGTGGTGAGTAATCCTTCATCTGTTATAGAGAATTGGACATCGTTTATAAAAATCTGGTCTTCCTTTATTTTGACGGAGGTGTTTTTATCGAGGGTGTGGATTTCATTTCGCAGGGCGAACAAATACGATCTTCTTTTACGAAACGAGTTTGTAAAGTCTCGGTTCACTGAAATTGGAGTGCCCTTCAATTTAATACCATTTGATAAAATCTGCGAAACATCCATTGACGAGCCGAATTCTACGAATATTAAGTCTTTCCTTCGTCCCATATAATGTGCCCGGACTACGTTCAAATTTTCTAGTCCGAGTAAAGTTTTGCAAAAATTTGTTACCTGATCTAGTGGTGTATTTTCCTCTTTTGCTATTCCCCTAAATATTAGGTTTCGACGCCTACAATTGTTCTCTCTTCTTTCAATCAAATCCATGAGCGCCTTTTCTCTTACTTTGTACGTCTTTTCTCTCGTGTCATTTAATATATCCCTCTCCTTTTCTTTTTCTTTGAATGCCTTTTCTTTAGCTTCAAGTTGAATAACTTTAGAGCTTAAATGGCTGCATTGTTCTTGTAATTTAGTACATTGTTCCTGTATTGAGCTTATTTCCTTCCGAAGATCAGCTTTTGTTGCTAAATGCTCAAGTTTATTATCGAGTAGATTGCTGATTACCAACATCAGTTCATCAGAACTCATTTTACCCACTTCCATTTTTTTGAGTGTCTGGTTAGCTTTCTTTGCCTCCGGTGTGGCTTCAGGTGGTGTAATTTTCCTTTTATAATTTTCTGTTTGAAGTTCCATTGGGCATGGAAAACTTTTGTTTACAACACAGAAAGAGAAGCAAGAGTTTCACTTGCACTTTAATGTTGTTAAGGTGTCCAAAAATTAGAAAAACTTTATAACACTTCAATTTCGTCTTATTAGCAGTTTTTAATGTAATCGCTTTAGTTTTTTCAATTTTGCGCTCTACACAAGTTCTGAATACAAACAAAAAGTCAGGCAAGTGCGAATATAATTCGCTCGCTGAGGGTTCCGTGTATATAATATGAGAAAAAAACAGTTTTTGTAAGTATAGTTTCAAGTTGGGTTGAATCTTACCCAAAGCTGTTTATGGTGGCTAAAGAAAGCTTCAATAACGCCAGCTTCTAAATTATTTATATTGGAAAATACATTATCAATTGTGGTAGCCTCAACTGTTGTTGGTTCATGAATTTTTCTTTGTAAATTTTTTTGTAGAAAATAGTTTGGGAGCCAGTTTTGAGGATTTTTATTGAAACCAACGGAAAAAACGGAGAAAAAGTGTCGTCAAATTATTTCCAACGAGTGCATTGTTAACACAGTCGAGTGATTTGTCTACTGAACATTGGGGAGATCGGTATAGTATACCAACAGGATTTGTACTTCAGCTAGTTGAACATTCACAATGACTGCCAGCAGAGCTAAACTCAAAGTGATGGTGGCTACTATTTTTCTGCATTGGTGGTACTGTATCAGACTTAACGAAAAGAACAGATCCCCAACCTCGATTAACTTGACTGTAACAATTTTCTAGTTCAACAGTAGTTCAATAGTTCAAAAATTTCAAAAATGTTTGTAATTAGTGATCAACTTCACAGAGAACATTTGCAATGCAACCATATTAAATGATAATCTATCGAATAGCAAACAGGTATCTGGTATGTTATTGCATAATTTTTCAACCTAACGCCTTTCGCCTGAAGTTTAGTTCATCTGACTTGTTAAACTGTGTTGATCTAATCTGATCTTGTTTGTTCATTTCTTTACTTCGTTTCACTCAATATTTACTATAATATACATTTCCTACAACGTAGTAAAATTTATCCTCTTCTACGATTATTTTACGTGAATAGTCCTTCACAAAACACAATTTTAGAATTTTAATCAAATGAATCAAAACCGAAAAAAACGAAAACTACAAAAAAATTGTTTTGGACTAGAAAAAAATTCACCTTTCATATGCCGAGTGGGGGTCAAAAATTATTTTTTGTCAAAATTTCCACTCTCAACCCCCTCAAAATAACATTTGAAATGATGATCCGACCGCTATAGTTTTCATTCAATCTTTACAACATTGCCCATAACCATGAATATTTTCAAATATTTTTCTTTTGTAATGTTCGAAGTTAAGGGGGGGGGGACAGGAAATTTTTTTCACATTTTTTTACATAACTCAAAAACTGCGCTTTTTAAAATTACATAAAAAATTGTTTTGGACTAGAAAAAAATCAATCTTTCATATGACACCCCAATCGACTTGGTCAAAAATATTTTTTTTTCAAAATTTCCACCCTCAACCCCCTCAAGATAACATTTGAAATGATGAGCTGACCGCTATAGTTTTCGTTCAATCTTTACAACATTTTCCATAACCATGAATTTTTTCAAATTTTTTCTTTTGTAAAGTTCGAAGTTAAGAGGGGGGGACAGGAAATTTTTGTCACATTTTTTAACATAACTCAAAAACTTCGCTTTTGAAAATTGCAAAAAAAATTGATTTATACTTGAAAAAAAATCACCTTTCATATGACACCCCACTCAACAAGGTCATAAATAATTTTTCTTCAATATTTCCACTCTCAACCCCCTCAGAATCACATTTGAAATGATGAGCCGACTGTTATAGTTTTGATTCAATCTTTACAACATTGACCATAATTATGAATTTTTTCAAATTTTTTCTTTTGTAATGTTCGAAGTTAAGAGGGGGGGACAGGAAATTTTTGTCACATTTTTTAACATAACTCAAAAACTGCGCTTTTAAAAATTGCAAAAAAAATTGGCTTGGACTAGAAAAAAAATCACCTTTCATATGACACCCCACTCACTGAGGTCAAAAATAATTTTTTTTCAAAATTTCCACTCTCAACCCCCTCGGAATCGCATTTGAAATGATGACCCGACCGCTATAGTTTTGATTCAATCTTTACAACATTGACCATAACATGTATGTGAAGTTAGCCCGTTTTTCATCCCGTAAAAATGCGATGGCAACACTAAACATTTATGTCGTGACACTTTCTACTGTCATACAAAAATATCAACTCTCAGCCTAGAAAATTGACTGTCACGCTAGTTTTATGTAAAATTTTGTAACATTTTGTTTTTTGTAAAAGCCCAACTAGAATTCGTATAGAATTCTACGCAAATTTTTTTATGTTTTAATAAACCAATTACGTCGAAGTTTTGTAAATATTATACCACATAATCAATTACAACAGCCAACGTTCATTTATACAAAATTTAATTTTGTTTCAGTATATGCTACTCTCAGCCCGTAATTTGTTCTTTCACGATATTACTATCTTAATGGAAAATGAGATAGACGCTTGTAAGCTGAAAACGGTTCCTTGCCCGGAAATTATGATTAATGATCTTAATTGGAAAAGGTTCAATGAACATTATGTGATTTTTCCAGAATTTTTGTATGTGTAGTTACCTGGATAAAATTTTGAGAACTTTGGGCAAAATAATAAGTTTTCGTATTTTTCGTACTAATTTAATTTTTGATAATATTGAAATTATATTTGAGAAAAAACACACTAATTTTTGATATCTATATATTTTTATTTGCCAATCGATTTCGAAAGCTAAGCTTTCATTGTCAAGGCCTGTTCTTAAACTAAAGTAATTTTAAGATTTTTTAAAAATTACATGTGTAGTTTTAAATTATATATACAAGTAAATAAGGTGGTTGACATAATTTTTGGTTTTTACCACTCCTAACAATATTCATTAATTAATCTAAGGAAATAAGGGGCGGGCATTACAGAATCATAAACTAATAAACTTATTAATGAAAAATACTTAAAAGAAATTTTTTGAAAGATTATTGTAAAATTTAAATCTTTTTAGGATCGGGTCATAAAACAATGAAAACGGTAAAACATTAAGCTAAATAATATTTATATAAAACAAATTGACCATTGAGGATGATCATACTAGCCTAGAAGATTAAGGTTATGAATTATATATTGAATTTAAATAAAAAAAATATTTAAAGTAATCTAAAGATGAGGGTTAGTTCAAATGAAAAATTTTTAATATTAACAATGTATATGTTTATAGATATAGGTTGTAATTAGCTAATTAGATTATTTACTATTGTCTACATAATTGAAAAAGTGATGAGGTGATTTGTGCGTTGTCCGCATTCATTAGGTTGCTGTTTCTTTGAATCTCTATTGATTCAAGTATATCCAGTCTACGATAATCCTTACATTCAACTAGTTTTAAATTGTCGATGTTGAATTGATGTTTATTTAAAACCATATGTTCTGCTACTGATGATTCTGTGATCTTTCGCTTGCTTGTTGCTCTTTTGTGTTCCTTAAACCGAGTTTTAACAGATCTTTTTGTCATTCCAATATATTTAGCTCCACAGTTCCTTGTGTTGCATTCTATTGACCCGACTTTTCATGCTGGTGTTGTTTGTCTTTTGCAGAATGAGTCAGGGTACTTATCTTATTGCTGGACTTCGATATTCCCTCGAGACCATTCGCACGAAATATGTTAGATATGGTCTCGGTGAGATGAGGAATATATGTGACTGCAGTGCGACATTTCGGTTGTTCTTCTTTGGTTTCACTAAGGGTGGTTATATTATTCAGCCTTTTCTTCTTCATCATTTTGTAGAGGATCTTGTTTACCCATGTTTCTGTAAATCCATTTATATCAGCAATGTTGTAGATGTTCTTAAGTTCGTTGTCGTAGTCCAGTTGTTCCATTGGTATGTTGATGAGTCGATAAATCATACTATTGAATGCTGCTCTCTTATGTTGTTGACTGTGGCTTGAATTAGATGTTATATATATGGCTGTAGCAGTTGGTTTCCTATATACTTTAAAGCCAATAGTGTTGTCTTCTTTTCTGCTTAGTGTTACTTCTAAAAATGAAATTTGTTTGTCCTTTTCTTCTTCCACGGTGAACTGGATGGCAGGTTCTCTGGAATTTAGAAAAGTGAGAGTATCTTGGACTTTTCTGTTGTTTATTACACAAAATATATCATCAACATATCTGTGCCATATGCGTGGAAATTTATTAAACTGACTTATCTCTTTCTCAAAGTTGCACATGTAAAGGTTTGCTATAAAGCTTGATATAGGATTCCCCATCGCTACACCGTTAGAACAATGGTAAAATTTATCGCGAAAACTCACGTAGTTTTGATCTATACACAAATTGCATAGTTTTACATACACAGATATTATTGGAGCCGGTATTTTTTCTTTTAGTAACCATGCTTCAAGATAAAAAATGGCTTTCTTTCTGGGATGCTCGGGTATAATGAGATGACATCGAATGAAACCATAGTTTCATTTCTTTTTAATGTGACATCTTTTAATTTTTGGGTCAGCTCGATGGAGTTATGGATGTCAAATCCAGAAGGGGGCTTGATTTTACTAAACTGTTTAATAAGCCATTTAGCTATGTTTGAAGTAGGTCAATTTATGTTAGACGCAATTGGTCTCATGAGATTTCCTGGTTTGTGAGTTTTCGGTAGGCCGTAAAGGCTCGGAACTTTGGGATTTGAAACTTTAAAAATATATGATATATGTTTATTGTCTAGTACTGTGGCTGTTTCTTTAGTTAATTTTGCGACTGCTCTACACATGTGGGCTAGTGGTGTTCTGGAACACTCAACGTAGTTTCCCGTTCTAAGCATTTGAAGAACCCTTGTGTCATAGCCGGATCTATTTTAAATTATGATGGAGTTGTTTTTATCTGCTTTTGTAAAAACTATGTCTTTAATTCTACTTAACTGTGTTCTAACTGTTTCTGGTTTGTCTACGGTTGGAATGGACTGACATTTTGGTTCGTGTTGCGTAATAGCATTCTTCACTTCGGATCTGATGATAAATTTGGACTCTAACGGAAGGTGTTTTATTCCTACTTCAACGTCTGTGATGATGTCTGTTAAAGGCAGCTTGTCATTTTGTACAGCGAAATTGAGACCATGGTTTAGAAGAATTTCTTGATCTGGAGTTAGAGTGATTGAAGATAAATTCTGGATGAAGTTTGGTATAATTTTAACATCAGTGAATAAATTTAATGACGTCTGTTTTTGCGACAGTTTTAGTTCATTAAGTTTATGATGAAGTTTTATGTTTTTTATTGCTACTTGATTAATAATGATTTCATGGATGTTTTGTGTAAAATCCATCCAAAATTTATGATCAATGTCTGTTTGCGATCCTGTCAGTTTTATATGAAGTTCGTAAACATTTAGCTCGTAATTACTTAACTTAGAATAAAGGTACCTGATTTCTAGAGACAGCCAGATGAATTTAGCTCTTTTTATAGATGATGCTGCTCTCTCGTTCTTTATGCTGGTTCTGACATCTATGAATGCTGGAATCACTTTCATTTTCTTGCACTTTTTTAAAAAACTTATGTCACTTTTTATTAATTCAATTTTCACTCTTAGTTTCTGAAACTTGTTTCTTTTTTGATACATTTTTTTTATGTTTTAATAAACCAATTATGTCGAAACTTTGTAAATATTACACACAAAATCAATTAAAACAGCCAACGTTCAGTTTTACAAAATTTAATTTTGTTTCAGTATATGCTACTCTCAGCCCGTAATTTGTTCTTTCACGATATTACTATCTTAATGGAAAATGAGATAGACGCTTGTAAGCTGAAAACGGTTCCTTGCCCGGAAATTATGATTAATGATCTTAATTGGAAAAGGTTCAATGAACATTATGTGATTTTTCCAGAATTTTTGTATGTGTAGTTACCTGGATAAAATTTTGAGAACTTTGGGCAAAATAATAAGTTTTCGTATTTTTCGTACTAATTTAATTTTTGATAAATTTTTTTTATGTTTTAATAAACCAATTACGTCGAAATTTTGTAAATATTACACAAATAATCAATTACAGCAGCCAACGTTCATTTTTACAAAATTTAATTTTGTTTCAGTATATGCTACTCTCAGCCCGTAATTTGTTCTTTCACGATATTACTATCTTAATGGGAAATGAGATAGACGCTTGTAAGCTGAAAACGGTTCCTTGCCCGGAAATTATGATTAATGATCTTAATTGGAAAAGGTTCAATGAACATTATGTGATTTTTCCAGAATTTTTGTATGTGTAGTTCCCTGAATAAAATTTTGAGAACTTTGGGCAAAATAATAAGTTTTCGTATTTTTCGTACTAATTTAATTTTTGATAAATTTTTTTATGTTTTAATAAACCAATTACGTCGAAATTTTGTAAATATTACACACAAAATCAATTAAAACAGCCAACGTTCAGTTTTACAAAATTTAATTTTGTTTCAGTATATGCTACTCTCAGCCCGTAATTTTTTCGTTCACGATATTACTATCTTAATGGAAAATGAGATAGACGCTTGTAAGCTGAAAACGGTTCCTTGCCCGGAAATTATGATTAATGATCTTAATTGGAAAAGGTTCAATGAACATTATGTGATTTTTCCAGAATTTTTGTATGTGTAGTTCCCTGAATAAAATTTTGAGAACTTTGGGCAAAATAATAAGTTTTCGTATTTTTCGTACTAATTTAATTTTTGATAAATTTTTTTATGTTTTAATAAACCAATTACGTCGAAATTTTGTAAATATTACACACAAAATCAATTAAAACAGCCAACGTTCAGTTTTACAAAATTTAATTTTGTTTCAGTATATGCTACTCTCAGCCCGTAATTTTTTCGTTCACGATATTACTATCTTAATGGAAAATGAGATAGACGCTTGTAAGCTGAAAACGGTTCCTTGCCCGGAAATTATGATTAATGATCTTAATTGGAAAAGGTTCAATGAACATTATGTGATTTTTCCAGAATTTTTGTATGTGTAGTTACCTGGATAAAATTTTGAGAACTTTGGGCAAAATAATAAGTTTTCGTATTTTTCGTACTAATTTAATTTTTGATACATTTTTTTATGTTTTAATAAACCAATTACGTCGAAATTTTGTAAATATTACACACATTTATTTAATACTTCGAATGACATGCAAACGGATGATATATGTGAAAATAAAATTACGATCGATTCAATAATGCTTGAACAAAACTGTGATATTATTGAAATTGATAATTCTATTTTCGACAATCAAATTATAGAACGTGATTTGATAGTGGATACTGAAGATGCTATTATAGTTTTTCCTTTGTATAAACCGTGTCAGATTTGGAATATGCATGCTTGAATAAAGTTTTAGTAATACCAACCAAAATATGGGCTGAGATTTTCAATATGAAAACTCGTAAATTTGATAAATTTAAATATTCTTCCGTTTTCTCTGAACTACTCTCCAAAATGACTGGTTGCCTAATATGTGTTAAAGACAGCCAAGTTAACAAAAACTCTATTTGTATTCGTGCATATTGTGGACATAGAGATCTTAAAAACGGTACAGAATGTCGAAAATTTAAAATCACAAATAAAGGTCAAAAGACTAGTAATAGTTTTAATATAAGCGTTTCATCCCTCAAAACATTTCACCCTTACATAAAATCTCGTGTGGTTAGTCGATTTTATCGGCAGAAAGTAAAAGAAGCTTTGCTTACATCATCGGTTGAACGGCTATCGGAAAAATTATTTTTAAATGAGGATAAGGATTTTGTAAAGCAGAATAAAACCCTGTTGAATTTACCTACCGTAGATGTCTTACGAAAAATTAAGTCCGAAGCTCTAATGGGTCAAGATAATCATATGGATGATATCGAAGACATATACATAGAAATACAAAAGACTAAAGGCACTGCTGATCAACATATACAGCAGTTGTCTAAATGGCCATTCTATGTTATTAGTTTTAGTAAAATACAAACCGAGATGATTAAATTGATAACAGCTAAAAATTCGGACGCAAAGCTTGTCGTATATATGGATGCCACGGGCGGACTTGTACGACAACCAAATCCAGAAATGTCATCTGTTTTGTATTATGCTCTTATAATTGCCATAAAAAAAATGCACATGATCCAAGTGATCCCTTTCCTATTAGCGACTTTGTGAGTGCAAGTCACAGTAGTCACAGTATTGGAACTTGGCTCAGAGCATTCAAACGGTTTGTTTTAAATCAGACTCATAAATGGCCTATTTTTGATACAGTTGTTACCGATTTTAGTTTTGCTGAAATTAATGCCGTTTTAGAAGGCTTCAATAATTTAACTGTTATAGATTATTTAAAACTATGCCATAAATCTATCATTTCGGCAAAATTAGCAAATTTAAACAAGTATGTAAAAATACATCTTTGTTGCTCACATCTCCTTAAAAATTTAATGAATGATGTTAATGATTATTTTAGGGTATCCTCGAACGTATCAAAATATGTTAAAGAAATAGTGGCATCATTTTTCATAAGTAGTAATTATGAGAATATGAAACAAATTTTCCACCATTTTGTTTTACTATTAAAATCAAAATATACATCTCACCAGACCGTTTCAGCTTTCAATCAAATAATTAAAAATACAATAGACATTGAAAGCATAACTTTGGAGGAAAACTACACCGCAAACATATACGAAGAAGGTGAACTCTTCCATAAAACTATTTACGAGCAAAGCCCCTTTTACCAAGACTTTTTAAGAATTTATACAGAGTGTTATATAGATGAAACCAACATACAACATCAGGTTGTTAATAACTTTTACAATCCCGGTATTGCTGAAAAATTCGTAAAAAAATACATGACATACGTTCCATTGTGGTCACAACTAATTTATAATGAGGGCAGGCTTAGTAATAGCCATATTGAAAATTACTTTTGTATTATCAAAAGACGTTGTCGTGAAGCATCACATTTAGGAAAGATGCCTACTAAGTGTCTTCGGTTTTTAAAAGAAGTAGAAACACGTAATAAATTAATTTATGAAAGATTTAAAACCGAAATTCCCAAAAGATCTTTGAAAAATTCACCTTTAAATTTAAAAAAAAAAGAGCTCACTTTGTTGGCTTCTTTGAATAAAACTGAGAAATGGCGCAAAAAAAAATATTACAAGCAGTTCCTTAAAACATGCTTACTTCGGTTTAAACATATTAAAAGAATTTAACAAGAAATCTAAGACAGAAAAAACTGAAACAGCACTAAAAATTCAAATAAAGACGGCCTCTGATTACAAATTGTTAGATAAAAGCAAGAATTGTCAAACAAAAACATGGCTTTTATCTAATGGAAATTGTATAAAAACTGATTTTTATAAAAACACATGTGCTTTTGATGCAGCTCTACAGTGCATTGTAAATTTAAAATTAAAATTCAACTATCTATTCAAAGAATCATGTCCTATTTCAAATGTGGTAAATGCATTGTATAACGGGAACAGTCAACTGGCAGAACAATTAAGATACGATGCCCTTTTTTATATTAAAAAAAATTTGAATCATGATTTCGGTATGTTAAGCAATTGCGAGTGTAACATCACCCTCATATCGGATTGTTTTTTTAAGAGATATCCCTCTTGCGAATCAGAATTTTATTGTGAAACCTGTATGAAATCCACAACAGAAAAGCGACCGTATATTGCGATAGATACTTGTTTGCTAGAAAAACATGGCATTCGAGAATTGCAGAAGAGTTTTGTTTCGATACCACCAAAACGATGTTGTGGATTGATCTTACCTGCAAAATCTACGGTTTTTAACGAATATGCTATAATAAATACAGAATATCGCAATCCGGAAAAACAAAAACCTATAGCGCTGGATGACATCCAAAAACTTATACAAATTAATAATATTAACTACGAAATTAATTCCTTAGTTCATTACAAGGATGATGGGAATCATTATACTGCATACTGCAAGAAATCTGAGTTTTGGGAAGAATTTGATGACCTCAAAGAAAATATAGTAAAAATACGAAATTCGTCAAAATTAGTAGTACCACACTTAGTTTTCTATTCAAAAATGTAAAATAAGTAACACAATATACTATTATCGTTAAAAAATCACAACAGGCCAATTAAAAATAAATGTATGTTACTATACAAAACTACTTTTTTCTACCATAAAAAAATCAATCAATTTTTTAATCTAGTAGATATAGTTATGATTTGATTGATTTTATGTATCCAAATATATATATATTCAATTATATTTTAAATAAAAAACATATTCATTTAAAATGAATTAAAATATTTTATTCCGACTAGTTTCGGCAATACTGTTTGAAAGCCATTTTCAAGGAAAAAAGTATTAAGTGTATGTATAACATAAAAAAACATTTAATATAAATAAAAAAAAAATAAATTAAATTGTCACCAAAGAATTAAATATTCTTATATATAATAAGAGTATTTGTTTTTCATGATTTGCAAATCGTCAAATAAAAATTTACCCATGACGTTAATGTCAATTATTGGTTTTAGACGAGTTTTATGAAACAAGTGTATATTAGAACTAATTGAAAATAAAATTGTTATATGTTGAATCGACATAATGTGAATCAACTTGTCTATTTAAATTATCAGGTTTTTTCTTAATTCAAATTGCTTCTTTGAGTTTACGTTTAAAAGCATTATTTTCACGAGAACAAATTCTATAGTCTTGCCAATCAATTCTATGTTGTGTTTCTACAACGTGTTGTGACAATCCACTATGAGCAGATGTATAATCTATATCTATATCTATAGATATAGATTATACATGTAGAGATATATCTATCAATTTGTATCCATGCAATTTAGGAACTTTTTAGCAGTTCAGATTTATATTAAAAAATTCAAGCGGCAGGTTGAGAGTACATATACTGAAACAAAATTAAATTTTGTAAAAATGAACGTTGGCTGTTGTAATTGATTGTGTGTGTAATATTTACAAAATTTCGACGTAATTGGTTTATTAAAACATAAAAAAATTTATCAAAAATTAAATTAGTACGAAAAATACGAAAACTTATTATTTTTTCCAAAATTCTCAAAATTTTATCCAGGTAACTACACATACAAAAATTCTGGAAAAATCACATAATGTTCATTGAACCTTTTCCAATTACGAGCATTAATCATAATTTCCGGGCAAGGAACCGTTTTCAGCTTACAAGCGTCTATCTCATTTTCCATTAAGATAGTAATATCGTGAAAGAACAAATTACGGGCTGAGAGTAACATATACTGAAACAAAATTAAATTTTGTAAAAATGAACGTTGACTGTTGTAATTGATTATGTGTGTAATATTTACAAAATTTCGACATAATTGGTTTATTAAAACATAAAAAAATTTATCAAAAATTAAATTAGTACGAAAAATACGAAAAACTTATTATTTTTCCCAAAGTTCTCAAAATTTTATCCAGGTAACTACACATACAAAAATTCTGAAAAAATCACATTATGTTCATTGAACCTTTTCCAATTACGAACATTAATCATAATTTCCGGGCAAGGAACCCTCAGCTTACAAGCGTCTATCTCATTTCCCATTAAGATAGTAATATCGTGAAAGAACAAATTACGGGCTGAGAGTAGCATATACTGAAACAAAATTAAATTTTGTATAAATGAACGTTGGCTGTTGTAATTGATTATGTGTGTAATATTTACAAAATTTCGACTTAATTGGTTTATTAAAACATAAAAAAATGTATCAAAAATTAAATTAGTACGAAAAATACGAAAACTTATTATTTTTCCCCAAAGTTCTTAAAATTTTATCCAGGTAACTACACATACAAAAATTCTGGAAAAATCACATAATGTTCATTGAACCTTTTCCAATTAAGATCATTAATCATAATTTCCGGGCAAGGAACCGTTTTCAGCTGACAAGCGTCTATCTCATTTCCCATTAAGATAGTAATATCGTGAAAGAACAAATTACGGGCTGAGAGTAGCATATACTGAAACGAAATTAAATTTTGTATAAATGAACGTTGGCTGTTGCAATTGATTATGTGTGTAATATACACAAAATTTCGACGTAATTGATTTATTAATGGATAAAAAAATTTATCAAAAATTAAATTAGTACGAAAAATACGAAAGAAAAATTCGAAAACTTATTATTTTGCCCAAAGTTCTCAAAATTTTATCCAGGTAACTACACATACAAAAATTCTGAAAAAATCACATAATGTTCATTGAACCTTTTCCAATTACGAACATTAATCATAATTTCCGGGCAAGGAACCGTTTTCAGCTTACAAGCGTTTATCTCATTTTCCATTAAGATAGTAATATCGTGAAAGAACAAATTACGGGCTGAGAGTAGCATATACTGAAACAAAATTAAATTTTGTAAAATTGAACGTTGGCTGTTGCAATTGATTATGTGTGTAATATTTACAAAATTTCGACGTAATTGGTTTATTAAAACATAAAAAAATTTATCAAAAATTAAATTAGTACGAAAAATACGAAAACTTATTATTTTTCCCAAAATTCTCAAAATTTTATCCAGGTAACTACACATACAAAAATTCTGGAAAAATCACATAATGTTCATTGAACTTTTTCCAATTAAGATCATTAATCATAATTTCCGGGCAAGGAACCGTTTTCAGCTTACAAGCGTCTATCTCATTTTCCATTAAGATAGTAATATCGTGAAAGAACAAATTACGGGCTGAGAGTAGCATATACTGAAACAAAACTAAATTTTGTATAAATGAACGTTGGCTGTTGTGATAATTTATGTGTGTAATATTTACAAAATTTCGACGAAATTGGTTTATTACAACATAAAAAAATTTATCAAAAATTAAATTAGTACGAAAAATACGAAAACTTATTATTTTGCCCAAAGTTCTCAAAATTTTATCCAGGTAACTACACATACAAAAATTCTGGAAAAATCACATAATGTTCATTGAACCTTTTCCAATTACGAACATTAATCATAATTTCCGGGCAAGGAACCGTTTTCAGGTTACAAGCGTCTATCTCATTTTCCATTAAGATAGTAATATCGTGAAAGAACAAATTACGGGCTGAGAGTAGCATATACTGAAACAAAATTAAATTTTGTATAAATGAACGTTGGCTGTTGCAATTGATTATGTGTGTAATATACACAAAATTTCGACGTAATTGATTTATTAATGGATAAAAAAATTTATCAAAAATTAAATTAGTACGAAAAATACGAAAGAAAAATTCGAAAACTTATTATTTTGCCCAAAGTTCTCAAAATTTTATCCAGGTAACTACACATACAAAAATTCTGAAAAAATCACATAATGTTCATTGAACCTTTTCCAATTACGAACATTAATCATAATTTCCGGGCAAGGAACCGTTTTCAGCTTACAAGCGTTTATCTCATTTTCCATTAAGATAGTAATATCGTGAAAGAACAAATTACGGGCTGAGAGTAGCATATACTGAAACAAAATTAAATTTTGTAAAATTGAACGTTGGCTGTTGTAATTGATTATGTGTGTAATATTTACAAAATTTCGACGTAATTGGTTTATTAAAACATAAAAAAATGTATCAAAAATTAAATTAGTACGAAAAATACGAAAACTTATTATTTTGCCCAAAGTTCTCAAAATTTTATCCAGGTAACTACACATACAAAAATTCTGGAAAAATCACATAATGTTCATTGAACCTTTTCCAATTAAGATCATTAATCATAATTTCCGGGCAAGGAACATTTTCCATTTTCCATTGAGATAGTAATATCGTGAAAGAACAAATTACGGGCTGAGAGTAGCATATACTGAAACAAAATTAAATTTTGTAAAAATGAACGTTGGCTGCTGTAATTGATTTTGTGTGTAATATTTACAAAGTTTCGACATAATTGGTTTATTAAAACATAAAAAAATGTATCAAAAATTAAATTAGTACGAAAAATACGAAAACTTATTATTTTGCCCAAAGTTCTCAAAATTTTATCCAGGTAACTCACATACAAAAATTCTGGAAAAATCACATAATGTTCATTGAACCTTTTCCAATTACGAGCATTAATCATAGTTTCCGGGCAAGGAATCGTTTTCAGCTTACAAGCGTCTATCTCATTTCCGATTAAGATAGTAATATCGTGAAAGAACAAATTACGGGCTGAGAGTAACATATACTGAAACAAAATTAAATTGTGTAAAAATGAATCACATAATGGTTCATTGAACCTTTTCCAATTACGATCATAAATCTTAGTTTAATAAAAAAATCGAAAATAAAATGTCATGATAGTATAAAATTTTGTAGTATTGCCATATGCAACTTTTCTTATTTTACGGGATAGAATTACGGGCTAACTTCACAAAGGTGACCATAACCATGAATTTTTTCAAATTTTTTCTTTTCTAATGTTCGAAGTTAAAGGGGGGGGGACAGGAAAGACAATACCCGTTTATGGCAATATCAAAAAAACTAAGCAGTCGAAAAATCATTGAAATTTTTTTTTGAAATATTTTGAACTTTCTCGATTTTTCTAGACCAAACTCGATTCCTTACAAAAAACTTTTGTTTTACTATCTCCTTATCTATGTTCATAAAATATAGATTAAAACAAATATTTGAATTTTTTTGTTATCAGTAGGCGTGGAAAAACACGTTTAAAAACTGTAGAAAATTTCAAGTTGATAGCACTTATAGTTTGTGAGTAAATTGATTATGTAGAAATTCGGACGGACACCGAAGTCTCACCAATAGGGTACCGTTTTTACTTTTTTAAAGTACGGAACCCTAAAAAAGAACTCAGATGCTAATACACACAATGGTGTAGAACAAAAAACAAAGTCTGATATTTTGATATTTAATTGATACTCAATAACTTTATCACTTTGGATATTTTCCAGTTGAGTTTTTTTTGGAAAATTAAAACTCTATTTTTCCTTTAAATATTAGTTTAATTAATATTAGAAGTTTATAGTTCAAATTAGTTTTATTATTTTTGTTTAGAATTAGTTTTTAATGTAATCGCTTTGATTCTTATTGGATTTGCACTTCACACAAAACATCTGATGTCAAAAAATTCAGTCAATAATTCACAATGATATAAAAAGAAATGTCTAATTATGGTTTTTGTTTTAAGATCAATAAACTGTGTCCACATATTTTGCACTTGGATTTATGTGAAACAATTTAAGTTTTTTTTCTTTATGATATTAGTTTAATATTAGCAGTTTATAATTTAAATTAGTTTAATTTTTTTTTTTTGACACTATATTATTTATGCTTATAATATTAATATTTTTTTTCATTGCGCGGTTTGCAAATTAACATAGCGTCCACTTTATTTTTTGGTTTTGTTTTTTAAATGACACAACAAATCATGCTTTTAGGTTTGGTAGTAGTTTATAGTTCAAATTAGTTTTTATTGGATTTGCACTTCACACAAGCCATCTGATGCAAAAAATTCAGATGGGTAGTTCACAATGATATAAAGGAAATGTATGTTTCTTTTTGGTTTAAGATCAATACACTGTCATATATTGGACTTTTTGCACTTGGATTTATTTGAAGCAATTATAAGTTAAATCAGTTTAATTTTCTTTTTTTTTTTTTTTTGGTGTTATGTAGCTTATTCGTACAATATTAATATCTTTTTTTCTCACAGCGAGGCTTGCAAATTAACATAGCGTCCATCTTTTTGCTGGTTTTTTAGATGACACAACAAACCATGCATTTATGTTTGGCACATTTTAATCAGCTAAATTTATTATTTATTTGGTTCGATACAACGAAAATAGTTTATAATTAATAAATTATTATAGTTTTAGTATTAATTATTCAACTTTATTAGGTCTTTCATTAGATTGTATTTATTACTTTATTATATTTTTCACTACACAAATAACAAGTCAACTTACTCGATCGCCATCTTTTAACCAACCTTGTCGACTTGTCATTTTGGGCCACACTTTAGTTTAGATATTATATTGTTCAACAATCGCTTTTACAATTGGTGTCATCAAGACAATTAATCTTAGTTAAGATACAAATATAATGATAGGCTAGGTGTGAAGGAGGTGAAGAGGAGTTGGATCTGCTAAAATCATGGGTTGAGTCATTTATTTATTTGTTAATATTGTTTTTATGTAAACAAAAAAATTTGAAGAACTAGTTTGGGTGTGGATGTGACGGTCTTGGCTTCTTCGATACTAGGGTCGTCAGAGTCTCTTTTGTTTAATTTGTCTTGGTCCGTCTGTTCTCTCTCAAATGCGTGCATATTGGTTAATTTGTGCTGGAACGTTCATTCCACATGATTTTCGCTAACTGAAATATAAAATGAAGGTTTTATGAAGTTCATACATTTTAAAATTGAAACTTTTGTGTATACAAAATTTTAAATAATTAATTGTTCAAGCCACAATAGATGAAACATAATGGGCTTGAATAAGTGGAATCTAAACAATGCAACGAGATACACTAAAATAATGAGGGACGGTTCAATTCTAAGATCAACCTATTTCTATAATTTCTCTAGTTTTTTACGAGTATAGAAGGCTGAGACTTATTGTTTATGGAAACGTTAACCAGATTTTCAGGTTATGATGCAGAGAGCCACGACGATTGTCACGATTAAAATATAAATGGTTGAACCAAATTTGCCAGATTTAATAGATTTGATAGATATAATGACAAGTTTTTCAATAGGTTTGAGGGTAACAGCTTAAAATGTTTTAATAATTTTGTAAGTGTAGGAGCTCAAGTAACTTTGTGAATCTATTGAATTTTTTCCTTTTGATTTTTTCCTTTCAACAAAATTTTTCTAGGGAGAGATCTCGTCTCATCTCGCTTATTCACTTTACAATATACTTTAAATTTACTTAACATTCACTTTTTTTGACATTTCAACATTTACTTTACATTTATTCTACATTATCTTCACATTTTTTTTACATTTACTTTATATATATTTTATATTTATCTAACATTTACTTTGCATCTACTTAGCAATTACTTTACATTTTCTTTACATTTACTCTATATTTACTTTACATTCATTTTACAAGTACTTTCCATTTACTTTGCGTTTACTTACATTTGCTTTACATTTATTTTACATTTAATTTACATTTAGTTTAGATATACTTTTATTTACCAGTTTTCACCAGAACCACGGAAGTGTTCTCTGCTGTCATCATTTTCTATTAAATTTAGTAGCATCATTTCTTATTCCCCGTAAGATCATCGATGCTACCGAGATCTTGCTTGTCACTATTTTAGTTATCAGCCGCAATCAATTACCGTTGTTCTTGTACAATGGAAGCAGATCAATTTTTCAGCAATCATGATCGATTTAGTGACTATTACATCAATATTGTGTTTCAAGACTTGACCCTTGGGTCTTTAACAAGGTGAATTTCTCGATTGAACCAGTCAAATGCCAACTTTCTTAATGAAAATCTCACTTTTGTTAAGGTCTACGTTGTCATCCGTCTTTGATCTCTTAAGTTATAATTGCCGATCATAACCTTTACCAGTACTTAAACTTCTTGGATTGGAAACATTTTAGATCTGTCTGCCTAGACCTTACTCAGATCTTTTGAGCTGAGCATGCTTTGTGCGGCAAACCCTCGGCTATGATTTTCACCTTAACAGAATTTACTGGAACTCGTAGCTCGTAGCCGGGTTGCAACACCAGAAAACATTCCCGTTTTTTTGTCCACTTTTTTCTTCAACATTATTGATTCTTGTTAAGAGATAACTAATTTCATAACCTCACTGTTTGTGAATTTCGAAAGATTGTAGGGATATTTTACCCCATACAACCCTAAGTCACTTGTGTGGTTATTATTGACTATTTCCAATCACCCGAAGTTACCCGTGAAGTATGACAAAAAGATTTTCATTAAGAAAAAAAAGATATAACATCGTAATTAAAATGTTTCTTACCATCGACGCCGTTGGGGCAGTTGATAACGTGTCTACCAAAAGATTCGAACTCATTGGTACTGATAAGGTTGTGAGTTCGAATCCCAACCGAAATACGTTTAGAGATAATAGTTGTTTTTATTAAAAAATAGCTGTAAGGTTTATTCATATAAACCCAAAAAGTGATTTCGAATTGAAAAATTCATATGATTCATAAATTAACTTGACAGTTGTCGTAAAATTAATTGGAAACAAATTGTATGGAAACAGTGAATAATAACTACACAAGTGACTTAGGATTGTATGGGATAAAATATCCCTACGAACTTTCGAAATTCACAAATAGTGAGGTTAAGAAATTAATTATCTCCTAACCAAAATACAAAACCATGTAGGAAGACAATATATAAACCTATATAATTATTGATTCTCTAGCAACCCTTTGATTTTCACCTCAAAGAGGTAGCACAATGAAAGAAATAGATCGTTCACCACAACCTCATTTTGTGACAACCAAATATTTCTGTCAGATGTCGAAATGAAGTTGTCATTGATCTGGCTTTTTGATCTCCCTATTATTGACAAATAAGAAAAAACATAGAAGTGCGTTGCTACAATCGAACTATAAACGCAATTCTGTCCTAGCAGCTGAATATTATAAGATTTATTAGTTTATGTATGTTAATATATAACTCATTGCACAAGTTATACCACATTTTTGGCACTAACAATAAATAAGAATCAAAACATGATTACAATTATATTCTAAATTGCATCAGCTCAACTATTTGAAGAAAAATTTTATATGTAAATCGCAAAACCAAACTTTTTTAATATACAATAAGCCAATTTTCTTATAACAGAGGAATAAATGCACAATAAAACATGAGACATTTACTCAATAACGATAACGGTTCAAATTAACGAAGAAACAAAACTCGAGGGATAACCAAACTATTAGCTGTGACAACCGAATTCATCTGTTGAATATACCAATTTCAAGCCTAATGTCATAATTGTTATAACTAATTCAAAAATAAATTTTGATTTTTCGACTTTTTGATGAATTATCGGATGGACTTTTTACCGTCTGGAGAGGAATTATGCATCGCCCTGTTTCTGATAATCGTACGGTAAATAGAATGCTACCAATCAAAATTAATTATGACTAATATTTATGCTAATTGTCTACATTTCTTTGTCAAATTAAGTGAATAATCATTTTCTTTGTCATGGACGATACTCTATCTCTTTAGCCTAATATGCCGGATATAAAACTTTTCCAATATTGCATTCGAAGGTTAAAGTGGTATGAAAGAGTATTTAGACATAAGATTAATGCTAACCATAGATATTGCAGAGTAACACCAATAAATTACGGTCTCTAAAATCTTCTCATCCACAACACCATCTTCCTTCAAATAAAACAATCTTTTATGGAAATGAAAAATACAATTTAAATACAATACAAAAGCAAAATATAAATATTTTTTTAAATAATTTTTCATCTCCTAGTTTTTTTAAACTTTTCATCTTTGTATTTCTTGTTTTTCAAATTTTTTCCTAGATGTACCCGTTAACAATTTTTAGCTGCATTTGAATATAAGATTATTTAAAAAAAAATAAACATCATTAAAACGAAAAAAAAAACTGTAATTCAAAAACAGCGACAAAAGAAAATTAAATTTTCAAGAAAAATATTCGCAAAAAAAAAAGAAAAATTATTCTATGAAAATTTTTATTCTTAAAAAATACAAAAATAAAGAAAAAAAACAAAAAAAAAATTAACAAACCCACCCCTTTCTTTCGTTTTATTTATTTTTTCATAATATTTATATGTATATCTTATATACATTTCTATATTCATTTAATGTTTTTTTATTTATTTTTTTAAATTAATCCCTTCTCTAACATTAAAACCTTTGCGCAGAATTCAAATGTCAAAAATATTTGATTTATAAACACCCTTAGAGCTTAAAGCTGTATATAAATATGAATGATAATAAGAGGAAAATGTTTTTTTTTCTTTATTTTGATGAAGGAAATTTTCATTTTTCTCGTTTTTCTTTTTGTTTTATTTTCATTATTTTGTGTGTCTCATCCTTATGATATTTTTTATGTTTTTAATTTTTTTTGTGCTATTTCTTGTCTTTTTTTTTGTTCTTGTGTAACATCTCTGTTTGTTTTGTTTTAATTTCTTTGAAAGACGAGATGAATTGAACTTAAGTAATATGATTTTTCGTTTTTCCGCATAAAAAAAATTAAATAATTTCTTGTTTGTTTTTGTTGTGACATAATATTTGATGTAGAATGGGAGAGGAGTTTTAATCGTTTCCTCTAAATTCGAAATATTTTGAAAATTATTTTAAAGACTCTTAAATTGATTAGCTTCTATTTTTCTTGTATTTTCACTGAATTGACAAATATTAGAAACAAATCCTAGTTGAAGGTTCTTTACGGAACAGAAGTAAAATATCCAAAATCATTTTCGGTTCTCAAAACTTCGAAAAATCCGAATCCGAATACTCTACAACTATATAATTATTCATCAAATATTGCTTATAAGGGATGAAAATTTTCCACTTTGGACCATCCCGAGCAGAAATTTGTCAAGGCTCAAGTAAGGGCCTGATCAGGTTAGCCCTAGTTCGGATCAGGCATTGGTAGGGCAGCCTGATTGGGCCCTGATCATGAGTGTAACGCTTTTGCCCTATCAGGTCCTGATTGAGATTACCGAAACAGACCCTGATTGGGATAATCGGATAAGGTCCTGATTGGGATATCCGGACCAGGCCTTGATATATATTTATACATATATTATTATATATTATACATATATTATTATATATTATTATATATTATATACATAAATTAATCAAATTAAAATAAAAAAATTACAACGGAAAAAATTAAAACATCCATACCACCTTAATCATTATTATTATAGTCTTTCAGCCGAGAAGGGATTATAAATTAGGCCCGGAACAGGCCCACATCAGATTGCCATAATAGGGATTGCCCTTGTAGGACTGACCAGGCCCTGATCACGCCCTAACTGTATTCAGGTTTTCCCTAACTAATATCTGCTCGGGATGTTAACGTCCAAGGAATGGTGCAAAATTTAACAAATTAACAAATTAAATTGCAGAACTTCAAATCCGAACGAAACTGCTTTTCGGGTGGAAAAAGTGTCTAAAACAAGAAACATAATCATATTCCACATCCAACGAATTCCAACAAATTTTACAAATGTATGGCTCCGAACCAGTTTATATTCCTAACGGATAGAGCCAAATCTAACAACTGCATTAACGATCCCATATCAATATAAATTTGATATAAAAAACGCAAAACAACATTTATTTACCTACTACACTAGCAGCTAATTTCTGTAACTGTGGAGAAGCAGTAAAATGATTTTTTTGCATTTTTAATAAAAAGAAACGAAGAAATTTAGAGAATTTAGAATTTGACAGCAGCTCAGACAAAATTGATTTTCATATTAAACTTAATTTAATAGCATACTGATTACTGAGTTTAAGCTCAACATCAATGAATCTAAGTGGATGGCTGCTGATTTATTGTCTATTGAAGTTAAGAAAATCAACTAGTCCAAAACATGATTTCCATCAAATGGATTGCAACAAAGCTCATAAATACCTAGATAGTCTCAAATAAAAGCTTATTTTTTAATATGACAGAATATCCACAACCATACGAATTTGGCATAATCACTTTACATAACACCGTCAAATCTGGCTCTAGTTCCAATGAAACGAATGGCGAAAATTTAGATCAATACAAATTATTTTTGGTCGATCAATCTGATAACTACTAATATTTACCATCTGTCTCTATTTACTTAGTAAAATTTTTAGAATACCTCTTCATATCAGTAATTGTTTCTTGCAATAATTGCATCTGACACAAGTTCATCCCAATTATTTCTTTAAAACAAGAAAACTTTGCAAAAAACCTTTCCATTTAGTATAAATGTTTCTTTTTAACAATTACGATGTAGATGGAAAATATGGAGGCGCTGAAATCTCACAACTCTGAGATATCAAGACTTCGGTCTGGGTTAAGGATTTTGATATAGTTTTCGGGAAAAAACTTTTATGAGGACATGCTTTTTAGTTTTGGGCAGCGATGTATATCAATCATAACCCTTTGTTAAAGTACAAGTATTTTTATATCTCTGTTTAGAAATTTTTACAAAACTAACACAGAACATCAATAAGTTGCCGGAAAATTATAGCAGATCATAAATTAACATAATTTAGTGAAAATATTATACACTCAGCAAACTATACTCAAAAACCTCTCCATTTAGCGTTTCGAGAAAATATTACAAAATCACAGTTCATATTTCTTTCAAAATTCTAAAAATATTGTAAAAATTAAATAAAATTAAACTTTTAGAAAATCCCAAAAATATTCCAAAAATTAGAATAAAATCAAATATTTAAAATTTTTCTAAATTCCAATAATATTCCAAAAATTCTTAAAAATTCAAACTTTTCCAAAATTCTAAAAATATTGCAAAAATTATTACAAAATCAAAAATTGAAACGTTTTTCAAAATTCCAAAAATTATAATAAAATCAAAAATTTAAAAGTTTTCAAAATTCTAAAAATATTCCAAAAATTCTAACAAAATCAAAAATTAAAACTTTTTCCATAACTCTAAATATATTGCAAAAGCTACTACAAAATCGAAAATGGAAACTTTTTTCAAAATTCCAAAAATATTTCAAAAACTATAACAAATTCAAAAATTTCCATGTCCAATTTCATTCTCAATTACATTTACGTCATAAAAACAGATACATTTTTTTTCCAAAAAATTGGCTAAAAAAATAAATGAAATGATTTTTTGACACACTTGACATTATTTTTTTGACAAACTTATAATGCCATAATGCTCTATAATAATAATAAAATTTCATGTCATACAAATTATTAATTTTATTTTTTTCCAAAAAATTGGGTAAAATATAAATAAAAATCTTTCTTTTGACACACTTGACAACATTTTTTTGACAAACTTATAGTGCCATAGTTCTCAATAATAATAATAAAATTTCATTTCAAACAAATAATTAATTTTATTTTTTTCCAAAAAATAAATGAAAATCTTTCTTTTGATATACTTGACAACAATTTTTTGACAAACTTCGAATGCAATAATCTAGATTTTTGTCTCACATACCAATCCCGATCATCCAAATTTCTTTAAATTCAATGTTCTTACTCATAATCACTTAAAATGAACGTTTTTTAAGCAAAAAATATGCAAATATCCTTGTTTTAACACACTTGACGATTTTTTTGACACATTTCCGGTACAGTATAATATGACACAACCTGATATTTTCCATTTTATTAATATAATATGACACAACCTGATATTTTCCATTTTATTTTACCTTGTAAATTGTAATATAACTTTGTTTAGTAATAATAATGTAATACTTTATGCCATATAATAAAATAGTACATTATTTAATTAGGAGCTAAAGTGATACTTTTTGTGTTGAGTCTATAGTTTGACAATTATAGAATTATAGACGAAACACAAAAAGCACTTTAGCTCCGAATTAAATACACTATTTTTTCAGCAAACGTTTAAATTTTTTATAAATCTTATATATTAATACGCTAACCCAAAATTTTGTCGACCCTAAGGCTTTTTTATTCGAATTTTGATTGATTTCAAATTTTCAGTGCTAACTGATATTACTGTAACCTATTTCTGGGATTGGGATTGGGATTTTTCGGCTCATAAATAAAAATGTTATTATATACGAAAAACTTTTTATATACATATGCATTATAAGTTTACATACATACAAAAACGAAATTAAATTTAAAACTTAAAAATTTATTTTATTTTTTTATATTTTCTTTTTTATATATTCTTTGGTAGATGGAATTTCATTTTAGTCTTCTTATGTCTTCGTACATGGAAGGCTAGATCGAGTCGTCGGAATAAAAGAGATTTTATGCGTAATAATGTTGATTTCATGAATGATGAAATTTATTTTTTTATATTTTCTTTTTTATATATTCTTTGGTAGTGGGTCGTAATAAACGTATCGTATGCGTAGTATATTAGTAAAAACTAGGAGGGCCCGGCGTGCTTCGCTACGCTTATAAATAAAGTTTTTGCGTAGACATTTTGTTGACGTAGAAGCAATGATTTCAAAAAGTGGTAATGAGAAATGCTAGCATATAATTTTTAATTTTTCTTTTTAAATATCTGAATGAAAAATAATCAGAACTCTAGCTGATCAGTTCGGATATAGGAAAAATTAGCGATCAAATTAGTTTTCAAGTATGCTTATTTGATTTCTAACTTATTTGATCGCTATTTTTTCATATATCTGAACTGATCAGCTTGAGTTCTGATTATTTTTCATTCATATATTTAAAAAGAAAAATTAAAAATTATATGCTAGCATTTCTCATTACCACTTTTTGAAATCATTGCTTCTACGTCAACAAAATGTCTACGCAAAAACTTTATTTATAAGCGTAGCGAAGCACGCCGGGCCCTCCTAGTATGAAATTAATACATCAAACTTTTAATAAATATGAGTTTGTTTCGCCATAATTGATTCCAAAAAAGAGAAAAAAACATTTAAATTTGTATGAATAAAATTTTTTTATCAAAGCAGCCTTTTCAAAATTTCATAATATGATAGTCAACTTATTTTTTGTTGTCATGGTTATACAATATGTTTGAAAAAATAACAAACTAACAAATGACAAATGCTACTTTACAGCCTCCGTAATATAAAATCAAAATGGCGTTACTTTTGCTGTCACTAGACGTTACTTTTGCTGTCAGGCTAAAAAGTGAGACTTTAGCTAACTCCTTAGCGGCAGTCAAGTTAAACTTTACAGTCGTTTGTTGAAAAACCAGTTTAACTGAATTTTTTTTGTTTAAAAAATGCTGGAAAGATTTTTTAATAAAAAATTTTCTAAAGATTTCGTATATTCTTTTTATTGTAAAAGTGCTCGTACACGTGAATCGTATACGCGTTGGAAGCATCAAATTTACGACACGCGCCGAGAGTCTATACTACAGTGCGTAAAACTGTTCGACGACAGCGCGCATTTAGTAACGTGTCGACGGGTTTCGGTGCATAAATACGCTTCTCGTGTAAATAGTGTGAAAATTTTACGCTTTGCGGGTAAAATATACGATTTGCGCATTTCGACATGTTGGAATCGTAAAATGATGACAAAGCGTGTAAAAGTCGAGGAAAAATGTGAATTATCAAAACATAACCAATAAGAGATCTATAGTGATCGTCTTGTAAATTATTATATTTCTGATGTTTGTTTAAATTATTTATTTAAATGATTATTTAAATAAAAATTTAAAAAAAATCTAATATGTTTTTTTTTGCGAAAAATGACGAAAAAACTTCAAAACAGTACTTATGTTTGTTTTGGAGAACCTAATTATTTCGGAGTTTTTTTCAGTCATTTTTATAATAATAAACAACAATTATTTTGTGCAGAAATTATTCTATCTATCATTCTGCTCCTCTTCTGCAATAAAATGTATCGCAACTAAACCTAATAACTATTTGCGTCTTTTAAAATATTGATAATATTTATTTATGAAAATTAAATAATAATTAAAAAACACAATAATATTGTTTTTATTCGCCTACATATTAAAGTGTTCCTTTATTACTGTGATTTGCGGCCTTAAAGTCTCACTTTTTAACCATTTATTTTGTTGTCATAGTTACGTCCAAAAAAGTAAAAAGCATTTGTATTTGTTTAAATTCTATGAAAAATAGAATTTTTATCAAAGCAACCCTTAAATTCAAAATTTCATTATCCAATTAAAATAGTTGTTATCATTTGTTGTCATGGTTATACAATAATTTGAAAAAAATAACAAATATTTTGTCAAAGGTTACTTGTTCCACATATTTTTATTTTAAAATTTATGCAAATTTATAATTTTAAATTAGAATAAACAAATTTTTTGAAAATATTTTATTGCGGCGAATAAAAAATAGTATATGATGCACGGACGTTAGCTATTTTGGACTTAATGTGGGTGCAAATCTCGGCTAGCGCCTCGATTTGCAAACTCCACATCCGTCCAAAATCTTTAGCTTTACGTCCTAGCATCATAATGTACTATTTTTGAGCACAAGATATCACCAAAATAATATTGAAATTACATTTGAGAAAAAACACACTAATTTTTGATATCTATATAATATTTTTATTTGCCAATCGATTTCAAAAGCTAAGCTTTCATTGTCAAGGCCTGTTCTTAAACTAAAGTTATTTTGAGATTTTAAAATTACATACATATTTAGTTTCAAACTATGTAAACTAGATTTTCTATTTTACGTCTAAAATAAAGTCATTTCGATACCCAAATTCGTATCGAAATGGCCTTCATTACGATACGCAAAGTTTTGTCTTTCAAGGTTGGTCACATAAGTCATACAAACGTCAGTGAACATTAAAACGAATAATTAAAATAAAATTAATACGAATATCTAAATTAGTGTTAAATATTTTAATTAATTAAAATAATTAGTAATAATAACAAAATTTAAAATTGACTATTTTTTAATAAAATACACATCTTTTAAAATTTCAAGACCAAAAATGCAAAATAGAAAAAATAATATAAAAAAGTCAGACAAGTGCGAATAAAATTCGCTCGTCAAGGGTTCCGTGAACGTAAAGAAAACAATATCAAAATAATTTACATAAAGTTGTGTTGTAAAGGGTTTATATTTCCAGACCATAGACACATAAAAACTAAATGGTTCAATCGTAAATATCAATAGTTAATGTCAATCTCATCTAAATTGATCGAAATGATATAAAAAATATTACTTTAGGTTAAATGATATCCATAGCTATTTATGGTAGCTAAGGAACGACTCAATTCTGTTAAACAACGACGAAATTTAGGGGTGGAGTGGTGTTAACGCTAAACATAGGACTTTTTTGACAATAATTCAAAAACTGTGCATCGCAAGATTCTAAAATAATTGTAATGTTTCTTAATTTTGGTGTTCTTTCAAATGACACTCATGCGAGCCAAAAAACCTTTTTTTTTACGATTCCCCACTCCTATCCCCTTACACGTAGAATTAAAACTACTTGAGGCTTCGCTATATTTTTCGTTAAGGGCTTATCAAATTTCCTATCTCTATGAATTTTTTCAAATTTTTCGGTCAATCAACGAAGAAACGTATAGGGGGGGGGGGGACCAACTTTTTGTTGCACTTTTTTGAGAATAATTCAAAAACGGTGCATCGCAAAATTCTAAAAAAACTGTATTGTTTTTTAATTTTGGTGCTCTACCAAATGACATCCCACTCATGCGGGTCAAAAAACAATTTTTCACCCTTCCCCACTCCCATCCCCTAAACACATAGAAATAAAATCACTTGAAGCTTCGCTATATTTTTCGTGTTCCATAGAATTATAGGCTCATCGCCTTACTAAAATTTTCAGTTCTTTCTATAGCAACAATTTTTTTGTGTTAGATTACATAAGTTCGACATTTAGGTCGGTGCTTGAAAAACAACGTATAATTTTAACAATATTTAAAATTAACAAAAGATCAATGTTTGACTTAAACAATAGCATATTAAACAAATATTAACCCTAAAATAATTGCAGGTTATCGAACTTACCATTCAATTAAAACTCAACATTTTCTAAAGTTATACAAGAAATTTAATATTCTCTCTTTCGATGTGATACGAATAAGATGTGTTTCAATTATTGGGAAAAAGAAATTAAATAAGTGATTAATAAAAAAACAATTATTCAATTCTTTAATTAAACTATATAGTGTTTGCCTTTACTACTACTAGAAAATGTTATAAACTTTATAATCATTATTTATGAATATTAATTATTGCAACATATTATTCACTTGTGCATATAATTTGTGTTTTGTGAAACCGGTCTTTGAATTGTTGTAACTGTAGCTGTATAAGTCATAAATCCAGTAATTGATTAACCGATTGATATAGTTGATTTTCATTAATTATTGTAAACAAACAAAATACCGTGCAATTGCATAAAATAAATAAAAAATATCATCAGTTTTCAAGAATGCCATACTATAACCAAGACTCGCGCCAAATTAACAACTCTATTGTGATATGCCAAATATGCAATAAATCTATTGGTATATCCCAAGCCTACTTTGGTTGTGATAAATGCCACAAAAATTTTCACCCCCACTGCAAAAAAATTATTGGTACGCACATAAATAGACTTGCAGGGCAAAAAACTTGGTTCTGTAATGAGGATTGTGGTATTAACGTGGATGAAAATTGTATCAATGAACCACTATCTGGCTCACAAAAAAAGTCTATAATAGAAAGTTCACCTGCTAAAGTGCACTTTGATTCAAGCATCTTAACAACATTAGCCACTGATATCAAGGATATGAAGCAAGCTATGATTGCAATTGAAAGGTCTCAAGAATTTCTATCACTTACATTTGATCAATTTAAACAACAGCTTAATCAAGTGTTGACTGAAAACATGGTTTTAAAAGAGGAATTGCGTTGTTCAATTACTAAACAGAACCAGCTGGAAAGTGCAGTTAGTGATTTAGAAAGCAAAATGGATTTAATGGAACGGGAAAAACTTAATACCAATATGTTTATTACTGGTTTGCCGGATGAAAAAAGAAACCCTAATGAAGTTTTAGCATCTATATTTAAAACTTTAGATGTCAATTTAGAATTGAACGACGTTGCAGTGGCCAATTATACTAGAAATACTGGACATTCATCCAATGCAAATAGAAGGAATAATAATATCATTAACCCATTCAACTGTCAGTTATTTGTTAAATTTACATCACTACAAGCAAAACAAAAGATAATGTTAAAAAAGAAAGCCAAGAAGATATTGTTTTGTAATGAAATAGGATACGATGCTGAGTTTGAACGGGTAATTTATTTCCGTGATCATCTCACAAAATATAAACAACTCCTACTACGTGAAGCAAGATTGGTCAAAACCAACTTGAACTTTAAATATTTATGGACCAACAACTCAAATATCTTGATGAGGAAAGACGATGGCTCAAAAATTATTACCGTAAGTTCTAAAAACGATTTAGATCACTTAAAAAATTATGTAGTTAGTTAGTTTATTATTTAAATATTTATAGTATAAGCAAGCAAGGTAGCTAAGCGTGTAAGAAATTAAACCAATCTGAGACTTATAATGTTTGTATTAATTAAAGTATTTTGCAATTTGTTTTGAAAAGTTTTCTTACACGCCTAGCAGTTGCTTTAATTTTAACTGTGTTTTTCTATAAATCTTAGGTCTTAATGGCATATGTTGATCTGATTAATTCATTTTTAAGTAAAGTCAAATACCGATTAAACAGTAATATAATGCAAGAAAAAATGAACAAAAAATCAATGAACATTGTTTATATGAATATTAGAAGTTTGCGAAACAAGTTAAGCGATATTGAAATCATGACAGTAATGAATAAATATTTTGAGATTCACGCGTTTGCTTTAACTGAAATTTGGATTAAGGAGTGCGAAAATGTGTTCTACGTATTAAAAGGGTATAACGGCTTTTTTTCAAATAGAACAAAAGGTTATGGTGGATGTGCAATTTATGTTAAGTCTTCCATTTCAGCTATTAAAGTGCATGAAGAAGAGTTTGAAAATAACAACATTTTAGTTGTTAAACTAGTGAGGGAGCAGATTTATTTAATAACCATATATAAATCTCCTGAATCTAATATAAAAAATTTTATGAACAAATTTGCATCGATCTTAATGAACTATTCAAATAGTTTAATATTTGGAGATTTTAATATAAATTTGCTCAACAATAATCTTGATGTTCAAAGCTACATGGATGAAATATATTCACATGGCTTTGTCTTCCTCAACAAAATAAACGAAAATTTTTCAACTCGCTTAGGCCTAAATTCTTCATCAATCATTGATCATGTCATTACTGATCTTTTTAAGTTTCAGTATGATCTGTCTATTATTGACTCCTCTCTCTCAGATCACAAGCAAATTATTCTTAGTGTTGACAACACCCCATCCAGAACAGAACAACAGATAAACAAAACGGTCTTAGATTACAAAAACTTAGAAAACACGTTGGACTGGACGGGCCTTCAAAGCTGTTGTACGTTTTCTGACTTAACTCAAAGACTGCAACCTGCAATTGCAGGAAACTCTCATAAAATACTGGTGAGTAAAGGAGTAAAAAATAAAAATTGGATAACTCCAGAAATTAAATACACCTTAGCTCAGCGTGAAAGATTTTACAGATTCAAAATTAAATACCCCGACAATAGCTATATTAAGGAAAGATATGAATACTACCGAAAACTAACTAGAAATAAAATACTAGCCGCGAAACGCCAATTCAACTCCAAGCAACTAGACAACTGCAATGGCAATCCAAGGAAGTTCTGGGATTTTCTAAAATCCACAGTGTTTAATGGAACGCCCAATAAATCAGCAAAAATCCTATTGCAGAAAAACGATGATATCTTTGATGATGACTATTTTGTTGCTAATGAATTTAACAATTTCTTCACATCCGCTGACATAATCACATTAAATAATAACGTGGCAATAGAAACCAATTTCTGTGACAATTTTGTTCAGTTTTTAATTAATGATACAAATTTTACGGAGGTGCAAAATATCATCGATAGCCTAAAAAATAACACTGCTGCTGGTCCTGATTTAATTTCAGTAAAATTTGTTAAACACTTCAGTGAAATGTTAAGTCCTATCATATCTAGATTAATAAATGAAAGCTTAATGAGAAACGAGTTTCCAGATACTTTAAAACTGGCAAGAGTTGTGCCAGTTTTTAAATCGGGGTGTCCAATGACTGTAAACAATTACAGGCCCATTTCTTTACTTAATGTATTCGCGCTAAAGTATTTGAAAAAGTTATTTCAGTGCGACTATTATCTTTCCTTGATGAAGAAAAAATAATCTCGGATAAGCAATACGGATTCTGCCAGAAATCTAATACAACATGTGCCTGCTTGGCTCTCACAGACTTTATTAGCAAAGAAGTTGATAAGAAACTTCAAGTATCTTGTCTTTTTTTAGATATTAAGCAAGCGTTTGATACTGTAAGGCATCATATATTGTTACCCAAACTTGGGAAAATAGGGTTTTCTAGAGGAACACTAATGTTCTTTGAGAGCTATTTGAAGAATAGGGAACAGTACGTATCTGTCGGATGTCACAACAGCAATTGTAATCAGGTAATAAAGGGGGTGCCACAAGGTTCTATATTAGGTCCGGTGCTTTTCAATATATTTATTAATGACATATGCAGTCTACCTCTTAAGGGAAGGATACATCTATATGCAGATGACGCAGCTCTCGCTTATTCAGCAGACTCCAGACAACAACTCTATGAAAATATGCAATATGATCTAAATACTCTAAGTCAATGGTTTGAACGAACCCAATTAGCACTGAATACCAATAAAACAAAATATATTGTTTTTGAAAAACGTAAGACCTTTCTTGTATCCCATGATGATGCTTCTCTAACATACTGTGGTGCTCCTATTCTAAACGCTCAAAAGTACAATTATTTAGGTCTTCAATTGAGCAGTAATTTGAAATGGAATGATCATATCACGCATATAAAAGGTAAAATTGTGCCGTATATATTTGCTTTAAAGAAACTGAGACACCTACTCCCCCAAAATTGCTTGAAACTTATTTATAATGCATACATCATGTCTCACCTTGTATACTTGAATCCGATATGGAGTGGCTCTACTGAGTACTTATTGGATGAATTATTTATTCTGCAGAAACGAGCAATAAAATATATATTAAAACTACCAATCCGATATCCAACTGCGCTTCTCTTCAAAGAATTCATTCCACTGCACGTCATAAATGCTAAAGAGCTTCTATTCTTAATTTATAATATAGTAAACAACCATCTTAAGCACAGCCTAACGGTTACACGGGCGCGAGAAGTACATGATTATAACACCAGAAGACGTTCGCACTTCCTGCCAATCTTTTTCTTCACTGAAGCTTCTAATAATAATATTTTGTACAGAGGTTTACAGAAATTTAATGAGCTTCCATTGGAAATCAAAAATGAGGAGAATTTCCAAAAATTTAAATCCAAGGTAGTTGTATTTCTACAAACCTCAGTTACCCAATAATTTTCTTATTGCGGAATTGCTTATGGTTCTTAAACACTAATATTCATTTGTTTTATTATAATTATACTTGTTGTTTTTACCGTTAGTTCTTTTCTTTTTATACTTTTATCTGTTTAATTTATATCTTGCTGTTTTCATGTTTATTTTTTCGGTCAAGTTTTATATTTGATATATTCTAGTATGTATAATATTTAAATTAGCGCTATATAATCTTTAAACACATATGTTTTTTATTTAATTTTTCATATTTCCATATATTTAATTTTATTTTTATTTATTTAATATTAAGTAATGTATCGAAATTGTATCTTATAATATTTAAGTGTATGCCGCGTTATAGCATTCCATGCTCAGGCGGCTATTAAAATTGTTTGATAATAAACAAATTAAATAAACCAGTAATTATGAATGGATTACAAACGTGGATCTTAACACAAACTAACAAATCACATCAATCTGATTTGAACCTTGAGAATTAATGCCACCTTTTGGGCCCACTTATGGCATACAATACAATACAATATACAATAGATAGTGAAGGACCGTGATAATTTTGAATTAAAGTCTTCTTTCTTTTGGATAACTGGTTATATTCACTCTAAAAGAGTTGCAAAATTAAGAATTGCTCTAAGAATCAGTATAAAGGATGACATGACTAAAAATGTACACGCCAGTCCCACTCGATATTGCTATTCGGGTTAAAAAAGCTTTATTTCACCTTACCATTCCTACCCTTTCAAAACGATTAATAAATATTTGATACACGGGGGGACGGTCTGAATTTTGAACATTTTTGATCATAACTCAAAAACTGTGCACCGCAAAATTATAAAAAAAATTGCAATGATTTTAAAATTAGGTTTTCTTTCAAATGACACTCCATTCGCTTGGGTCAAAAAAATTTTTTTTTACCCTCTTTACCCCGGTCCCCTAAACACTCAGAAATATAATTATTTGAGACTTCGGTATAATTTTCATACAAAATTTACCAAATTGCCTAGCTCTGTGAATTTTTTCAAATTTTTCTGTCGATCAGTGTCGAAACGTAGGGGGGGGAACGGTTTGAATTTTGCACTTTTTTGTCCATAACTCAAAAACTGTGCACCGCAAAATTCTAAAAAAAACTGCAACGAATTTTAAATTAGGTGCTCTTTCAAATGACACCCCACTCGCTTGGGTCAAAAAAGTTTTTTTTTTACCCTCTTTACACCGGTCCCCTAAACACACAGAAATTTAATTATTTGAGACTTCGGTATAATTTTCATACGAAATTTACCAAATTTCTTAACTCTGTGAATTTTTCCAAATTTTTCTGTCAATCAGTGTCAAAACGAAGGGGGGGGGGGGGGGGGGGACGGTATGTTTTTGACAATAACTCAAAAACTGTGCATTGCAAAATTCTAAAAAAAATTGCAATGATTTCTAAATTAGGTGCTCTTTCAAATGACACCCCACTTGACCACATTTTAAATAGTGTTTTTACCCCTCCTCATTTCCACCCCCTTAATAAATCTAATTATGAGAATATGAAATATGAATATAATTATGAGATATTTTTTATTAAAACTGTACTAATTTTTCTATCATTCCAAATACATTTGAAAATTTTCGATCAGTTAGGTTCGGAGCTAATCGAGTTAAGAAAACACGAAAAAAACATCATTATTCAGAATTATACGAAAAAAGGTGAGGTGTAAAATTCCAAGATAAATTTTTAAGGAATACTGAAATGAAGCCCTTTCATATGATACCCTACTTGAATCTATAAAAAAATGTATTTTCTCAAAGGTCTCACATCGAACCCCTGTAAACCAAACGAAAACCACTTTAGTTTTATTTGTATTCGTCATTTCATGTGGACAGATTAGTTTTATACGCACCTCAAATTTCAAGTCCATAGCATTTATAGTTTACGAGATAATCGATATAATGTGAAAAACTCGTTTTACTCTCACCAATAGTGTTCCGTATAAAAAACGGAACCCTAAAAACTCGTTTCATAAGACGTTTTATCGCACTTATCCTTTAGAAAACTTCCTGCGCGGGTCGTTTTCCAAACAGATTGCGTGGGATAAAATCGTCGATTATGAAATAGTTTCTTAATATACTATAATAAGATAGTTGACAAAATTTTTGGGTTTTACCAAAAAACACACACAAATTATAAACAATACGAACGATCCACTACTAATTGACAACACACAAAAATATACAGCTTGACAGCTAAAAACGTTGTCGTAAACGCACTATGTGTAGTGAAAACGACGAGTACATGATATACCCGTACACAAAATACACGTCGACTGCCACACTTGACGTTTCAGAATCGTAAAATGGGACACGTGTAAATAGTCAACAGCTTTAGCTTCAGCTGGTAAAAAGTACACTTACGGGTATACGATTCATGTGTATGAGCACTTTAAAACATACTAAAATTGCTGACACGCGTTTTGTTTTGTTTACAAGGAAAACACAAATTTTAATATTTACTAAGAATAAGTATGTCAGGTCTAGATCTTCTGGATAGGTCAGAACTGGAAAAAATTATTATAATGGGATCACCCGTTGGACCATCATTTAACTTTAAATTTTTCTTGTCTCCGAATTTCGAGCCACCCTGTGCCAAAACTACGAAAAAAATAAACATATTTTAATTTTGTTTTATTATACCAACGATTATTGAATTTTAAAGGAAAGCCAAAGTCGTCGGATTCAGTTTTTACGTTCAATTACATTACATGTCATTTAAATAATTACTTTTGTTCGTCAAAATGTTTCTCATTATTGTTTCTCCAAACATTTTGTTGATAAAACTTATGAAAACAATTTTTTTGACACACATAACGATTTGTTTTTAGCACAAGGAATACTCCACATCTAGTATTGAGGGTGCTACCGTTAAGTGAATACTGATTGACTTGGTTAGTGAGATCTCACTGCTCCTGACAATGATTTGTGATATCTCACGTTGACTCATATGTCAATAGCGGGGAATGGAGTACGCGAGATTGTCACACCTCTATATAAAAAGAAAAAAAATTTACAAATAATAAAAATTGGTTTCTTCATGCTACTAAATGGTGGTGGTTGTTTGGACGAAATATGGTGATTTGTTTGAACTGTTGTTAGGGGGATGTTTTTTTGTATCAAGCGGTGAGAGCCGAATGCTTTGGAACTAAGGTGTAAAAGAGGAGTTGGATTTAGGCCGTTAGGACGAGTTGAGTTGAGTGGAAAATTTTTTAGAGAAGAAAATTAATTTGTTATTTTAAATAAAAATATTATTTATTGATTTGAGTTGAGTGGCTGGTCATCAGAACTCATGTAAACTTGAGCTACCAACTGATTATTCGGTCCACTAGACCTCATATTACACGCTCAGTAAATTTTTCAAAAACCTCTCTATTTTTGTTCAAAAAACTTTTTTGCTTAGCTACATATATTCTTTTCAGTAATTGCAAATGACATGAGCTGTCATTTTCCAACCCATCGTTCTTTGTAGTCCAGCAAACTTCTATATTTAGCAAAATCATTTCGTTTTAAAAAAGTGCAGTTTTTGTAAAAAAAGATATTTAATCTGCAATAAGCTGACATTTTCCAGCCGTAACAATTATATTTGGAACCGCATTTTGATTTACTCAGAACAACACTGAGAGGTGTTTTGATTTAAGGAAATTTTTTTCAATAAGTTAAAGTTTTATAAAAAAACGACATTTGTTTTGCAATCACCTGGTATATTTAAACTGTTTCTATAAATTAGACAAAGCTGAAACTTCCTTATCAGAAAAAACTTAACTTATTTATCACGACATTCAAATACATAATTACTTATGTGTCAAATGTTTCCAGACAAAAATTATTCCATTATAAATTTCTAAAAAATGTTTGGGAACAAACTGTATTATAACCATTCTTTTGGCAAACTTAATAATTTTTATATATGCATGTAGAAATCTGGATGGTAAAAGCAACGGCGTTAATAATGTAAAGACTAAAAACGTAATCTTTCTGTTCTGCTCACTACAGTTTTTTTCGCTTCTTTTTCGTTCATTTGGGGGTTCACTTTGTATTTTTGGCTTAGATTAGGTATCGGATGGTACTGATGGACATCAAGACCTGTGAACCTTAGCGTTCCGTGACAATCTTGCTAGAGTTTAGGCGTATGCAGAGATTTACTTTTCATCTGTTTATCAGTTCTTGTTCGATTCCTGACCCCAGGTAATCGTGTTATTTAAGCAGATTCAGTATTCTAAAGATTTTTCTTTATTTTGTCGTTTTTTCTAAATTAAATTTAAAATAATAATGTTTTGTCTCGTTATTTTTACTTAACTCAGTTGTTGTAACGACACATTTTTCATTATTCATTCAAAGAAATTTAAAGCCGACTCTTGTGTATATATTTTACATAACATCAACTATATATTTTCTGTGTTATATTACAGAACAGCTGGATTAGATAATATACCATTAGATAATATACCAACAAAATGTGTCATTAGCACCAAATTTATTAACCGAATTTTCTCATGGTTTGCTTGCAGATCAAAAACTATTGCAACACTTCAAAATCAATTGTCAAGTGTTTATGAAGATTTAAGTATTAATTACTAGAGGTTGGGCTGGATGGACTGGGTAGTACAACGAAGGCCAATCACCAAGAATACAGAAAAAAATTATTAGCTGTTAGTTTGACATTAAAATTGATAATTTAACTAATTTTTGTTTATCATAATGCGTGATTCAAGAAGAAAAACTTCTATTATGTATATGTAAGGTTTTTCTTTTAGTAAGAGATCTTCAAAGTTCAATCCAGGTTTCACATGGAACAAAACTGGTAGTTCATAATTTTTTTTTGTTAATTAAAAAGTCCTATTCTATCTCCACTTGAGTTTGTAATATTTCTAGCCGTTCAATTTCACCAGTGATGTCAACTTCACCAGTTCTTTCAGATTTTGTATTCGACAAACATTTTAAGTCATGTTTGGAAAAACTATATAGAAAATAAACCCATTTGCTACGACAAAAAAGCTTATACGACATACTTCAGATGTTTTCATGTCGTTTAATATAAATATTAAAATTAGAGTATGAATTAATTTAAGACAGAGAGTTATAGCGCTGGCAGTCTATGCAACACAATAATTCTTAGAGTTTAGCCGTAACAAAAAAGGAAAAGAATTAATTTAAAATTAGAGACAAAATTAGAAAATTTTAAACATCTTACTTGATTTATAGAGTTCCGTGCAGATTTGAAAAGATATATTGGACAGACAGGACAAATATCAGAAAAAAGACTTTCAAAACATAAAAAAAGCATAAGATTAAAACTGGCAGTTACATCGCTGGCACAACATTTTCTAGATATCTCATTGCGCTTGTTTGAGTTTAGAAACAAAATAATCTTAGAAAAAATTTATTGTCATCAATGTTATTTAGAAACATGTTTTCCATTTTTTTAAATTGTTTTTCGTAATAACAAACAAATTAGTTTTCCGAGCATTAATTACAATTTCTGGCCAGAAAACAAATTTCAGTCTGCTAACATCTATCCCATCGCCTAAAAGTTCTTGAAAACTAATTAATTTGCCCAAAGTTGTCCAAATTGAATATTTAAAATTTCTCCACATACAAAATTCTGGAAAAAGTCACAAAGCTCATTGAACCTTGCTCAATTGCGTTCATTAATCACGACTGAAAAATTTATTAATTAAACAAAATAAAAAAAAATTAATTTTTGTTTGTTTTTGTTGTTTTGTTGAACTATTGTTAAAAGCAACTCTACTTAAAAGGTCAGAAATTAAAAAAAAAAAACAGTGTTTTTTCAATAATGCATATATTTTAGCTTCTGAGGTCAGCCTCAGGAGTAAATAAAAAGAAATTGAAATTTTCATTTTTTAATGATATTTGTGAAAAGATTTAATTATATCTAACTCACACGAAAATTTCATGGAAAAAAATTGTTTGCAATTTGATTTGTCGCAACTCAACTCTCAAATTCTAAGCCAATGTCAAAATAGTGTAGATAATGTACAAAAGCTCACTCAAACAATTGTAAACAAAATAGTAATCTGAAACAACAAAAGTGATATTGAATATTCAAACTATTGATAAAATCAACAAAAATTTGACCACAACCGATTACAAATTATCATATCTAAATAGCAAAACCGACAAAAAAAATGGAAAAACTAAAACAAACAATCAAGCACAAAAAAAACAAACATTACTGTTAGAAAAAGAAGAGGGCGTTTTTGTGAAAATCCGACCAATTTTCACAAATAAAATTTAGACTATATAAATATCGTTGAGAAAAGATGTGTGCATGATGTGAAAAAGATAGATGAGAAAGGCGGTTAATTTTCCCAAAAACAGAAAAACTTGAATGAGTTTGGTTTTGATTATTTCGTTTTTTAAGTTTGTGGGGTTGGAAAATCATTTTTCATTTTTTTTTTGGATTTTTGTTGGTTTGATTTTCTTTGCCAAAATAGTTCAGATTATTTTTTTATTGTTTCTTAAGTGTTTTGGTTTTTGTTCTTTTTTTTGATGAATTAGAAAATGGTGGATAGGAGTTGTGTGATGACAGAAATACTATGAAAAAGATGAATTTTCAAGATGGTTTTGCAAGATGCTATTTTGCATTTTGGTTGTCTTCAAACTTTGTATTTTAATGTAAAATGCAGACATATAAATATTGGTATAACGGAATATTGCGTTCACATTTAGGGTTTTATTATTAAATTTATTTTTTAACAAAAAAAGAAACATTATACCTTACCGTTTTGAATATTGAGCTCGGACATTTCTTATTAATTAAATAATTTCCGCTCTAACAAATTGGTTGGCTTTGAGCATATTCTACAACCTGAGGATAGTTTAGATAGAAAAGGTGTGTGAAAGTTAGTAAGTAATAGATAATTTGCGATACACTTTTAGAGGGATCTTGGGAAAGGGAATTTCTTGGAGAAATTAATCACATGTGAAGAAGCTTGTTGGGTTTAAATCAAAACACTAGTTCGAATGAACTAAATTTTGTGGAAGTATAATTCATTGAATGAATAGATTTGGGTAGGGAAATCCGAAATTCGACGTCCATGTCATGCTGCCTGAGTAATGCTTCAGAATTAGGTTGGTATATTGGAGACAAGCAGAGTAAAAACTGCTCAGTCAATGATGCTACATCACAGCGAACTGGGGCTTAAAACCAATGTGACTTAAGCGTCTGTTCTCCATGCCACTGGCTTTGCCACTGCCAAGCGGCTCGCTATATAAACATGTAATAATTGTGTTTATGGTAACCTTAAGATGCAGAACGAACCCATTCACGACAATTTGGTGGGCAAAGGTTAACACCCTAGCCCCTTTGTAAAATTTGGAAATCAGAAAGAAAGTATCAGACCCGGACAAGACAATGTCACGGTTACGAACGACCGTGCTGAATTTTCAAAGCTTATTAAAATGAAAAAATCATAATTCATTGAATTAAAGCAGAAAATTCCATAGCGAATCTATGGTCCCAATTTAGGTGATCCTTTTCTGTATAAGGTTGAAGATACTCAATAAGCGTTTTATGAAAGTGCTCGAGAGATCCGTTTGAGTTTATTGATTTTGAACAACTTGCAAATTCTCTTAAATACTTTACTCATGAAATTGGATCTTTGGTCTGTATATATAGATTTAGGAGTGCCGTTTGTGCATTCAAATTTTTCAACCAAAACCTGTATCGTTAACAAACACTTATTGTTATTGTATGACGATAGAAAAGGTCTGACAATGTCTAGAAATTATTTATCAAACAGACGGCTATAGAGGTTGTCGTGATTTTTCTAAGGCTCCTTGCTGTTTTTTCTATCAACTAACTCAATTCTACTAAGAGCATCAGCATTTGAATTCAGTTTTCAGTTTTCCGGCTTTGACTATTGTGAAATCATATTCATCTAATTTTATTTATTTACGAGCACAGAAGATGGATTACTGACGGAACATAGTCACAATAACAACTTATGATCCGTAACAACCATGACATGTTGACCATATACGGACGGATACATAAGGACGAACATAACTAACACTCCTCACTCCTCACAATTGCCCACAATTCCATCTCAATCACTGAGTAGTATCGTTTTGCAGCATTTAACATACCCAATGCGTAGATCACCATTATCGGGAGGCTGTTAAAGAATGACTCCTCGCTTTGTCACTAAAGCCTCCCAAGCATTTTTAAATTACTTGTGAAAGTCATGATATTAAAGGTGGGTGAGCTAGAGACTTTCTTTAATAAATGAACATTTTGTCACAGAAAGCATTCCATAAGAACGAAATTTTCTTCGTAGTGAGATTGATGAGAGTTTTAGCAATTGCATAGAAATTAAGAATATTCCACCTAAAATAACCACACAATCCGATATATTGTTTAACTTATTTGCCATTTTGAGGTTGTGGATAATTTTCTATTGCTTCAATTATTTGTTATATCCGGTTTGATTCCAGTTGAAATTATCACATGCCCTAAACAAACAATTCCCTTCTTTAAAAGTAGATACTTACCGAGATGGATCTTAAAATTACGTTTCTTGAACGCAGGGAATACTTGTATTAACTTTACATTGTGTTTTTCCAAACTATACTCATATTCAATTACGTGTTCAAGATAAACAAAAATTTTGAACCTAACAATCCTGTCAAAACGTTGTTCGTGAGATTTAAAACTTGTTGGAGCATATTTCAATCCAAAAGACATCCTTCTAACCATCGGTTTAATCAATACTACTATAATAAGTTGCTTTTCCAAGTTGGTCTAGAATTTCAACGATGTTTTGAACTGGAAATATATTACCTTTCGCTCTTTCGTTCAACTTCGGGTAGTCTACAACCACTCCCCACCGTTTACTACCACTAGGGCGTTTAGGCACAACTAGCAACGGGCAGTTCCATAGAGACATGTTAGAAACCTGAGTGTCAATTTCCTCTTTAGCAGCATGCGGTAACAATATTGGCGAACATGAATTGGAATGGTATCAGACTTTACCTAAAGGAATACTTTGTGTTGCAGCTCTGGCTGTCATAAGTGTATCACCTTCGAAGTTCATTGATTCTCGACATATCTCAAGAATTGATTCTTTTTCTTCTTTGTTAAGATATGAAATTGCAATAGAATATTGTAATAAGCTTCGTCCAGAATGGGCTAATTTAATTTAATCATAAATAACCAATACGTTCCGCCTAAATGTTTTCTACATTCAAAGATTAATCAAAAGTTAACTCCCTTTAACAAATACATTTTGCATAAATTAAATTTGAGTTCGCTAATACAAATGCAAGTATGAATGAAAACAGGTGTGGCCTATTCAAGATGTACGGACTACGTAGTATTGATTTCTAGTGGATTATAGAAGTTTCGATTTATTTATTTTTCGATATAAATAAGCGAACAAAAATATCAGATGGTCAGTTTTAATTTTGCAATTAAAAGTGTTTTACAAATATTCGAAAGTATAAGGAATAATCGGTGGTACTTGAGCCTGGGTACTAATAGTAAAAGAATTTGAACTTAGTGGAATAGTAAATACAGATTTTACGATTCCGAGTATTATTGATTCAAATTGTGGAAAAGCAGTGAAGTTCATCGTGCATTTCTGGAGACCCTGGAATTTATTGCAATTAAAATCGGAAGTTGCTGTAACTGGTTGATAAATAAAGTTTGGGATTTTGTTAACTAAAGATCTGTCTTTTTACTGTCGTATTTGCTCAATAATCTAAAATAACCAACAAAGAGTCGTTACAGTGGTGTCAGAAGTGTAATTAGGTCAAGATAGTAAATATTAGTGATCTCAGCCAGACCCAGCTGAAGGATGAGTTGAGGAAAAGGAATGCTCCAATCCATGGAACGAGGGCAGAACTTGCATTCCGGCTGCGTAAAGTTTTAGAAGAAGCAGGCCAAAACACAGAGGTCATAGAAATAGAACTGGAGGAAGCTCCGCTTCAGAATGCACCAACAATTTATCCGATGATGGTGTTGATGAAAGAAATGATGGCACAACAACAACAACAACTTGCTGATGTGATGGCCCGACAAGAGAAACAGGCAGCAGAACAAAAAGTTTTGGCAGCAGAACAAAAAGTAGAGCAACAACAACAACTTGCCGATACGATGGCCAAACAAGAGCAATTGGCGGCCAAACAAGAGAAACTGGCGGCAGAACAAAAATTAGATCAACAACAACTACGTGAAGTAATCGAGTCACGTATATCCAGTGCGGAGGTTAAAATCAACAACATGGAAAGGGAACTGCGGAAAGTTACCGAAGAACATGAAGAGAAATTACGCAATCTTTCGAGTGAATTCCGCCAAGAAATAGCACAAGTGAAGTCAGGCAACATGATCAATCCATCAACTACTTCAGCTCCAGCTAGAGTGAAAACACCCGCATTTGATGGATCTACATCGTATCAGATATTTAAGATGCAATTTGAGATAGCAACAACTGGGGTTGATCACCAGCAAAAGCAAACGCGCTTATATTAGCATTGAAGGGACCTGCTGCTGAAATTTTGCAGACACTATCAGCGACAGAGCGTGATTACAGCAAGCTAATGGAGGCCTTAGAAGTAAGATATGGGGAAACTCATATGCAAGCTCTCCATCGCATGCAGCTCAAGACACGAAAACAGGGAGTCAGCGAAACTTTGCAAGAATTAGAGGCTGTCATTGTGAGACTGGTTAATCTGCCATATCCGAACTATAACGTTGAACATCGAGATGAGCTGGCAGCTGATACATTTATCAATGCTCTTCGAGATATACAAATGAGAAATCAGCTGTATCTAAGCGGGAAGAAATTACCTGCGGAAGTTTTAGCATTGGCCCTGCAAATGGAAGCTGGAAAAAGAGCGTATGGCTCAGATAAAGTACGTCAGATGGAAGTTGCTGAGGAACCACTGAAAGTAGCGCTTGTTGAAGTGATCATGCGTGTAAAAAGTTTGGAAGATAAACCTGAACGAAATCAACGAAGTAGATCTAGCAGAGTAAGATGCTGGAACTGTGGAAAGTTGGGGCACATCCAAAGAGAATGTAAATGGGAGCCGCATTCGGAAGAGAGATGCCGCGTTCCGGAGTCGGGAAACTAGATCGTGCCAGTTTTGAAGGGCGAAAGCTGGCTCAATTACAATGCCCTACATTGGTGGTATCACAAGTGAAAAGAAAAAATAGTAGTCTAGTCCTGGAGGCAACCGTTGGAAGCAAATCGTGCTGTTGACTTTGGACACAGGTGCTTCAAGATCGATAGTGCGTCCAGATGTGGTGCATGATAGTCAGATCGATACAGCAAAACGATTCACCCTAAAAACAGCTACGGGTGAGACAGTTCTAGTTCATGGGGAAAGCGACCAAGAAGTTCTCCAGGGAGGAAATTCATTTAGGCACCGATTCATTGTAGCAGATATAGAAGATGAGTGCATAATTGGGCTTGACTTCATGAAAGAATACAATTTTATATTAGATCTGGGTAGCCAAGTACTGAGATATGGAAATACAGAAATAGTGCTACACGCCACCAACGACAATGCTGAGGTCCGTGTTATTAGTGACGGACCAACTGAGATCCCGGCAAAATCTGAGAAGATCATATGGACTAAGCTACTAAATAAAAGTAACCAAAATTCACCTGTGATGATTGAGCCAGCTAGCAATGACTTCGGGGGAAACATTATGATTGGCCGAACGTTAGTAGCAGCCAAAGAAGGGGAAGTTCCAGTGAAACTGATTAACTTCTCAAATAAACGAGTGATCATCAATCATGGAGAAGAAATCGCCAAATGCAGCACCATAAAAGAAATAATCAGCTGTCAAGAAGAGCAAAAGGTCTTCATGCAGAGAAACAATCCCGCATTAGTAGCAATACTTCAAGATCTTAGTAAAAGAATGAATCCAGCCGAATTCAAAGAAATCAAGAGGGTATTAACGAAGATGAGCAGCGTTTTCTCTACTGGAGATGAAGATGTTGGAAGAACAAACATCGTGCGACATAGGATCAACACTGGAAACGCTCATCCTATCAGGCAGCCTCCTAGAAGACTACCACTAGCTAAACACGAGGAAGTGCAAGAAATGCTGGACAAAATGAAAAGTGATGGAGTCATCAGGCCATCTAAGAGTCCATGGAGCTCACCAGTGGTGCTAGTTAGAAAAAAAGATGGGTCAGCTCGTTTTTGTGTAGACTATCGAAAGCTGAATGAGGTAACCATGAAGGACAGCTATCCACTGCCACGAATTGATGACACACTGGATACACTATCAGGGGCCAAATGGTACAGCACATTAGATTTGAAGAGTGGCTACTGGCAAGTTGAAATGCATCCAGAAGATCGACGAAAGACAGCATTTTCTACTGGCAATGGGTTGTGGGAGTTCAATGTGATGCCGTTTGGTTTATGCAATACCCCAGCAACATTTGAACGTCTAATGGATTGCGTGTTGCATGGCTTAACCTGGAAGGCCTGCCTAGTTTATCTTGATGACATCATTATAATGGGTCGCAACTTCGAAGAGCATCTAATGAACCTCGAAGAAGTACTCAGAAGAATAAGTAATGCCAACATGAAGTTGAATGCGTAAAGTGCAATCTCTTCCACAAAGAAGTGAAGTACCTTGGACACATCATTACAGAAAATGGAGTCAGAACCGATCCCGAGAAGATTGATGCTGTGAAAAATTGGCCAGTACCGAAGAATGTTCATGAGCTACGCAGTTTTCTTGGCCTATGCACCTATTATCGTAGATTCGTGGAGAATTTTGCGAATATCACCAAGACTCTACATAAATTGACAGAGGCACCAAGTTTCTGTGGACAACCGAATGTAATGAGGCATTCTGCCGTTTAAAAGAAAAACTATGTAACACCCCGATACTAGCCTATCCAGAATCCGGAAAGGTGTTCATTCTGGACACAGACGCAAGCAATGTAGGAACCGGAGCTGTTTTGTCACAGAAAATTGGAGACGATGAGAAAGTGGTGGCGTACTTCAGTAAAGTTCTGTCAAAGCCGGAGCGGAATTACTGTGTCACGAGGCAGGAGTTGCTAGCTATCATCAAGGCTGTGAAACATTTCCACAAGTATTTGTGTGGACAACCATTCCTGATTCGCACGGACCATGCCGCTCTAAAATGGTTATTACAATTTAAATTCCCTGAAGGACAAGCAGCAAGATGGATAGAGATCCTGCAGAACTACGACTTCAAAGTTGAACACCGCAAGGGAAGGATCCATGGTAATGCCGATGCCTTGTCTAGAAGACCCTGTATAGAGGAGTGCAAGTCCTGTAGCAGAACTGAGGGGAATGAGGAAATGAAATTCAGCCAAATCAAGTTCCAAACTCCTGGGGATTGGTGTACTGGGCAATTAAAAGAGAGCAGCTAGAAGATCCAGCTATGGCTCCAGTATTGAAATGGAAAACCGAGGGAAGGCGGCCAGAGTGGAAAGAGGTATCACCTTTAAGTACGGAGGTGAAATGCTACTGGGCGCAATGGGACTCACTAATTATGGACAACGGGATACTTAAAAGAAAATGGGAGTCTGCTGATGGAAAGAAAGTGTTGGAACAGCTGGTGTTGCCATCAAGTCGAGTGTGAGAGGTACTGGGAAAGCTGCATGGAAGTATTTCTGGAGGACACCTGGGAGTCAATAAAACCCTAGCTAAAGTAAGGGAGAGGTTTTATTGGGTAAGGTATCGAACCGACGTAGAGCAATGGTGCCGGCGATGTGATACTTGTGCGGCGAGCAAAGGACCAAAAACTAGAACTCGAGGAGAGATGCAACAGTACAATGTGGGTGCCCCAATGGAGAGAATTGCTATAGACATCGCGGGGCCATTTCCGGAAACGACAAAAGGTAACAAATACATCATGGTGGTCATTGATTACTTTACAAAATGGCCGGAAGCTTATGCAATACCGAACCAGGAAGCAGTTACGGTCGCGGAAACATTAGTCAATGAATGGGTTTGCAGATATGGAACACCGCTCGAGTTGCATACCGACCAGGGAAGGAATTTCAAATCTCAACTGATGGAAGAGCTGTGCAGAACACTCGGCATTAGAAAAACACGAACTACACCTATGAATCCACAATTGGATGGCATGGTAGAACGATTTAACCAAACCATGGAAGAACATCTGTCGAAGGTAGTGGAAGCCAACCAAAGAAATTGGGATAAGGATCTTCCGTTATTCTTGATGGCCTATCGTAGCGCAGTGCACGATACGACATGTGAAACGCCAGCGAATATCATGTTCGGGAGAGAACTACATCTTCCTAGTGACATCGAGTTCGGCATCCCTGGAGGTCTGGTATCTACGAAAACAGATTATGTGGGACAACTAAGGGAGAAGATGAATAAAATCCATCAACAGGTTCGAGACCACATTAGGATTGCCAGTGACAAAATGAAAACCAGGTACGACATTAATGCAAATAATGGCGGTTTTCAAGAAGGAGAATTGGTATGGCTATACAACCCTAAGAGAACTAAGGGAAGATCACCCAAGCTGCAGCCAGATTGGGAAGGTCCATATAAAATAATCAAACGAATTAATGATGTTATCTACCGCATACAAAAGGGACCCCGTACCAAGATGAAAGTGATACATCTGCAAAGGTTGGCACCGTACCAAGGTAACAGCACCAATGCGATAGCTGATATTGTTCGGGACGAACAAAACTAAATGGAGGGCATTGTAATAAACTTCGTCCAGAATGGGTTAATTTAATTTAATCATAAATAACCAATACGTTCCGCCTAAATGTTTTCTACATTCAAAGATTAATCAAAAGTTAACTCCCTTTAACAAATACATTTTGCATAAATTAAATTTGAGTTCGCTAATACAAATGCAAGTATGAATGAAAACAGGTGTGGCCTATTCAAGATGTACGGACTACGTAGTATTGATTTCTAGTGGATTATAGAAGTTTCGATTTATTTATTTTTCGATATAAATAAGTGAACAAAAATATCAGATGGTCAGTTTTAATTTTGCAATTAAAAGTGTTTTACAAATATTCGAAAGTATAAGGAATAATCGGTGGTACTTGAGCCTGGGTACTAATAGTAAAAGAATTTGAACTTAGTGGAATAGTAAATACAGATTTTACGATTCCGAGTATTATTGATTCAAATTGTGGAAAAGCAGTGAAGTTCATCGTGCATTTCTGGAGACCCTGGAATTTATTGCAATTAAAATCGGAAGTTGCTGTAACTGGTTGATAAATAAAGTTTGGGATTTTGTTAACTAAAGATTTGTCTTTTTACTGTCGTATTTGCTCAATAATCTAAAATAACCAACGAAGAGTCGTTACACGATAACTTTTCTAAGCACCGTGGTAAGAAGTTTGTCCATCCATGAAACTGAAACATATCAAATTTTTCGATAAGTTATAATTTTAAATTAAATAATTATTAAATTTGTAGATTTAATAAAAATGTGCCAATAAATCACCAGATTCAAGAAATCTTTGTAAATCTTTTGAACTTCCGTTTTAAAAAAAATATTCAAATTAAATTCACCTATAATTGTCACTGTTAAATAATTTTATGTCTAGTTGCGTTAATTTAAATTTGTCGTCTTCACTTTCTGAATCCTTCCGCGATTTTACTGTTACCGTTCCGATTACCGATTGCTTTTGCACAGCGGTTGTAAAATGTAGACTGGAAAATTTCAACAACTGCATAACATTTAAAACGCAGCGTTTGTCCGAATTTAAATGAAACATTTATCTTCAGTAAGTATCTTAAATCTTTAAAAAGTAATACAAAGCAACTTTTTGGATATTCAACGAAATGCAGATGAATGCTACTTACTTGTGGGGAAAACACAGAACATTTGCAAACTTGGTCAATCTTGGTAAATAATTGGTCAATCAATAAGATGGTGGTTTTCATCACGTCAACGCCAGACTACAAACATCTCTGATAACTCACCAAAAGTATGGCTGAAATAGATTGTGAAGATTTGATGCATTCACCGTATAACTTGGATCTAAGGTATTTATTAAGGTATATTATTTATTCCTGTTTTATGTTTCTGCCAAAATTCTTGACGAAAAAAAATTTTTTGCCGATAGAGAAGTCAGAGCACATCACTTGGCGAAGCACCGAAGTTCGATAGAATCATAATACTTCCGTTCCGTTTTTGATGAAGTATTTTATTTCATTCCTTTAAATGAACTCATCATTGGTAACCCCTTGTCTCGTACACTTTTTATTCGGATTTTTAACATGTAATTTACCTTTACAAAATCATTTGGCCAAATTCTGTAGCTGTGAAGCAGTGAAGTGATAAAATTTTCTTCGTTTCTTTTCATTAAACAACTTATCACTTCACCGCTTCACAATTACAGAATTTGGCTGATGATATCCAAGAGTGATGATTTGTGAAACGCGGAATAAAAAGAATTTTATTAATTTCTGTTTTAATAAAAAATTAAACCAGTGAAAATATAAATAACATTTGTTTGATAACAACTTTTTGGTCCATCGAGCCGGCTATGAAGTTCAGATGGCAATAGGTCTTAGAATATAAGATGGACGATCTTTTTAACGCGAAACAAAAAAAATTGCGTTTTATAATTCAAATAAAAACAGTGAAAATATAAATTAGATTTGCTTATTACCATTTTTGGTCCATCCAGCTGGTTATATTGTAGCAAAAAAAAATAAAAACGACATAGTATTGTGAAAAATGATAACTAATAACGAAAATAGTTCACATATTTTTGTTTAAATGATTTATTTATATTGAATTGAATACATGAATAGAAAAAACAAACATAACCCCGTCTTTTCAACAAAATTTGCGACGGCCAGATCAGTCACGACTCCAACTAAAATCTTTCAATTAATTTGGTATCGAGCATTCTACCTCATTTTTGTCCATTTGTGAAATGCTTAATAATTAACCTTTTCATGTCATCTTTGGTTTTCTACCATCTAGCCAACACTACGGTTGTAGTGTAGGCTACGTTGGTAGGAAACAAAAACATATATCTGTCTTCAAATATCCCAATGGCATCAATAATGCAAATATTGATCATTTAAGATCCGTCGGCCACTCCATTGGCTTTTACTATTTCGAGATCTTATACTTCCACATGCAACTCATCTCATCGGCTGTGGATATGTTGCCTTTTTAAACCCAAATCAACCCTAAAATAAACCCTGATCAACCTAACGCTTAGTTTTCGTCCTACCATTAAATCTCTAAGCCCTAATGACAGCGACTCATCGTTTTTTTTCTAATTTCTATACCCTAACGATATAATAATTTATTAATTTAAATCCGCTTACAATACGTGTCATTTGTTTACTTAGAGCATTTATTTTTATTTACAATAATTGTCGAGTTTGGTCACAGCGTTTGAATTTTCTTAACAATTAAGTATACTTTGATAATGCCATGCTTGTTCGAAGAAAGTAGTATCCATATAACTGTGAACTTTAATAATTGAGGAATTGAGTCCATCACATGATCATCGCATATACCACTAGCTCGATTGCTGGCAAACCATTTTTAGTTTTGTTCCGTCAAATTTTTTACAAAACATGATTTTTACTCTTATTTTATTTCTATTTACTCTGTCGTATCATAAAATATTGGCCTATGTCATTTTGATACTTTTTTTACAAGGATAAGGATTTGAACTTTTATTACATAAATGTAATCGTACAAAACATTTGAAAACGTGTGAATAAATTTTTATCTTTCACCAAATGCTTGGCAAAAAATCTAAACGTTCCAAACGTAAATTATTAAATTTTTTGTAAACTGCAGAATATTTTTTAAAGTTTAACTATTTTTCAAATGTTACTTTTGTTACTCCATATATATTTTTTGTTGGAGTTATTGTAACTTAATTCTAAACATTATAACTATTTCTTCTTGTCTTTTTTTGTTTCATAACTCCAATACAGCAAACATTAAATACTTTGTTAATTCCTTCAAAACGTTTTTCGCATCTAAAACCAAGAATAGAATCACTTTCTTACCTAAAACAACTTAACTAATCTCAACTATGATTAAACAATAGCAAAAACGAAAGAAAAGAAATAATCTCTAATTCAGTATAAATTTCAATTTCATTCCGCATTTCTAAACTATACAAAAAAAAATTTATTTGCGCTCAAATATATAACCTAAGCTCCTGTTCAATTTTCAAATTAAGCTCATTATTATTCTTATTCTAAATCTCATCATAATTTTTCCGCTACAATTACATTTTCTTTTTATCCAAAAAAGAAAAAAAAATATAAATACGAAAAACGAAAAAGTTACGTAAATTTTCTCCTGTTATTGTTAAAATATTTATCTAATTTACCATTTCGATTTATTTTTCACGAAAATTTAACACAAAAAAAAACAACGAAAAGAAAATCTAATATAAACAAACAGTAATCAGACAGACAAAAATTAAGAAAAATAGAAATGAATTTTTTTTTATTCGTTGATTATTTTAGTTTTTCCTTACAATTTAACGAAATGAATGTATATGTTATACATAAGAAAAACGAAAATTGTTTTTCCCCAAAAATATTTGTGAATAACTAATACTCGTTGGATAAGGATAAGTTGAAATGTTTCATTTATAAAAATATCGAGTTGCATAATAGTACATTATGATGCTAGGACGTAAAGCTAAAGATTTTGGACGGATGTGGAGTTTGCAAATCGAGGCGCTAGCCGAGATTTGCACCCACATTAAGTCCAAAATAGCTTACGTCCGTGCATCATATACTATTTTTTATTCGCCGTAAGCAAAATATTTTAAGAAAAGTTGTTTATTCTAAATTAAAATTATAAATTTTCATAAATTTTAAAATAAAAATATGTGGAACAAGTAACCTTTGACAAAATATTTATTATTTTTTCCAAATTATTGTGTAGCTATGACAACAAATGATAACAACTATTTTAATTGGATAATGAAATTTTGAATTTGAGGGTTGCTTTGATAAAAATTCAATTTTTCATAGAATTTAATCAAATACAAATGCTTTTTACTTTTTTGGACGTAGCTATGACAACAAAATAAATAGTTGAAAAGTAATACTTTAAAGCGGCAAATCACAGTAATAAAGGAACACTTTAATATTTAGGCGAATAAAAAAGATTTTATTTTGCGTTTATCTTGATCCATGAATCTGATTGAAGTTAATTGAACCCAAACCGCAGTTTGGGAAATTTTTTCATGGGAATGTCTGGAGGGAGCTTCTAACTTAAATTAGTTTTCATGTTAAAAATTTGTGCTGTTATGGGTTACTAACACCATTTGCGTATCTGTAGGTATGCAGACAAGATATCTCAGAAACTGCTTAAAATTTTAACCCCAAATTTGGTACACACGTATCTTAGGTCAATATCTCGTATGACATTGATTTTCAGAGTCGCACGTCAATTGCGCCATTTGTTAATTTTTGATTTTATTTTTTTCTGATATTTTGTTATATTCAGCAATGTACGACATTATTTCTCTTGGCTTTCGATAGTTTCATTTCACGGGCTTATGCCGTTTTAGTTTTAAAAATTTCAATTAGGTTGTAAAATTTTTGTGTTTCGCTTTGTCAAATGGTTTGAAAATTTTATGGCGTTTTGTGAATTGTTTTGTCAACCAGAATGTATATAATTCTAAATTCAACAATAATTGGCTTTGGTTGGGGTTGGTGATGTAGGTTTTGCAACTGTTGATACTAATTTAGGACCCAAGCTGTGGTTCAAATTTTCTGTATTTTTTTTTTGTTTTATCCATCAATAATAGGTTCAACAAATAATAGTTTTAGCTGGATTTGTTTTAAATTTTGGTTTCTTTGGTTATGATTTCACAAAGCTTTACTACGTCATTGTTATGATGCGATAAATTAAACCACCACTGTTGCGTATAAATGTTCGCTTCATTTAATATTCGAATAATTATTTAATTCAGCCAACATTTTATTATTGATTCTTCATTCAATGAATTTGATATAAAGTCGTGTTTTAAATTCGCGTTGTCATCAATAATTGACATCGTCGAATCATTTATTAGAGAATCAATCGATTTTGTTTTGAAAAGAAATATATTCAAATTCCTTATCGTTGAAAATTTAAACAAATAAAAAAACTGATCGTTTCCTGCTAACGTGTATACCTACCTTTATTTGATTATAAATACCCGAGCGAAAATATAGAGGGCCGATTGTCTTTCTTTATTCTCTGATTGGATTTTTGAATTGAGTTGTCATCGCACGGGATGAAAATGTATTTTTTTCATGATGGCAGGTGATTTTTTAAAATTGTGTGCATATGTTTAATAGCTATTTATGTACCTAGGGCGTTATGTAGGTTATTACGCCCGGAAAGCGACGTAATCTAGCCCGAGGGCCTCTGGCCCGAGGGATGGATGTCGCTTGATGGGCGTAATACCCAGTAACGCCAGTGGTGCATACAAGATTTTATGCTTCACTTAATAAGCTAAAAACTAAGAAAGAATTTAATTTGTTAATCTATATTGATATGCAAACAAATACAAATGTATCGTAGTATGCCAAGAAAATAACTATTTTGAAGTTTAAAATAAATATTTGTTGTTTGAACGTTGCTATGTAAACAAATTCTCCTAAATTTTGTAGCGTATGACAAAAACATTGTATGACGTTTAAAATAATTTGATAGTTTTGGAAAACTATATAAACAATTAATAACTAAAATGTTGCTAAACATTTTTAAGCAAATGTCAAAATCTTTTACTAGCTTAAATTCAATAAGAATTATTTACATTGTGTAGACAAAACCACAGTAAAAATAATTTTATTTAGTTTTTTAGGGTCTTAATAGCGGGCGTTATGAATTCATAATGCCCTCTCATAACGCCCCGGTTTTTATGAATGTGTTTATATATTGCGTATCCTAGACATTATAACAACTTTATATCATTGTGAAGCATAAAATAGTTTATTGCTTGTTTTTTGTTTGATTATCCATAGTGTGAGTAAACTTTGTTGCCCGGCATGGTCAAGAAAGATTAACGGAATTAAAAGAAATAAAAATTGTGGGAGAACAACCATTGATCGGATAGATTCATTTTTGTGAGTAAAATTAACAATTTTTTTATCTTGGTTACTGATAAAGTCGGGGTATCATTTAATTGATCTAAAAGAAAGATACTAAATAAAATAAAACAAAATGTCAAAGGAATATGTAGAACAAAAATAAAAGAAACAAGCTAAAAGCAAAATATTGCTATGTGGATTGTGATTGTCTAAGAAAATTAAATTATTAGAGAGGTTATCCTAGAATGCTATGGATAATTGATATAGGAAACTTTAGTTATTATTGTTAATTTTTTCATGCTTCACAATGATATAAAGTTGTGATAATGTCTAGGATACGCTATAAATAAAGACATTCATAAAAACCGGGGCGTTATGAGAGGGCATTATGAATTCATAACGCCCGCTATTAAGACCCTTGAAAACTAAATAAAATTATGTTTGCTGTAATTTTGTCCACAAAATGTAAATAAATCTTATTAAATAAGATCACATAACCTCAAAGTTTATGTGAAAAATTCAAAAAACCATGTTTTTGGTTTTTTATTTTTATCTTTTACAAAAAATTTTTTTTTTTACGAAATTTGGTGAAAACTTATCTTTTTATCAGTGTTGTGAAACGTTATTGTAACGTAACGCAAAACCGGAATTAAAATTTTGTACCGTAACCAAAAACGCAAACGATATAATTTATATTAACCGTAACGAAAAACGTAACACAAACGCTATTTTTTTTTAGGTTATTACGTTACATATTTATAATATATTATTTTTATTACTATTATTTTTTTTTTTAAATAAAAAGTGTTGTGTTATAGGGTTTGGAATATGTGTCATAACAACACATAAACACCTTTTAAGACCTAGGTCCCACAATAACTTGCGTTCCAAGATATTGATAAACGCTTTTTTAAACCTCTGCGGATTGAAACCACCTGAGACTATGGATTCCGGCAAACTATTCCATTTGTATGCAGTTTGGACAAAGAAGTCTTTCTGGGATCTGCCAGTATGACAGCGTGGGATCTCGACCGTTTGACTGGTTGCGGCAGCCAATTGCCGAGTGGAACGGGGGTAAGAATAAGTTTGAGGCATGATGCTGCTGATTTTAGGGTTGCACCGATTAATCGATAGATAATCGGTAATCGGCCATTTTGTCGATTAATCGGTATCGGCTTTTTTGTCCGATTAATCGGCCGATTATCAAGACATGCGTTTTTCATTGTTTATTCCATTTTAAACACAATATTAAATTTTAAAACACCATAATCAGCCATAGTTCAAAACCTTTTTAAAAATGTATAAGATTGACTGACGGCTGTTTTAAAATATGACAATTCCGTCTGAAAATTATACAGAAAATTGCGATGTTACTTAAATTAAAAGATCTTTCAAATGACACTTCTCTAAACTGTGTCACGAATGTTAGTTTTACCGATTCATAAATTGTTACTTGAGACATCATTGTATTTTTCATTGTAAACTTATTAATTTTTCAATCATTCCGAACTCGGTTTTTCAGTCAATCAGGTTCGGAACAAAGCGAACAACACCACGGTAGGACTGCTATTAATCAAAATTATACAAAAAATGTGCGGTGTAAATTTCAAAAATAAATGTAAAAATACTGATGTACTGTCCTTTTATTTGATACGCTAGTGGGCTCGGTAAAAAATGTATATGTTTTATAGCCTTACATCGCATCACTGCAAAACGAACAAAAACAACTGTATTTATTAATAACCACGCCATTTTGGGTGGACAGGATAATTTTATACGCATCTTAAATTCCAGTCAGGCCCATAGGGTTTGTAGTTTATGAGATACTCGATATAGTAGAAAAATCATGTATGCTTAAAAACATGCAGCATATCAGTCAGAAATATTTCCAAACCAGTAAAATCATGGTTCCGAGGGCTGAACAGTCTGTAGGGTTAATACTGCGAAGCACCCAGAAAATATCGAAAGTAACCGAAAATAAATTTAAAAAGAGTTCAGAACTAGATCTAGCATACTATATAATTCAATTGACAATAAAACATTTGTTTAGCTTAGAAACATGAAATATTCACTAAAGCTATTTTGTCTGGACTAAAATGCTCTCAGTTCAATACGTTATAAGAAGTTCAGTTTCTTTCAGATTGGAAAAACTCGATTTGTGTTAAAAAATTCGGTGCAAAGTTTCTCGTTCGGTCATTAATGGCAGTATGGTTCTCGAAGTTTGCCATTCGTGGCTTCTGTCTTATAAATACTTAAGTTTTTATTATTTCCATTCCAATGTTTGAAATAATGCCTGAAATAATGACAACGTAGTCGTTCCCAAATACATGAATCCACCAAATGTGACACAGTTCACTTTTATAGATATTGGGTAAAAAATAAGCACGCAGGACTGCAGATTGTTTTACCTACAAATGGAAAAAAGTTGCCAGAAAAATGCAAAAAAGCACTTTCAACAGTTCCAGAAATTTTTTATTTAAATATTGTCGAACTATAAATTAAAAAAATAAAAGCGACATTTGCATAATATTTTAAACTAAGGTTACAAAGCGTCCCTGTGTTGGTGGAATTGTCCCGACTTTTAAAGAAAAGTCCCGCGTTCTAATTAATAGTCTAAATAAAAAATTCTTTGTGTGGATTTGCTTTACTCATTTTCATCAAATAATCGGCAGTCGATTAATCGGTATCGGCCGATAAAGAAAGCCGATTAATCGGTAATCGGCGATTTTGCTTATCGGTGCAACCCTAGCGGATTTCATCTGAGCACTGTTGATGACGATATTTGTAAAAAACAACAAGGTCAGCAACAGTGCGACGATGTTCTAGGGAATCAAGCTTTGATGTCAAAGCTCGATCACCCACAATTCGTATAGCCCGCTTTTGAACAGTCCAAGAGGGCCAAGATGAAAACAGAAGCAGCACCCCAAACTTGACAACAGTGCTCCATACAGGGACGAATATAGGACTAATAAACATGGAGCAATTGGTATGGAGTGAAATTTTTTTTTTTAATTATATCATATGCATAATTTTTAATTCATTAGATTTGAATATTGAAAATTTTGAATTATATATAATTAAGTATTTTGAATTTTTCTCAGAGAAAAACTCCATTTCCTCTTATACGTGTTTCGGATTGGGATTTGAACTATCATCATCAGTTCCATGATTCGAATTCGTTTTGGCAGACACGCTATCGAATTAACCTACCGAGGCGATGGTATTTCAATGTTGAAATTTCATCATTATTTAACTATACTTTAAGTTGAATTTTTCTCATTAGGTATTTCTGTTTATCTAACGAGAAAAATTCAACATAAAGTAGTTAAATAATGATGAAATTTCAACTTTGAAATACCATCGCCTCGGTAGGTTAGTTGGATAGCGTGTCTGCCAAAACGGATTCGAGCCATGGCACTGATGAGGATAGTTCGAATCCCAATCCGAAAAACGTATAAGAGAAAAATAGAGTGTTAGAAAAAATCCAAAGTATACTTTCGAATTGAAAAATTCAAAATAACTTAATTGCTTGAGTTTAAGTGCTCAAAAAAATTTCTAATATATAATTCAAAATTTTCAATATTCAAATCTAGTGAATTAAAAATTATTAACAAGTTTAATTTACTCAATTGAATAATAATTGAAGGTGCTACCGAGAACTGAATACAGCTCACCCGCTAGCACCCCTAAGATATCACCTTGGGTAGTGATATCTCATTGATATTGCCAGTGGAATGTGATATCTCACGTGAACTCATATGCCAATAGCAGGGACTGGAGTACACGGGATTGTCATATGCGTAGATAAAAAATTTATAAAAAAAATTATTGATCAATAAAATCTGATCCCTCCATGCGATTCTGATTAGTCCAATCTTATAGTAGTTTTGTGTATTATGTAAATAGCTAATTTCTATGTAATTTATTTCCCAATTATTACTTTTATTTATTCAAGAGTGATGTATAACGCAATCGTAACTGTAACCGAAACGTAACGAAAACGTAACGAAAAACGTAACCAAATTAGCTGGTCGAAACAATAACTGAAACGAAAACCGTAATTTTAATTTGCAGAATAACGAAAACTGAAACGAAATTAAATTTATTGCGTTTCACAACACTGCTTTTTATGTCCCAACTACGCTGTAATTTATTTGATTTGAAATATTTATTTTTTCACCTTATTTTGAATTTTTTTTTTTTTAATAAGAAGTGTTGTGTAGTAGGAATTACAAAATGTGTCACAACAACACATAGATACCTTTTAAGACGTAGGTCCCACAACAACATGCGTCTTGAGGTGTTGGTGGACGCTTTTTTTAAATCTTTGTGGATTGAAGGCACTCGAGACTATTGATTCGGGCAAAGCATTCCATGTGTACGATGTACGCACAAAGAAATCTCTTTGCATTTTATTACTATGACAGTGGGTAATCTCGACAGTTTGACCGCCCGCACAAACCGATTGACGAGTAAAACGGGGAAAAACATATGTCTGAGGCATTATGGACCTGATTTTATCCGAGCACTGCTGGTGACGATATTTATAAAAAACAACGAGATCAGCAACAGTGCGACGATGTTGCAGGGAATCAAGACCTAATGTTAAATCTCGATTACCAACAATTCGTATAGCTCGCTTTTGAACAGAGTCCAAAAGAGCCAGGATAGTAACAGATGCAGCGCCCCAAACTTGACAACAATACTCCATACAGGGACGAATATAGGACTTATAAATGTGGAGTAATTGATGCGAAGTAAAATATTTTTTACATCTATTGAGGAGGTCGAGTTTTCTTGACGCGCTCTTTGCCATGGCCATTATATGATCGTTCCAGAGTAAGTCATTGGATATTGTGACTCCCAATAAACGAATGCTTTCACATTCGTCTATTTGGTCGTCACACATATTAATTGAAATATCGTTGGGAAACTCGGTCTTTGATCTGGAAACAATCAATAGCTGTGTTTTGGTGGAATTAAAATTGACCCAATTTTTGTCTCCCCAATCGGCAACTTTTTTTAGGTCCTCGTTTACATTTATGGCAGCGTCTCTCCGGACGGGATTTATTCGTTCATGCATTTTACCCTTTGAAGATAGGGGGACGAATGACTTGTGCAGTGTACTATCATCTGCAAAACTATTTATTGGGTGATTTGCAACAGTTCGTTGATATAAATTAAAAATAAAGTGGGAGATAAAACTGAGCCTTGGGGTACACCAGCGTTAATTAATTTGGACTCAGAAGAAAAGCCATCTATAGATACCGAAATGTATCGGTTAGACAGAAAATTTTGAATCAACTTCACGACTGCGGGATGAAAACCGTACGCAACGAGCTTGTTGATCAAGTTGACATGCCAAATTCGATCAAATGCTTTTGAGATGTCTAATGCGATCACGTACGTTTCACCACCTTTCTCAAGTATGCTATTCCAAAGATGTGCCACATAGTTCAATAGATCGGTTGTTGATCTTTTGTTTCTCAATCAAATCATCTCATCAAATGGTTGTCTTCCAAAAATTTGGATATGTGTGAAGTAATATAGTGCTCGTATATTTTAGACATAACTGGGAGTAAGGTTATTGGTCTATAATTTGAAATATCACATTTCGTTCCTTTTTTTGGGACAGGCTGGACATTGACCAGCTTCCAGCAGGATGGATAAATACCAGATTTATAGGATTTATAAAATATTTTGGTGAGGGTTGGTGCAAGTTCTTTTGAAAATGTTTTTAGAATAACAGGAGGAATGTTGTCCAGACCAGAAGCTTTGTTGTTGTTTAACCCCCTTAAAAGTTTTTCGACAATTTTGGGTTTGAAATGTAATTGTTTCATATTAACTCCTGAAGACTGGATTTGGGGTATTTCCTTAGGAGTTTCTAAAACTGTTGAATTTGAAGCAAAGCGTTCCGCGAACAATGTAGCTTTTCTTGCAGGGTCAGTAATGATTGAGTCACCATCAATGATAGGAGGGATAGGAGATTTAGTACCACAATTTAAAGAATTAATGGCACTGTAAAAACTTTTGTCAGAAATTGACATACTTGAAAGTTTTGCCGCTTTCGCTCTGTCAATCTCTGCTTTTTTGTTTTCAATTATCTGGTTTGATATTTTATTAGCCTTTAAATATTGAGATCGATTAACAGAGTTCTTTTTATGAATCCAAATATTAAATAATCTACGTTTGTTTCTAAGAGCCAATTTGGCTGCTTTCGAAAACAAATATTTTTGTTGGGGTTTCATTATTGAAAAGGGAACGAATTTGTTAATACCGAATTGAATGGTTTCAGTAAAGTTTTGAGCAGAAACACTCACATCGTCAGTATAAAAACAATGACGATCAAAAGGGACACCTTGAAAAAAAACTTCGGAGACCATTGGTGTCCATTTTTGAAAAGTGAAATATTTTACGGGATTTGGGAACTCTAGTTTGTAGCAAATCAGTTTTGATAACTGATGTGATTAGATAATGGTCAGAATTTCCAATACTACCCTTATCGACATCGACGCTCGTAATATCTGGCATAGATGTGAGATAAAGGTCTAAGAGAAAACTTTTATCACCGCCATTACGAGGAGTGAAAGTTGGGCGTTTTACAAACTGCGTCAGGTCGTGCGATGCAGCAAATATTTCTGCCTGCCTTCCATTGTTGTCGTCGGTCATTTTGGAAAATTCCAACCACGATTTGTTGTGGACGTTGAAGTCACCGGTAACGATAACCTTACAACTTTGAAATTGTGCTCTAATTTCGTCGACAACATTAGTCAAGTCATTAAAAAAATTGGGATTATGTTTGTTTGGGGACCGGTATAGAGCTATTGTGAAAAAAGAAATTTCAGGTAGACAAACCTTTAATACTACTGTACTGTAGCCATCACCATGTACTTCATAATTTGGAAAGCGTTTATATGCAACACTCTCATGAATGTATGCACATACACCTTGATGGAGTTTAAAAGCTGATTCAAGCCTATATTTGGGATTTAGTGTTACGTCATAGGGATAGTTTTCAGAAACTTGTGTTTCTGTAAGAAAAAGAATATGCGGTTGGTCGTGCTCGAGATGATGTTGCTGTTGATGATTATAATCATTCCCTGTTTCGGGCTCACGTTATAATCATTGGACCTTTACTACTAATATAAAAAATAGAATTTGCGCGGGATACAGCTTATCCCCACACGAATCTTGAGATTGGGAATCTCTCACTATTTTTTTCCCAAGTTTACTCTAACATTCTAAAAGGGATAATTAAATTAAAATTAATATACATATTTATAGTAAATACCTTAAGTTATTTTTGTTGAGTGATGTCATCAATATTCGGTTGTTCTAAGTTATTTCTTTGATTTTCCAATATCATTTCTTCCTTATGTTCTGTCAAATTGTAATATTTCCATATTCTTTTTGTCTTCAATTTTTCGTTTGTAATAAAACCTGATTTTTACTATTATAGTAATTAATACTACAGCGAAAAAGTTTGTAAATTTTATTTTAATTTAAATCGTATTCCATTAGTTTTTCACATCAATAACAAAATAATAATTTGTTTTTATAATTTTTGACACAATTTTTTTATAATCAATTCAATCTTTGGTTCACGTGTATAATAGAAACACTTTTGTTTGAACACATATTTGAGTTTTTAAAATTCAAATCAATTAAACTTGAATATGATATATTAAACACAGCAAATTATTTTAATATTTATTTATTTATTCGCTATTTTTACTTACGGACGTTTTCTTACAATTTTATTGTTTTGAAGCAGAAAATGGAATGAATAATTTTCAAATTAAAAATTGCAAAAATGTGATTTTGCTTTTGACCTCTTCTAATCAATCGTGTAATATTCGAAATTCAGCAAATGATTAACAACGACGTCTGTTCATTAGCATTGGAAATAAAAATTTAGTACGTTCGTTTGCTTTTTATAGTATATTCAAAATTTAACTAGCAGTTAAGTTTTAGAAAATTTTAAAATTATTATTAATGTAAAAATGAACGGAAACTAATGAAATGCATTTTTATTGAATTGAAAACGAAGATGAATTTGGTTTTATTATTGTTTTGCGATTATTGCGATCGTTACATGATGAATTAATGTTGATGATGAATTGATGATGAATTAATATCGAAAAAGCACCCTAATTTTCAATCGAAAATTCAATTAATTTTTTGCATTTTCTGAGCAGATTTACTATAGTAATATATTTTTTTTCACCATCGGAATGTAGAGATTTCAACAAACAGAAAGCATACCAACTTTTTGAAAAAAGTTGATATTTTGACGGGTGAATTTTCGATTGAAAATTAGGGTGCTTTTTCGATATTAATTCAAAATAAGGTGAAAAAATAAATATTTCAGATCGAATAAATTACAGCGTGTCTCAAATACGGTAAGAAGGTAAGGTAAGAAGGTAAGTTTTCACCAAATTTCGTAAAAAAAAATTTTTTGTAAAAGATAAAAATAAAAAACCAAAAACTGCGTTTTTTGAATTTTTCACATAAATTTTGAGGTTATGTGAAAAAAGTGTCGATACAAAAGTTTTAGATCTTTTTATTACCTACAACTTTGTCATCAATTTTTTTCCATAGGACTTTTAGTTCTGTCGGAAATTGAGATAAACCGTTTCTTACCCTTAAAAACTCACCCCTTCCCCTTCCCGACCTCAGATCGCCCGTAGATTATTTTTCCTTTCATTTTTATAATATTCTCCTCCTTTTCTAATGGGTTTCATCCAACTATTATTTTTTTCACTTTTTATTATTTTTAAAAGCTTCTACCCTGGTCTATTGAGAGAATTTGTTTACATAGCAACGTACAAACAACAAATAATTATTTTAAGCTTCAAAATAGTTATTTTCTTGGCATACTAGGATACATTTGTATATTTTTGCATATCAGTATGGTTAACAAATTAAATTCTTTCTTGGTTTTTAGCTTATTAAGTGGAGCATAATATCTTGTATGCACCACTGGCGTTACTGGATATTACGCCCATCAAGCGACATCCATCCCTCAGGCTGGATTACGACGCCCTTGGTACATAACGCCCTTGGTACATAAATAGCTTTTTTTGCATTTCTTGTGATTGCTTAGGATAAAATAATAATAGGCGAAATTTAATGCAAACTCTTAGTGTAACAAAAATATTTTTTTTGTCGCTGTAATGTAACAAGTAATTATAAGTTTGTGCTTAGTTGGAACTTAAAGTAAAAATAATTTTCGATTAAATAAATTAGAGACCAAAAAATAAGAATTATCGATTAGAAACAATACGTTTGTCTTTCCATTTCGGTATTCCATCAGGACCGTTTTTGTTTGTTTCTGTGATGAATTGATGAACAACTCGAGTGTCAACGTGTACAGTTTTGACAGATAAAACCAACAAATTAAAACAAAGTTTAACGGGGTGTTACCTTACTTAGGATTAATCCTCCGATATCAAACCGAATGTGGTGTTTCTCAGTGGTAATTTTGGTTGTGGATATGCGGTACATTACGTGTTAGGTGTTCAATAATCGTCTATTTATTGGACGCAACGATTGCTTTAATTTATTATTGTTGAAATTCAACGTACGTCTGATTATTATTTTATCAATCCACTGACTTGATGGTCAACAATCGTCTGTTTATTGGACGCAACGATTACTTCAATTTATTAGTATTCTTATACCACGTTTTTTTTTTTTTTTTTTTTTTTCCTTTATCTCCATTTAGGAGCATAGGGCGTCTACTAGACTGGACCATCTGACTCTGTTCGGGGCAATCGCTTTCAGTTCACCCCATGTCTTGCCGATTTGTTTTGCTTCAGCTAGCACCGTTTTCTTCCACGTCATGGGTGGGCTTCCAACTCTCCTTTTACCTTGTGGATTCCACTCTAGAAACATCCTTGTTATATCTTTAGCTGGTTTCCTCCGTGTATGTCCTATCCATCTCCATATCCTTTGTTTTATCTCGGACTCAATGTCTAAGTGCTCTGTCTGTCGTAGAAGTTCCTGGTTACTGATGGTGTTCGGCCAGAAGCATTGGATCAGTCTTCTCAGGCATTTGTTCACAAACACCTGTAGTTGATTTGTGATCTTCTTTGTGTGTTTCCACGTTTCACACCCATATAGCAGTACTGACTTGACACATGCATTGAACATTCGTAGCTTTGTCTTTCTTGACAGGACGGATGCATTCCAGATCTTGTGAAGCATATTGAACGAATTTCTAGCTTTGTTAATACGCTGACTGATATCTTCTTCAGTCCCGCCTGTTTTTGCTACAGTACAACCAAGGTACACAAATTTGTCGACTTCATCCACTTGTATATTGTTGATGGTAATTGGTGTTATCGTTTTGGTGTTCAATCTCATAGACTTTGTTTTCCTAATATTAATGTTGAGACCGACTTCATGTGCAAGGGCTGATAGCTTCTGTATTTTTTGCTGCATGTCTGTATGTGTGTGTATAAGTACTTATACCACGTACGTCTGTTTATTATTCCCTCAATTCACGGACTTGATGGTCAACAATCGTCTGTTTATTAGACGCAACGATTGCTCCAATTTATTACGTTTCGTCTTCTTGATATTCAACGCTCGTCTGTTTATCATTTTATCAATTCACGGAATTTGTGATCCGCCATCGTCTACTCATTCAGCGCAACGATTGCTTCAACTTATTATTATTGTTATTCAACGTTTGTCGTTTCATGACTGAATTGGTTTTAATTCATCAAGCCACGGAATTTACGGTCAACGATCGTCCATTCATTAGACGCACCAATAACTTCCAGTTATTATGTATTCTTATTGATAATCAACGATCACCGGTTTACTATTTTAACAACCCACGGAATTTGGGGCCAACAGTCAGTTTCATAATTTATCATCGAAACTGTTAATGCCGATTATTATGTGGAAGATGCTTGAATAAGGAACAGGACTTGAAGAAATGGGATCCGCTTCTATTGTGGGGTGAGTACCTTCGAATTATATAAAGGTATAGGGTGGTGTTAGTGCGTGTAGGTGTATGGATGCGCGTATGGGTGGGTATGTGCATATGTGTGTATGGGGGGCGTGCGTGAAGGTATGAGGTGCGAGAGCGTGAGAATTTGAGATGAGATGAATGATGCGGGTGAACGTGAAGATCGCGGTTTTTTTTTACCTGAAGGGCTGCCAGAGTCTCCTTTTTATCACTCTTCTTGTCGATTTCTGATCTGCTGGTTACAAAAAAAAAACTCGCACTCCGTTTATTTGTACTGGGTAGTAGGTTTCATCATTCGATCGACACACTGATGCAAGTCAGGGCTTTTGTATCTCGCTAAGTGCGCGGTCTACTCCACTGTTACCTTGGAAGTTCCAAAGTACCCAGTTCTCCTTTGCGTCATCAGTCTATGATGAGCATTTCATTTCAATTCTCATAGAATGACGAATATTGCTTTAATTTTTTGGAAAATAAACGATAGACTATTGGAATCTCTAGAAATGGTTGATTAACTTCTTTATTTCTAAAACTGCTTCCAATAACAACTTTAGTTTTCAATGCCAGAGAATTGTGATACTTAAACTTGAGATCATAGCATTTAATTCTCATACACAGAAAATGGCATTACGATACATCGACATCATTTCTGTTATAAAATGAACGTCTCAAGTCATCACATTGAAGCTGTTATTAGATCATTAATCACCGTTAAATCTTTCAGTAAGAAACATTAGTTTTGGATTATTTTTCTCAAAGAGTTGGTAGTAGTTGAATTAAAATCTATATCTGTGAGTGTTTCCCAACAGGCGTACGGTCAATAGTAGCTAGTGAAATACACTTGTTATGACCACCAATTGTGTGATGTTAAACATGTAGCGTTTGGAAAAGTCTACAATCTAATACAGAACAATTTGAGTTCTGAATAAAGGTATTGGCAATGGAGTTAGATCTTTGTAGTTAACCCTAACAATAGAAGCTAACCCCGCCGCAAAACACCTTGCCATTTTCCATCCTTGATACTACAACGTTACATGTTTTGCATTACCATAATCTATTATTAATGTAATAACAATATAAAGAACTTTTTGATCGCCCCAACAAATGTATGATTTCATAAACTTGTTATTGTTATGTTTTCACATCATCTCTACATAGATATTTTTAGTTTTTTTTATTATTATTGTTTCTTTGTTTCAATATAAAAACGAAACAAAAGAGATGAGATGTATGAAAACCTGAAAACTCTAAATATTTACTTTAAATTTCTTTCGATGTATGAATTTATACTTACAACAGGTTAAATGATGATTTGATTGTATTTGAAAGGGGGTGATTTCTATTTTCTGTTTATATCGTTCAACTAGGTGAAAACAAAGAGAATATTTTTTTTGATGAAACAATTTGTGGTTTTATAATTTGGATTTTGTAATTGTATTATTATCGAAAGCTACAAAAACGAGAGGATGGTTATGCAATCAATTTTTTTACTTTCTCGTTTAGGTTAAGAAAAATGCTAAATATAGCTGCAATAGCTGAAAATTTTGTGAGTCGCAATTTATATTTTAATATAAACGTATTAGAGTCGTGATTGATTATATTTATCGTGAAATCGCGATTGGTATTTTGAAAAATTAAATTTATTCTCAACCGGGATTGAATATTGAATATAACTCAATTTATGTCGAATCGTGATACTGATTTCAAAATGGAAATTTTTGTTGATTAGAGCAAAAATAATTATAAAATATTAGGGTTATTTTTATTATTACTGAATAAACATTTAAATTCTAGTAAAAAAAAAAATATGTCGAGGTTACACTTTTATAAGAAAAATCGGAAACCAAGACATGGAAAATTTCTTATATACACAGAAAAAAATTGAAATAAACTATTAGTCCCTGGGCCTTCACCTACTTAATTTTCTGATTACCACATATTTAATACTTCGTAAGGCGCTTGTCCTTGACGAGTCCTACAACTTTTTTATCTGCCATTTTCCTTGTTTCAGCAACTTTTTCCCTCGGGAAACTCTGAAACATGGCGATTTCCCGGGGTCTTGTATATTTATTACCATAATTTTGTTATTTATTAAAGGGGGTGGAAATTTGTTTTAGAAAACGAGGGTAAATTTGTCCGACAAAAAATTGTCTGATTTTGTCGAATCTCTCAAACTCGCCAAAATACCAGGCTATTGAAAATCAATCACCAACACTACCCCGCCAGAATTCCAACTTCCAGTCGTCGGACTGAAAAAACGCGGCCGAAAATTTGTCGGACAATATGACCCTTCAATTTCACTAATTTTTGTTAAACAATCCTGTGAAAACTAGTTTGGTGATGATTGATTTTCAATACCCTGGTATTTTGGCGAGTTTGAGTTGTCGGACTCGACAAAACCAGACAATTTGTTCTCGGACAAACTTACCCTCGTTTTCTAAAACAAATTTCCACCCCCTTTAATAAACAACGAAATTATGGTAATAAATATACAAGACCCCGGGAAATCACCATGTTTCGGAGTTTCCCGAGGGAAAAAGCGGCCGAATCAAGGAAAATGGCAGATAAAAAAGATGTAGAACTCGTCAGGGACAAGCGCCTTACGAAGTATAAAATATGTGGTAATCAGAAAATTAAGTAGGTGAAGGCCCAGGGACTATATCTATAGATTGTAAAATTAGCTAACAGAAAAATAATTTATCAAAACAAAAATAAATTAACAGAAAAATATATAAATTAAATCAAAAGCTTACATTAATTAATTGTTTTGAATGTTGTTTTCTTCCAAAACTAATCCTGAGAAACAAATGTTGATTGTAGTCTGTCACAAATTGCACTCCAAAATAACTTATCCAAAAATCTGAAGCGTCATCCATAGATGCTTTGTAAAATGCAATACACAATGTTAATCACTCCAAAGATGAATAAAAATCAAACGATGAACCAGCATATAATCATACATATACATAAAACTTATTTCAATTATATCTTTTATTAGCATATAGTCTTCCAAATCATTGCTTGATGTCTAATAAAAATAAACTGTGATGTCATTAAAATTGCTCACCATTGAATTTTGTAAAAAAAATTCCCTAAATACTAACTTGTACATATGTTTTTCGCGTTGAAATTACTATATCACGTTCAAATATTGACGACGAGCTAAATTTGTATACGTTAACTTAAAAATTAAGCTTTTTAAACAAAATTTCGGACATCCACATCATATTCATCCGTTGCAGCCACCATCGATCTATTTGTTTCCAACAACCGGAATGGTAAAGCAACGGTTTCGCTATCTTCGAAACCATTTTCTAAACTTCTGAGCTTGTAAACACAAAAACTTATTCAAAATCAACAAAACTTATCACTGTTAGAATATAGAATAAACAAAACCAATTTAACAAATAAACTAATTTAACAATTTTAATTTCAACAATATAAATTTTTTTTTCTATTTTTACAATAACAATCTTCACTGTTTGATTTAACATTTACATAATGATATTTGATCGATTTGATTCGGAATATATGTAAAATCTTTCAGTATTTTGTTTCTTTTCTCTTGTTTCTTTCTCGTTTTAAAAATTATTCATTTTAACTTTTATATATCATCTAATCAAACAACTTTTCTAAAACTCAATAAATTTGAACAGCTGTATTACTCTACATGTAATACACCCAAACAGTATCATTAATTAGTATTGAGAGCAATGAACTAAAATTAAACGTTAAAATTTTATTGACTAACTTGTAGCACACATAAAAACATTTATGCCTGTTTCCTTTTAGAAAAATAAAGCCCGAGCTGCAGCAAATTGGCAAATTATTATCGAGATCTTTATATAAGAATATTCCTACTTTTAGAGAAATATTCGAAATAGTCGATCGTTATACCCTGTATAATCCGTCCGTTTCCATTTGCTTTCCTTATTTTGAAAACTTTTGCCCTTTTTTCCGTCTATTATCCAACTGAGTAAGATAATGGTGTAATATGTACCGTATCTTAAATCTGCCAAGCCGTCTGAAAAGCCTAGTCAAATTACTAAGTTGCAATTAGTGTATGCAAACTTAGTGCCGTCCTAATCAATCTAGCCTTATATGTTTAATGCGGAATTCTCTGAACCGACGATTTTCAATCGTCACATGTTTTGACTCATTTTGCAGAGATGAGCATATTTGTTTCCGTTACTCGGGAAATGGATAACATAAAACATAAATATATCTAGAATCTGGTTCGGGAGTTTACTCCAGACCCAAGTAAAACCTTCAAGCTGCTTCAAGTGATTCACCATCAGTAGGTTTTGTCACCCGACTTATTCAAACACATTGGGAGGCACTATTATTTCTATTAAATTTAAAAATACGTTTTTTGATTAACCTTAATCGAGGGAAACCAGTGTTTGAGAATTTTTTAAAATCTATACTTAAACCCTAATATCTTCAGCGCCACTCATCGATGGTGCTGATCTATCTTCACTTTGAAAATTTCCTCATACAACTCACAAATGGTGTTGCGCCTGAAATTCCATAATTTGCATCACAATCATACAATTGTTGGACCTTCTTGTGTATTTTTCTTGTAGTTTTAGATTTCATATTAGAAAAGTCACGTTTCTAATGTGAACCTAAGGTTGCTGTTTACGACGACTGCAGTTTCGCTTTCTTACCTTGACTATCCACCGATACTGAAGATTTAACCCTCTGCAACGTCAAATGCTTTAGTGCGTCTGCCATGCCAGCATAAAAGCTATGATTTACGGACTCTGCCGGATAACGGCGCTACCGTCATCTCAAAGAAGTGTCCTGTATGCATGCACACGCAAGAGCTTAAAGAATGAACGATCTAAGTCCCGCAATACAGATTGTCTATGATGCATACCCTTGGCTATTGGGTTATGAGGTTGTGCAATTATGGAGTTATGGGGTTATAAGTTTATAAAAGTTTTTTGGTTTAAGCACTTTCATTTTCAAGGATTTTTCAGCTATATAATGTTTTGCAATTATAAAGAAACCTTTGATTAATTACTTTGGTTATGGGGTTATACGAATATGAGGATTTAAGTTTGTGGGCCTATTGGGTTGTGATATCATTGGGCAAAATGTTAATGGATGAAATTTATTAGATGGCAACTTGAGTCATAAGGTTATATGGTTTATTTATTCAAAATATCGGTTTTTTAAGTTATGAAAAGTTCTTAGATTATGAGGTTAACAGCATATCGGTTTCGGGTCGAAAGTTGTTGTGTATTTTGTGTGAATTTGTAATAAAAAATTGTTCAAATCCTTCTATCAATTGAACAAACTAGCACAGAATGAAACGAGGTTATCAGCTACCACAAACTGTCTCTGCTGAGAGGTTTTGCCATAAAAACGTGTAGTAATAATCAACGTCAGGGCTTGACAATTTTATGTGTAAATGGCGGGAAAGGACTACCGCTAGCTACAGCTATATAATATAACCTATATAAGGTCATCAACCCTTTGGAAAAGGGTAATGGGTAATAGCGTTTCTTCTTCATATGGTTTAAAGAGATCAAATCCTCACCAAACCAAGAGCTTGAACGAAAGTCCCAACAGAACCTTCAAATCCAAAAGGCATTCTAGATATTATTCGTCTGAGCAATGGAAATCTGATGGCAAGGAGGAGGAGACTCGTAATAGGTTATCATTATTATTTACAAGGACCCCTTGTTTACTTGACCATATCTAATGGAAAGAATTTATAACGGGTGCCTCACTATACCCATGCACATCTTTGGCGAGTAAAAGTGCCGCGAAAGCTTCTGAACTTATACGTATACGTATACGGAGTTTCTACCTCTAGAGGAAGCAAAGTGGCAGAAAAAGAAAATATAATTCCTTGTAGAATAATTATCCTGCTACAAATTGACCATCACCACTTCAAAACCGATTCGGTGACAATTCTAGCCTAATTTTTAGTAACAAGTGGAAGATTATAGAGTTCTAGTGCAGGCATTATGTATATATATATAAAAACTCAATAGCCGGACTCAATATATAAAACGATTATGACGAAATATGACGATTATGTTAAGTTCTAAAAATTTCGTGCTCATCTATCAAACCTAGTTGAAAGCAGAAACTTTGGTAGTGGAGGTAAAAGGTGTTCTCTTCAGGTTCTCTACGGGTTCTCTACAGAATTAAACAAACACGCTCTTTAACATAAGAAAATAACCTAGGGCGTCCATAAAGACAGAGACTTTTAGAAAAATAGTCTCAGAGGCTATAAGGAGGTATATAAGGAATTGCCAGAGAAAGTCTTGAAACATTTTCTATGAAGACATTAAGAAATACAAGAACGCATTCCGACTGACCAAAATTCTTGCAACCAACCCAATAATAACAGTTTTATCTGGTTCCGGATAAAATCGGATGATGTCTGAACTTTTTCATGCATGAAAACTGTCCAACTAATATTGGATGAATATTTTCCCTTAGAGCCTACTTAGGACATTTATTCGTCGGTTTGAATATCCAAAGGATCTAGTGATATATTCAAAGATCAGTCCGACTAATTAAACAATTCAAGCTCTGCTTTGCTCTAAAGTTCTTTAAAGCAAATAATACTTTAACCACATTCTTGTATGTTGGAAAACCACTTACTCTTATTTAGAATAATCACAGAGGTACTGACGGTAGTGGATATGGAAGAAACCTTGAAGCTGTTAATCCAAAACATAACATCAAATGTACTAGGTAAGTGAACATACACAAAAATATTCAGTCAAGATATTTTTCAAGGGGAAGTCATGTCTTCACTTCTGTGATCTTTGTCAATCAACAGTTTAACTACATAGCTGGAGATTTAATGTTTTAAAATAATGCCTTAAACCGATGGTGTAGCAATTTCCTTATGCAATAAATTTAGCACCAACGTTTAAAAAGCGAATACAACATGCTCTCGCAATAACATAAATTTGTGCCAAAAAATAACCCTCATGTTTCCTGTGTGGGTGACAAAATGAATGGGATCTTGATGAAACTTTGGTATAAGATCCGCCTTCAATTTTCATTTTAAAAATGTCACTATTTAATTCAAAATCAAAGTTGATTTTCTGTTAAAAAATAACTATTTCATTTAACTCAGCATAACACAATTCAACTCAAATTCCTTGAAACACAACCAAAAAGAAATTTTTAGCAGAAATTTTAAAAAATTACAAATAAAATTTTAAATTTTAAGGAAAAACTTTATTCCAAAAATATTCACCATAAAACTACTAATCGAGTTATATGGTGGCAGTTGTTGGTCGTCTAGGTGTTGAACTAATTTCAATCAAAAAAAATCCTTTTTCAAACAAATTTATGAGCTCCAAAATGATTTAGAAACTTCAAAGAAAAAGGTTTATAAAAAATTTTCTTACGATATTTTGATAGGGTGTTCAGGTGATGAAACCAGTCCAACCAGCAAGCACATGAGGTCTACGTATGTCTTTGAAGCCAAGCGCCAGCATTTTCCAACATGTGTTCTCCTATCGGCCTAATTTCAACTTACTTTATGACCCCGGGACTTATGACCCCGCGAACTCCAAGTTGGAGAAAAGTTTTTCTTTCGTCGAGGAGGTTGTGGATGACGGAACAAGCATGTGATGAATTTTATGGGTATTTTGAGTTTTCCGCCAAAACCATCTCACTCTGCGAATGTTACGTTAGGTCCTGGGTCTTCGTCTGAACAGAAACTCTACTTTGCTATGCTCGATAATTAATTTTTTCTATTGTATGCAATTTTCAGTCTCTTTAGAGCTTAGCCTGTTACGGTATGGTTGGATGTAATAGCTGTGATCAAAAGTGTACTTAAAGGGCCAACACTTCTGCTATAATCAATAAAGCAAAACAACAACACAAAATTTCTAAAAAATATCTTTAAAAAAACTCAAATCAAAAAACTGACTTGACTCTAGAGGACTGCCGAAAGTAGTGAAAACTTAAAACTGTAACTGTGTTTTATCGTCTAAATACAACAAAAATTTCCCTCACTTTACCACACTTATGCACTGTTATTAACTGAGAAAAACATCAAATTCAATAATAAATAAAAAACCAATATATAACCAGGAGAACGAGAATACAGTTATATCATTAATTTTAACAATACTTAGGTTATTCGTACTCTCAATTGCATTTTCTTTGTTAAAAAGTATAAACATGACAAAAACAATTTTTTATTTTACTTAAAATTACAACAAAATCTTTACTTACTATACCACACTTACACTGTTATAAATCGAAAAAAATTCAATAAAAAAGAAAAAAAAAATTAAAAATCAAAAAAATGAGAATCAGAAATAAGATAATAACAAATGATTACAACTTATCATACTTTCTTTTAATATTTATTTTATATATAAAATTTATTTAGCGTGACGATGACTCGAATATATAAAATTTTTTCCATATAAAATCGCACTACGAGTCTCAGGAAGTTTTCATTTCAAAAATTGTTTTCTCCAGAATAACAATGTTTGGACCAAAAGACCCAAACATGGTCGGTTTTCTAGAGCCGTTGGACAACATTTTGTGATAATAGGCGGATAACATGTTTTCCTAATTAGAATTACGCGAAATCTTTAACAATAATTAGCCATTAATTGAAGATTTTGATGAATATAAGTTCATTATATGTCTAGAACACTTTGTTTCCTGAGCTGTGGTGAAATCAGATTATACATCACTTTCGCCAATGTTTCCAAGTGAAAAATACAAATATTTCGAAATAGTTTATCAACCAACCCTAATATATACAAACATATATACATAAATCCTCTATCAAATTCTAAAATTATTTGATGGAAATTTAAACAAAAAATTAAAGGTAAACCATAAATTTCATAGAAAAAAAAATTCGAGAGAATTACCAATAAGAAAATTGTTGATGATGATCGTGATAATTTTAATTTTTTCTACGAAAAAAAAAAATTAGACGTAAATTTCAATAAATTGACAAACGAAAATTGTTCCCGTAAACTTTGAAGTTTTGTTGTTCAGTGGAACGATTAAGACGCTTTAGCATTTATGTACAATTTAAAAGGGAGAGGGTACGAAATTATTTGTTTTTGAAAAATAGTTAAATTATTTTGTAAAATAAACTTAAAATAGATTAGATTTGTATTTTCCCTGTCGCAACTCGTTTCTACCTTCAACATAGAATTTAAATAAATTTCGAATAGATTTTTTTTGATGGAAATATAGGAATTAAATTGAATTTAAAAAAAAATATTTTGTGTTCGGAATTAAATGTTGATTAGTTGAATTCTTCAGGTTTAGATTGAAACGAATTTAATTTGGGAATTTTGATATCTCTTACTTTAGGGATTGAAATTATTTTTGTCGTTTTAATCTTTTATATATATGTACTCTTAAGTAAAATATGTTTAGCTATTGTAATCTTACGGTATATAAAGCGGCAATAGTTTCGTGACTAAAAACTAAGTTTTTTGGCTCAAAAGCTCAAATAAACTTTACTGAAAGAGAAATAACAATAAAAAAATAAACATTTTTTATATTTTAATTATTTTTTTTAATATCAAAACTTACAAAATAAATTATACGAAACTAATTTTTTTTACTAGTTTCGATCTTGACTTTCATCCTCAACAATAATTTTTTTATTCGCCTATATATTAAAGTATTACTTTATTACTGTGATTTGCGGCTTTAAAGTATCACTTTTCAACTATTTATTTTGTCGTCATAGCTACGTCCAAAAAAGTAAAAATCATTTGTATTTGTTTAAATTCTATGAAAAATAAATTTTTTTATCAAAGCAACCCGCAAATTCAAAATTTCATTATCCAATTAAAATAGTTGTTATCATTTGTTGTCATGGTTATACAATAATTTGAAAAAAATAACAAATATTTTTTCAAGGGTTACTTGTTCCACATATTTTTATTTTAAAATTTATGAAAATTTATAATTTTAATTTAGAATAAACAACTTTTCTTAAAATATTTTGCTTGCGGCGAATAAAAAATAGTATATGATGCACGGGCGTAAGCTATTTTGGACTTAATGTGGGTGCAAATCTCGGCTAGCGCCTCGATTTGCAAACTCCACATCCGTCCAAAATCTTTAGCTTTACGTCCTAGCATCATAATGTACTATTTCTGTTCGCAAATTCACACTTTATATGAAAAATAATAATTTCTTAATTTTTAAATTAACTGACGAAATAATCCTCCAAAACAAGCAAAATCATAAAATATCTAAATTTTAATCCAATAAAATAAAAGAACTCCACTATTGAGTATTCGTTTTATTTTTCCATAGAGAAAATTTTCCAATAAATAAAATAGAAATCGTCTGACAAAACAAATCAAACTTTATTTCATTTTCATCTCTCGTTTTACAAAATTTCTCATTGCATATGAAAATTCTAAAAACAACATCATCAACAACAACAGCAACTAACGATATCGAGAAAAGCATCCAAATTGATTATATATTTGTTGTTTGTTAGATAAAATTTATGATTATTATCTTTCCAAATATCCATCTAGTTATTCTATTAGTTTTCAACATAAAATATAATTTAGTTTTCGGATTAAAAACAAGATGGGGATAGTTGATATTGATATATTTGCTATAATAAAATTTTATTTCAAAAATGATAAACATATTTGGATTAAGATTAAAAAATAAAACTATCATGATAGACGTTTTTTTTGGAGTAATCCTTAAAGTTTAAACTTAGTTTTCAGGAAAACCATGATGAAAACAACAATCGTATTTTATTCAAAAAAAAAACTGATGATCACCTCATGATGGCGATGATATGAGAAAGCAAAAATAATCATATACGAAGATATAGTAGAAAATTTAGAAAAACAGCATCATAATGTTACAATGAATTATGATAATATTTATTGCTGCTGAAGGAAAACGTATAAACTTTTAAGTTTCACAAGAAACACAAACAAAACGAAAAACTATGAAAGAAAATAGAAAATATATAATAAAATAACAGACGTAAGCAATAACAACAATATCTTTAAAACAATGATTTGAGAAAGAAAAGAAAATTGAGAAAATACTATAAATTTTTGAAAAATAAACAAAAACAACAATAAAATATTTTGAGTTATTAAATGTCTGTAAAACTATATTGTTTTACCAAGTCGGCAATGAACGTTTACTTTGTTCGCAGAAGAAAATTTTTTAACCACAAAAATTCAAATAAAAGCACGAAGTGAGAAATTTGTATTTTCCATTTGGATAGAAATATTTTTTTAACCTTCAAGCTCATAAAAACTGTACCGCTAAACAATTTTTGTGATCGAATAGGAAGCTAATATCGATTTGAAAGGCTTACAACACTCTGTATGATTGTCAATTAGATGTCAATTATATAATACATTTAAAATTCAAAACCGGATTGCAGAGTATGGTCACATTGAGCCATTTCCTTATCAAATAAAATCCCATAAGAAATCTAAGATAATGTTAACAATTCTACAAATTTGATTGAGAATGAGTTTGCAGTAAATAATTTTTAACACTTGCGCTTTGTTCAAAACAAGAAAAATTCAGCAAAATTTGTAACAAAGTAAGATACTATACCTGTCTAAGTAGGATTTAAAACAAAAAATCCAATTTTACACTATAGCTTGAGACCTTCCTCACAATGAGATGATATCCATAAAAGCAAAGTTTACAATTATTTTTTATTCGAGCAGTTTTATCACTTCTCAAAATAGTATTTACTAGCTAAAATTTTTATATTTTTAGTATCGTTCTTACTCGTGGGAGTAAAATTTTTATTTTTTTGGTTTCACTCCTTTGGAGTTAATTTTATTTTTATTTATTTCATTCCATATGCGGAAAAAGAAAATTAGTACTTTTTTGACATTCTTTTTATTTAATTTTTATACCAATACATGCATAATTGAACAAGCATTCATAGAAATTTTATTTTGAAAACGAAGAAAAGTTTCAAATATGAAACAAAAATTAAATTCTTATAATTTGCCAATTTATTATAATTCTGGCCTTTGGAATGAGACAAACATAGGAGCTTATGGGAGTAGGAGTTATGTATATCAATAATATTTTCACATTTTTTTTTCTCAGTTGATTTTTTTTTATGATCACGTCACAATGTCAATTAGTAATATGTAGAAGTATTTTTTGTCTAATTAAATGATGCACATTTTTTGTTGGTAAAGCTTAGTAATGGTTTTACATGTGGGTGTAGTACGGCTATTCAAATTAATTTTTTTTGTAAGAATTTGTTTGGTCAGATGATGTATGGAAGGAGAAATTATTAATTTATATACGATGAAAGAGACAATAGAAAAAGAAACAAAATGCTGAAAAATCTTACTATATATATGTGACCATTTTGTTTGGTCGGGCGATTAGGAAAATTTAAATCAAAGAGTGAACATTGCTATGAGTAGTGTTATTGTGGTACAAAAAAATGTATATATTCTTTAACAAAATTGTTCATATTAAATTTGTTAATTTAATTTACTTTTCAAATTGGTGTTTTTATTCTAACAGATTTAATTTTTTTGGTTGCCTTTTATTATGTTTTGTGAGTTAAGAAGTTTAACTAGCAGCAATTTTTAAAATCAAACAAATAATCCAAACAAATTTCAACATTTTTAATTATTTTAAATAACATATTTTTAAATATGAGTGTGTTTTGTATTAGAAAACAGCTTCGAAGATAGTGGAGACCATTGTTTTACCATTCCGGTTACTGAAAAATTAAATCGATATAGAGGCTGAAAAAAATGCAACGGATAAATATGAATTGGATGCCCGACATTGTGTTCGAAAAGGTGAAAATAACTCGTCCTAAAAGTTCTTCACATAAAAGAGAACGAGATGTTGAATATGACAAGTATGTTGAGCCTAATTTCTAAATTAGCTCCCACAAATATATAGCTCGTCATCAATATTTGAAAGTGGTAGATTTATTTCGAATTGACAATGATTTGGAGGAGTATGTGTTGTCCGTGCCGGAGATGGATATAAATTCAAATCTTACAAAGATAAACAATAATTCTATAACTAATCAAAAAAAATTAATAAAAACGATTCACATGGATTTCAAGTGGAACATCAAAACAACTGATAAATGTAAGCTTTTTTTGATTTATCTTTTATGATTTCTGATAATATAAATTTTCTTTAGATACATAGTTTTTTTGTGAATAATATTTCTGTGATAAAATAAGAGCTATTTCCAAGGTCAGGAATTCCGAATTATTTTTAATAGTCCAATTCTCTACCACTCTCAGAGAAACCAAATTTCCTTCCCTTAGTCCGTGCGTTACTTTTTCATTTTTTTGTATTCAAATGTTTAGTGTTAATTATAATAAATTGTAAAAAGTCCAAGCGGTACGTATAACCGCTAGAAATAGGTAGATTTCAAAATCAGACAGTATTGTGTGCCAGTAGAATCTGATGTTATCAGATTAGTTTAAACAACACAAACTAATTTAAAACAGATATCGAACAAATTTTAAAAAGAAAATTAGCTACATATAAGCAAAACTATATCTATCCAATTTGCAAACAAACAAATATCAAATCTACCACAGAACATGTGTGTGACAATTTATGACACAAACCTACTCTATATCCATATGTCGTCCCAATTACTGCTAAATATCAAAATAGTTTATTTCTAAGAAAAACAATTAATTTCTTCTATTCAAACCTTTTTATTTTTTTTTTTTCGTTGACTGTTATAAGGTTTTTGTAAATTGTAGTTATGGGATTGTTGCAAACTTTTTTGTTAAAGCCAACAAGTCCAAAACTTCTAACTGTAGAGGTTTATATTTATAAGAAACGGATTAAAAATGTTTCCACAAATTCTAAATATATGAAGTGTACGTCGTTACTATCTAATGCTAACCTGTAAACATAATGTAAACTCAGTAACCCATTGATTTATTCTGAATTATTATCGATCGCAGTGAGCTGTTGTTAAAACATTATTTTTGAGTTCTAGTTTTTGTTTTGTGAATCATTTGATGTGAATCATAATTTGTAATTATTAAATGTAAATTATTAAATATAAACAAACATTATGTGTTATTATTTTTTATTAATTCGCCGTAACTAATATATAACAACCAACTACAATTTCAGAAGTGGGATAAGAATCAAGAAAGATTAAGATCAAGAAATTTTTTTTCTTTGCAAATTCTTAATGTGGTTGAAAAGTTCTGAATTTTTTGTTTTTTGTTTAAAACAAAACAATAGATTTGAAAAAATTTAAATGGTTAAGGAAAAGAATCTTGAATTTGACTGTGCTACGAGGAATTTAGATGTAGATGGTACATGAGCAGAATTAATTTCGCGGATTTTAATTTATGAAGCTGACAAAACAAAAGGCCTATAAATCTTGATGATACTAATGTTTTATTTGACGTAAATGATGAAGAAAAATTTTACAATACTGATCAAATTTATATGGAATTTCTTCAAAGGGATTATTTAAAGCTATGTTTATTGGAGTTGTTAGATCAAATGCAGAAAATTTTTGATAAATCGTCCAAATTTATTAGAATCAAGACGAAAGTTTGAACAGCGTTCGTGGAATTCAATTGAAAAATTTAGCGAATATTATTATGACAAAATTATTTTATCAGGTTGCCTTGAAATTAGTGATGAAGGATTGATTGATTTTATTATTGATGGTCTTGGTAATGTTGATTTAATTATTTCATGCAAGAATGCAACAGATGAATTTTGGTTTAAAAACAACAGATGAATTATTAAGTGCATTTCACTATGTTGTTCGAGAAAAACCTGCAAGTAATAAATTTTGGAATTATAATAAATTTTTGAATATATCACGGCAAAAAAATTTTTATTCGCAACAAAAACCACAAACCAGCCAAGTAGATCTTGGATCTTATAACTATCTTAAACCAGTATATCAACCAGAAGGAAATTATAATAATGAATCACAAATTAGATGCTACAATTATAATTCTTTAGGGCAAGGATTAAGACAATGCAAAAAACCAATTAGACAACGTGGTTCCTGTTTTATTTGTGGAGAGATGAGTCATTTTGCAAAAAATTGTACATATAAAACAAAAAATGAAGAAACTCAAAAATAGGAGTGACTAGATGACGTTGTATTAGTCGAATATGTTGTTCCAGATAATACAATGCAATACGATTTGTTATTAGGGAAAGATTCTTTTAAATTAGTTAACTTAGGTTTAGTTGATCTGGATAAAGATAATATGGAAAATTAAAGCTATAATGTTGATAGATTATTTAGATAAAACGAGGATATTAATATTAATTTAAAATTAAATCCCGTTTTAAATATAATTCACAAAAACAAATTTCACTCTATTTTAAAAATTATTTAGAATCAGGAAATAATAATTTCTCGAAAATTGATTATGTTATGAAGATTAATCTTTCTAAAAACGATCCTTTTAATTATTCTCCAAGGAGATTATCGTATCATGAAAAAGGAAAATTGCAAGAAATTGTTAATGATTTATTCAAAATAATATTATTCAACGAAGTAGTTCTCCTTACTGTTCTCCAATTATTCCAATTATGCCAATTATTCCAATTATGCCAATTATTTCAATTATACTAATTATTCCAATCATGCCAATTATTCCCATAATGCCTAATATTCTAATTATGGCAAATATTCCAATTATTCCAATTATACCAATTATTCCAATTTTTGTAATTATGCTAATTATTCCAATTATTCTAATTATGCCAATTATTCTAATTATTCTAATTATTTCAATTATTCTAATTATGCCAATTATTCTAAGTATTCCAATTATTCTAATTATTCCAATTATTCTAATTATTCCGATTTTCGTAATTATTCCAATTATTCTAATTAATCTAATTATGCCAATTATTCCAATTATTCCAATTATGCCAATTATTCCAATTATGCCAATTATTCCCATTATGTCTATAATTCTTATTATGGCATTTATTCCAATTATTCCAATTATTCTAATTATGCTAATTATTCCAATTATTCCAATCATTTTAATTATGCCAATTATTTCAATTATGCCAATTATTCCCATTATGCCTCTAATTCTAATTATGACAATTATTCCAATTATACCAATTATTCAAATTATTCTAATTATTATGATTATTCCAATTATTCTAATTTTGCCAATTATTCCAATTATTCCAATTATACCAATTATTCCAATTATGCCAATTATTCCAATTATGACAATAAGGACAATTGTTCCTATTATGTCTATAATTCTGATTATGGCAATTATTTGAATTATTCTAATTATGCTAAATATTCCAATTATTCCAATCATTTTAATTATGCCAATTATTCTAAGTCAATTATTCTAGTTATGCCAATTATTCTAATTATAGCAATTATTCCAATTATTCCAATTAAACCTATTATTCCAATTATTCCAATTATTCTAATTATGATAATTATTCCAATTATTCTAATTATGCCAATTATTCCAATTACTCCAATTATACCAATTATTCCAATTATGCCAATTATTCCAATTGTTCCTATTATTCTTATTAAATTATTCATATATGTATGTTATTTATTAGTATATATTATTCCAGTTATTCATATCGTTCCTATTATATTATTCAAATATAAATTATTCCTATTGAATTATTCCTGTTATTCTCACAATTATTATTTGGACGTATGTATCATTATTTCTTGTGTATCAGTATCCTAATAAGTACTTGAAATCAATATTTTAAATAAAATAATATTATTCACTGATTGCTTTAAAACCGGAAAATTATAAATATTATATTAATCAAGCCATTTAAAACTGTATTGCAGTAAATGTTTGAAATTTGTTTTATGAATTTGTTTTATTATTCGATAATAGAAAATTAATATATTATAATTATATAAAAAACAATTTGTTAAAATTTATTAATTTTATTTTAAATATTATATTATTCAGAATAATTATTTCAACAACTAGTGAACTATAATTGATTTGAAATAAAAATTAAGTACGGCCGAGTTGTAGTCGTTACTATCTAATGCTAACCTGTAAACATAATGTAAACTCAGTAACCCATTGATCTATTCTGAATTATTATCGATCGCAGTGAGCTGTTGTTAAAACATTATTTTTAGTTCTAGTTTTTGTTTTGTGAATCATTTGATGTGAATCATAATTTGTAATTATTAAATGTAAATTATTAAATATAAAAAACATTATGTGTTATCATTTTTTATTAATTCGCCGTAACTAATATATAACAACCAACTACAGAAGATTTTAAAAATTTTAGTATTCAAACGGCCGTTATAACGGATTAAAATAACGATTTTTTTTCTAGTATAAAGCCTCTAGCTATTTAACCATGTGTTAGATTTTTCTGATTTACGAACTCGTTAAAGATATTAATAAAACACACATGTTTACGGAAGGATTTTTGATCTGGCTCCACAAATGCGACCGTGAGAGCGCCGGTTGATTCAAACGCATTTTGTGTTTTACAAGCTTTTTTGTCACTCAGAAACCTCCAACTGCAGAGGTCTTTTTTTGAAAGATACTGATTAAAATGGTTTCAAAGATTCTAAATTTATGAAGTTTTGAAAAATATTAGAATCTAAACGGCTGTTACAACGGATCAAAAAAACAGAGTTTTTTCTAGTATAAAGCCTCTAGTTTCTTAAGCATGTGTCGGAGATGGCTGATTTACGAACTCGTCCAAGATATTAATAAAACGCACATTTTAAAAAAGAAAGTTTTGATCTGGCTCCACAAATGCGACCGTGAGAGGTGGTTGGTTGATTGTTTCAAAAAAAAATTTTTTTTGCAAACTTTTTTGTTGGAGCCACTCACTCAGGAACCTCTCACTGCAGAGGTCTATTTTTAAAACAAATTGATAAAAAGGATTCCAAAAATTTTTAGCTTTTAACTTTTTTAAAATATTAATATCCAAACGGCCATTATAACGGTTTTAAAAAATCAATTTTGTTTAGAAAAAAGACTCTAGTTCCTTAACCACGGGTCGGATCTTGCTGATTCACGAGCTCGCTGAGATATTAATAGAACACACATGTACAGAAAATTTTTTGGATCTACCTCAACAAATTCGATCGTGAGAGTGCCGGTCGTTTTCGTTATATCTCATATCGTGTATATATATATATATATATATATATATATATATATATATATATATATATATATATATATATATATATATATATATGTATATATAAAAAAAATTTTTTTGTTTTCGTCTCCGCTTATCATATATAGTCGTTTGGCACAAAAATTGCTATTGCAATGCAATAGGTAGATTTTTATATAAAATCTACCTAATAAACGTCTTTGAATATCCGAAGATACCATCCGTTTAAATAAATCAAGTTTCCTTAAGAAACTTGTTAACGTTAACTTTAAAGGTTTGAGGATTAAAGCTATCGGAGAAAACCCACGAAGTTAAAGCATTCCAGAGGTGATATACTCTGTTGAAAATATCACGTTGAAAGGCGATAGTTCTACACTTTTTTATTAGGACCGTAAATGGATGGGCCACAACACTTGCTGTAGTGTAACACGATAGGCTAGACAGTTCTGGTAAAATTGGTTTTATCTCTATGAAAGTTCGTTCATCCATCATGTATTTGTAAAAAATAATCAGATCAGCAACATTTCTTCTGTGCTGCAAAGAATAAAGCACATTAGTAAGAGTCGAGTTACCAATCAGTAGCCGAACAGAATTTCTGACCACAAGAATGAGTAGTTATACAGAATCGAATTAAAGTTTCGAGAAATAGATAAATTTTACAAGAGTATTCCTCAGTGGTTTAACAGTTTGTACATTTAGCACATTCGAACATTCCAACATTTTCCATGACTGTTCAGTTTTAGAAGTGACAAATTTTAATGCTGGTTATGTAGTAAATTTGGTTATATTTCAAGAGTATTCAGATAAATGAGGATTAAAAGACCCAGATCAGCGTCACTGTGCAGTGACGACTAACTGAAGAAAGGGCGCAGGCTGTAGAAGACGAAGACACATCGCATCATCTAAACAACATGGAGCTAACCTAGATGGACGCAAGCTGTCCCCTACAACCAATTCCTCTGAAACTTTCAGCCTTGCTTCAAGATTAATAGAAGATGGTAGTAGACTCACTGTGAAGGTTAATATTTATTGGAAATGTTGTGTCATAATATTAAATACGGGTGTAGCAAATTCATCTGTCCACACAGATGTAGGGAAGATTAATTAATAAATCGAGTAGAGAGATAACGAATGGAAAGTGCAAATAGACCGCAAAAGTAAAAAGATCTCTCACTTACTTAAATGTCGAGGAGACACTACAGTTTATTTGTGTTGAGCCAACGGCTATTAGTATAAAATAAAGTTAAACTCGGTCAACGTAGAAGTACAAAAATTAACAGAAGAGCAAGAGAGATAGCACATCAATTATTTGAGCACCAAAAACCTAAATTTTACAGTATCCTTGAAAGAAATGGCAGAACCAATATGGGATCGTATTAATACTAGAGTAGAAGATACAAATTGCCAAGCACAATAAAATCACAAAAGAAATTGGTGTAATCAATGAAAACAATTTTTGTGATCGAACAATCAAACAAAACCTTAGAGCTAGTGGTGTTATAGTAACTGGTTTTTTAGACTCAAACTTCAACACGAAGCATGTCTTTATTTTACCTTTCAAATGGGATATAGTTTGCCAACATTTGTGGCAACTGCATTCTGCATTCCAATTCCATTGTCCGATTAAGCTAACACTTCATCACTGTACACGATCTCTTTTTTCAGTTAATATTACATTTCTCAAGATCAGCGACAATCTGCTCATTTTGTGAATTTAAAAAGCATATGTTAACTATTATCTATTTTGTAATTTTTCTTACGACGATAAAAGATATTGGAAGAAAGTTCTGTACATTCATGTAATGAATTTTAATCGAAATAAATCTTATTCTAAATTTACTGTTCTAGGAAATGGTTTTTGCTTAACAGATTCTTAAAATCCCATTTCAACTACCACAGACTAGTTCGGTACGAGCTTAGAGAATTTCAGTCATAATCTAACGATCGTTGTTTGTTGTAATGAAGAGCTTTCTTATTGGCGAACCAATGAGAATGGCATAGCAGGATGCGTACCTAGAGTAATTTAACGCCGTAACGGCTAAGGCTCAGTCCTCGTGGATTTGATGGAGTAATACCTGCTGCTTCAGCAGAAATGTACGCAATTTACGAAAAGTTACAGAAATGGAAAAAAATGCTAGTGGAAAATGGAGACTCTGGCTACCCCGTTTGCGAAAGACCTACGATCAGCGCGTCCAACCCCCACAATCACTCTCAGACGCCCACACACTTACACTTCATACATGCTAACATTCACCCACACACTCAGACGGCGAAGCAAGACAACCGAGCTCCAAGACCCGCAGCAAGTATCGCAAGTGGTAGTAATTAAAGTTAAGTTGTATTGCTGTCACATGAGCAACATGGTACAGCCCACAAACCACTGCCATTGCTGGTAAACCGTAGATCGAATCTTAGAGCACTGGTGAACGTCACACGCCATATTGAAAGTCTTTATTGATTATCTCCCTTTTTCTTTATTAATAACATTTTCAAAAATTTATAAAACCACAAGTAATTCCAAAAAAAAAATAATTACAACCAAAAAAAAAAGTTATAATTTTATTTGTAAGTTAGACAATCATGTCCAAACCAGTTTATTTCCATACCTGCCGTTTACAGTTGGTTAATGTATTACATAATCAATAAACCTAAAACATGACCAGAATTTGTTTTTTTTTGTTTTTAATTTTTTGTATTACAGGTTATTTGAGAATGACTTTTTTGAAAATATAACTTCATCAATTTAGGTAATATAATAAAAGAAAAGGTATTTGGTGTGTTAAGTTTTACCTCGGAGCAAAAATATTTAGATTAGAATCACTTCCAATTCAGACTAAATGTGTCTCGCTACACGCACCGCCAGTTTGCACACACACGCAAAAACTAACACACCCCAATTCAATCACTGATACGCCCCTTCACTCACATTCACACCTCTACGTTAAACAAAAAAAAATAAATAAAATAAGTTCACTCACCACATGATCAAATCCTTCCGGCCACAACGTCTTACAGGTTCAGCCCTCCATCCGCAGTCCACATTTCAACAGGCAAAGGATCAGGAAAATTGTATAACAAGGTTGAGTTGAAATATGTTAAATAGATGATTTGATATAACTGTTGATTGGCATTAACATATAGTGGTAACAGCAGTACTTTGATACAAACGACGTGTTCCAATAAATGCAACATACGACAAACAATAGCGAAATGTTGATGTAAATGTTGGTTTGCAATACGCAGTAATAACAAAAACCTGGATACAAATGATGCGTCTCAATAAATCCAATATATGGCAGCAATAGTAAACTGTTGATGTAAACGTTGGTTTGTAACATGTAGTAGCAGCAAACACTTGATACCAATGAGGCGTTTCAATAAATTCAATATATGACAGCCATAGTAAAATTTTGATGTAAATGTTGGTTGGTAATATGTAGTAACAACCAAAAAACTTGATAAAAATGCTGCGTTTCAATAAATTCAATGTAAGACAGCAATAGTAAAATGTTGACGTAAACGTTGGTTTGTAATATGCAGTAACAACAAAAAAAACTGGATACAATTGATGCGTCTCAATAAATACAATATACGTCAGCAATCGTAAAAACTTTGATGTAAATGTTGGTTTGTAACATGTGGTAATAGCGAAAACTTGATACCAATGCTAAGCTGAAACACGTCAAACATACGGTGATCGCAGCAAAAATGTTTTACAAATGTCGCGGTGAAGTATAGAAAATATATGATAACACCCGCAAAAATTTGATATCAATGTAAGTGATGCATTTCAATAAGTATAATATATGGCCGCAATTGTAAAACTTTGACACCAATGTTGCGTTGAAATCTGTATAATACACCGCAGCAATAGTACAAATTTGATATCAATGTTGAGGTGAAAGATATAAAATAGATGATTTGATGCCAATGTAGATTTGATAACAGCAAAAACTTAATATCAAAGTTGCGTCGTAATATGTCACATACCCAGCAGTAATAGTAAAACTTGGATATCAATGTTGAGTGGACATAGTAACAAAACTTTATTACCCCAAAAAAGAATGACCTCTACTTCCTTACTGACATTGTATTCCAAATTAAATTTTATTTGTATCAGAACAATTCGCAGAACATATACATATATTATCTTATGTAAGACATCACTATTTACTGTTCTTTTATCTAATTTGACTGCACAATGGGTTGTAATAAATCATTTATTAATTTAACTAGGTACAATTATGCTTGAACAGTTCTATGATTTATACGAACACTAATTACACTAAATAAATTTTACTATGTATATAAATTACTGGACAGTTCTATTAAACGAACGCGAATTACACTAAATAAATTTAACTAGGTGTATTTAAGACGGAACTTACATGAACAACAATTTCAATCAATAATTTAGCTACGTACAAAACGTAATAAACAGTTCTATAATTTACACAAGCACTAACGGCAATCAATAATTTAATAATTTAACAAGATATAATTATGGTGGAATAGTTCTATAATTTACACAAATACTACTGGCAATAAATAATTTAATTATATACAAAAATTAATGGATGGTTCTATGAGTTACTCGAACACTAATTGCATTGAATAATTTTAACTGGGTATATTTACGATTTACCTTGATATCCTTGGGATAGTCACGAACCCAAGATAACGGTGGTTCCAGTTCACTATATTTATCGTTTTCAGCTCACAAAAGTGGTCTTCTTAGAGGCGATTTTCAACATCCATCAATAGTTTCTTGTTTTTTGGGTATTTTTTGTAGAATCAAATAAATAACCACACCCAAAATATTCGGCGGGTAAAACGTCAAAACAAAAATCAACCACAGCTGACTGTTTGAAGTAATCGACTAAGAGACGTCAAACTCACCAATAAAAATGTAATAGACTAAGAGATTGAAAAAGTGTACAGTCATTCCTTTTATAGCGATTTTGAGTTTCGAAAAATTCGAAAAAAAAGTGTTTCTGATAGACGGAAATTAATTTACATTACGTAAATAAATGTTAGGACCTTTTTCCGTTAAAACAAAACTGTTTGTTATTTTGTAATACATAATATGGTGATACAATTTAGTGAAACAAGTTAGTTCCAACACATTTGTAAGAACTAACAACGTATTAGAATGGTTTAAACGTAAGTTTAATCGATGTTGTGATGCTTATGTATTACGAAACAACAACTTACAACCGTATTACAGCAGAACTCAGATCTACAACGGAAAGATAATTTGATAAAAATACCCATATAGGAAATCGAATGCATAACGAACTGTAGGATAACAATTTTTTTCACTGCGACGATGGGACAAACACGCACAGCTGTTCTGAGGTTTGAAAACTTCGTGGACCAAGTACGGTTAGTGTTTAGAGAATTCAAATTTTAGCAGTATGGTAACGTAAGGCGGGTGAAAACAAACTATGAGTTAATAATAGGGGATTTTAAAAGAAATATTATTGTTAATTATTTTATGCTAAGAACAAATTTATGTACGGAAACTATATGAAAACATGACTATAGATTGTGGATGGATGAAAAACTATTATGAGCTACGTATGTTAATCAAAATGATGACTTATGAGGAAACATACACTGAATCAATCGGGAATTTTACCGCTCTACATTATCATGCTCCAGTCTACATTACATTGTTCGTTGAAATAAGTATTGACCCATACGTTCAAGGTTCATCTCATTCTACGCAGTAGGCAAACTTACCGGTTTTTGTTTCACAACTTAAGGAAAAGGCAACAGTATTCAACAGCAAAAGATAGTTTCTTAATCTTGTTGGTAATTTTTTGCCATCTTTACTCCAAACCCTTTGATGCCAAAAGGATTGATAGGCCATATTTTAAAACTCAATGTATGTAAGCCAAGTTCAAGCCAGAATTTACAATTTTATTTACTGTGTTGGTTCTGTCCGCACTGAGCTGATGTTCGGACTCTTTGTTATTATTTGAAAGATGTACCGTCACAGTCAAACATCCAACCTGACTGTGTACTTAAATTCAATAGGACCTGAATTGAACATTTACCCAAGTCAGACCATAGTGATATTTTGGATCTTTAACCGTAGTGAGAACACACTTATATAAATATTTTGTTACCTTGTAATATAACTTTAAATACAGTTGCAGTTATATGCCGAAAAGTTAACAATTTATTTAAAGCAAAAAAACTGAATAATCATATGGCCTCTGGCCCAAGAAAATCTCCAAGAAGGTTATCTAATGGATCATCAGATCAATAATTGATTTAAAAAAATAAATCACAAATACTAGCATTTAGTAAAAAAAAATAATTTAAACATAACTTAACTTTTATTTGTTGAGTGTTGTTAAGTGTTGTATAAAGCGACTTTCGTCCTCGTATGTCGCTTAAATTCACAAATCAGAACAAAAAGACTTTATTGTTGTTATTCTTGCTGTAACGATTCAAAAAACTGGTCGATGTATGTTTGAATTGTTGCGAATGAACTCTGCTTCTGTATCGATAAACCATATATCTGTTGTATTATAGGATTATATGCAATGAGGTTTTAACTGTATTCAATCCAGTTGTGCCAGTCAACCAAGCCGACGACTGGTCGATTATACAAATTATTCTTATGATACACTCGGAAAATTGTAATGCGTATATCAATATAATGCGAACACCAATTTCACGTCAAAATAAAAATAACAACTATTTCTATTTCCAGAATTTATATTTACTGGACATCAACTTTCAATTTTTTTTTTTTTTCAATCAATATGTTTCTTTTTTTCGTTTTGAAAAAAAAAAAACAAACCAAACTTACATTAGTATTCGCATGACTAATTTTATGCCCAATCAGAAAAAAAATGCTAGATTAATAATCAGAAAGAAAATTAATAACAAATTATTCTCAAAAATCGAATTCTGATTGTCTTAACATAATTTTTCTACAATCCAAAAATTACGATCAAACTAATCAAACAAAAAACAAAATTATCGGTGTTTATATTTTTATCTTCCAGTAAAAACGAGAGAAAAAGAATACATAAGCAATTGTGGTTTCATCATTCTTCAAACAATCAATACTATGGCATCGATAAAAAAAACACTTACACAGAGGGTCACCCAACACAAAGTTTCGCGATCGTCCCATCAAAAACGACAATCAAAACAAATTTGAACCCACTTGTGGAAAGAATTTATTATCATCTTCAATTGTTGCTGCCAATATATTTATTTATTTATTTATTTATAGCTCCGTAACAATTCATAATTGAATAAAGGAGTTTCCCATCTTTTTCCATAGTTCCTTATTTTTTGCTTTTCGTCTCCAAAAACAACTACCGAAATTCTCAATGTCGTCTTTCAATCGTATATGTGGTCAACTTTTCAACGCCCAAAATGATCTCCACGCGGCAGATATTCTTGCATCTATCGCCTTGTCTTCATTGTTTGTGCATGAAGTTGCTTGGCCGAGATAATTGATGTTTTCTACCATATCAATCTTGATACCGTTCACCATGACGGATTTGACGTTTATATTTGTTAATATTTTTGTTTTTTCAATGTTTGGATGAAGTCCACCTTTTTTTGATTTTGTGAATATATCGTTCATCATTATTGACAATTTGTGCTCATTGTCGGAAATGGCATCTACATCATCCGCAAATCTTAATTCGGCCAATTCTGTTTTTCCAATTTTTGTTCCCTTATCTGACCAATCGATTACATTGAATATTCTTTGCAATGCTGAATTGAATAATTTTGGAGAAAACGGATCCCCTTGTTTAATTCCTCGGCCTATTATGAACCATCAGCTGTACTTATCCATTTTGATTCGTGTCCTTCAATTCCATATATTTTCTTGAATATGCGAATATACTTCGATTCAATTTCATGTTCATTTAGCGCTGACCACAGAAACGGATGTTCTATGCTATCGAAGGCTTTTTCAAAGTCAATAAATCCCATGAACAGCTGTTTGTTGTATTCGTTCGACTTTTCAATGAGCTGGTTTATAACGAAGATATGATCTGTAGTTGCATATTCAGGACGAAATTCAGCTTGATTGGGTGATTGGTGTTTATCCAGATTGGTTTGCAATCGATTTAGTAGAATTCTCATGAACAAATTGTACAGATGCGATGTTAACATTATCGGTCGATAATTCTTTATATTTTTTCTATCGCCTTTCTTTTTATAAATTAGAACGATCATTGATTCGAGCCATTGTTCTGGAATGTTTTCTGTTGATAAAATTTCATTGAAAAGGAATTGTAAGTGTTCTAATCCGAGAATATCAAACATTTTGCATAAATCCGAGGATATTTCATCTGATCCTGTTGCTTTTGATTTTTTCATCATTTTTATCGATTGGTTTGTTTCACGGATAGAAATTTCATCGATTTCGGTGTTATCATTCAGGTCTGGATTGAGTTCGTTTCGTTCTTCCTCTGATAATGTGCTTTTATAAAGATTTTCATAGAACTTAGCTGCTACCTCCAAGACTTCTTCTCTATTAGTTCTTACCGTACTATTTTTGTCTATCAATTGAGGTATCCATGTTTTACTGTTGGTTATGCCATTCCGTGCATTTCTCAAAGATTTACCGTTTTCGATTGCGTCTTGCGGTTGGCCAATTTCATGTCTGTCGCTTGATTAATCGATTGACTTTTTTTCGTTGAATTTTGAATTCTTTTTCTCTTCTTTCGTTTTCATGGCGTTTCTTCATCATTATTCCTCGCGTCCCAATCTCTTGTTTCGTTACTATTGATAATACGGAATTTGTCTGTCTGTTGCTTCTGAATGGTTCTGCACAGGTGAGTATATCAGAGCAAAATTGGTCATGTTGTTCCTGTTGACAGTTGATATTCGCTTAGATTCTTCAAATTCTTTTGCAGATTTTCATTGAATTTTTCTTTTAAATTGTCATCAAATTGAACATGGATCTTTGGAATGTATTTTTTGAAAGATCGGAAACGTTTTACTTTTAAATCGATTGTTATCTTTACCATACTATGATCTGAATCGAATTTGAAACCATTTACAACGTCAGCATCTTTTACCAGAGGTTTTTGATTATTTCTAATCATAATGTAGTCAATTTCGTTCTTTGCTCTTCGCAATGGCTATGTTCATTTTCTTTCTTTGTGTTTTTTGAAAATTGTATTGGCAACAAATTGTTGATGATTTCTGGAAAAATTAATTAACATTGAGGCTTTATCGTTTCTGATTCCTATGCCGTATTCTCCTTTGACATCGGTTTCATTTGCTGATGGAACACCAATCTTATGTCTCCCATGACGATTAACCAAGTATATTTCTTTAGATCTTCGATCGCCTTGATACATCGTTGTAGAATTTTAATATATCGGCATCTGTGTATGTTGTTGTTGGAGCATAGCATTGAACAATACCAAGCGTATTCATGTCGAATTTTATTTTGACTGAGATTAAATGATCAGAATGACTCGTAAATCCTGAGATATTTTTCTTCTATTTGTTGTGTATGATGAAAACGATAGTTCCTCTCCTTCTTTCAATTCCATTGTAATAGAAGACATAACCGTTCATTTCTTTGATCTCTTCGCCAATCCGTTTGGCTTCTGATAGACCAATTATGTCATATTTGATATCCTTTAATGCATTTTCAAAATCGGCAATGTAACTGTCATTCGAAATGCTTTGTGCATTGCATGTGGAGATGAAAAATTTTTAAGGTTAGCTCGTTTTTCTGTTGGATTTCCTGTACATTTTTGGGAAGTAAAGGCCGTACTTCTTCACGATGGCCTAATTCGTCTTGTAGAAGGCAACAAATAATTTATTTCAACAAAAGTTAGCCAGAGCTAATATTTTATGATGTTGTTGCTTTTGCAAAGCCTACTTTATGTATATATACATGTAAGAAAACTGCCAATATACATGTATGAGAACGTAGCAATTCTGAATTTTTAGCTCAACATGAAGAAACATTTCAAAAGAGAAAATATAAAACTTGCGATGTTTATAAAAATAATTAGTATATAATATGGAATCGCCTTAATGTTTACATACGTAGATAGAAAATGTAATAAATAAAACTCTATAAAATGACCCAAATGGTTACGTATATTATATTCTGTGCTCCAATTTATATGTAAATTAACTTTTAAGAATTTTCTAAGCCCAAAGTTGCGGCATAACAGATGGAAAAGTGCTTTGCGCTAGAGAATGATCATTGTTGTCAGATATGACTGCCAAGCATCAATCTCTTTTGTCAAACACTTTGCCCAGAATTTTTAAGTACTCTAACATTCTTGTATAAGATTATAGGTTCACTCAAACGCTACATGTTGGTGCATAACACCCTTGTTTCATTTGAGTAAGTATACGTAATGAAACAATAAGCGAAGTGGTATCTCATTTTTTTGATTAAGTTGAAAGAAGCAAATAGATTAAAGTAAAAGAATAGACTAGACCTAAATAAATCCATTGACGTATAAATTTCCCAAAGAGCAGGTGTGGGTCATCTTGAGATCAACAAAACGGCAATGAAATATGACAATGGTCCTACTAGTTTGAACTTTGGAAATTATTTGTGGGGTGTTTCAAAAATGCAATAAATGGGTGGCGGTAAAGAAACCCGCATGAAAAAGTCACAGAAAATAAAGAAATACAATAGGCAGTCCAGTTTAAGAGAATCTCAATAAATGTGGTGCCATTTCCAGCATTGGATAACCAAAACTAATATGTGCGCTTGATAATGGTAAAGCAGCAGGGATTGACCAGAAATTAACTAGATATTTGTATAATTTGGCACAATTTATTGGAGATGGAAACAAATCTAACGGACCGGCAATTTAAAAAGTTGACGCGAAACAATATTTTGGTTTGAAACATTACTCCTTCTACTCCTTGAAACATTACTCCGAGCTTATGTAAATTTTGGCAAAACCGGATGAATATGGAACAACAGCCAGATCGACTTTTGCATCAGTAAGCAAGTGAGATTAAAAAGTTTGTTCCAGTCTTACATATTTTTTCTAGGAGAACCATCAGATGTTGTAAAATTTTTGAAAATATGAATGTGGACCATAATGCGTAGGATGGTTTCGAAAACATTTTTTTGATTGGTAAGACACGCATATTTTTTAATTCGCAAAAACTCTGCAATTTTTCTTTTCCAAATATTTTCTGGTGTTTGAAAGTTGCTCTTTTTTAATTTAAAATGGAGGCGGTAGCGTCTAGGACTTGTAGAATTTTACACTTTTCACGTAATGTAGAAGATGATCTGAATTTGCAAATTTCCTTCTGTTAAAAAATCCTCGATGAACTAACCTTACGTAGCGAAACGCAAATGCTACGTTCACACTGGCTACCTGGGTGACGCTTGCAGAATCAGATTGGTGCAGTTGAGACTTTCACGAAAATTTGGGTTGGTTGAACATTTGTAATGAATTCTGTATACACGGCCTAGGATTATCTCGAATTCATTTCAAGAACGGCCTCGGAAGCTACACTCGCACTACGATATTAAAATGAAAACATGGAACGTGCTAAGCTTTAGAAGACAAAGAGATCTCCTTAATCTCACAAACCAAGTCTTAAAAGAATTTATTTGATTAATTGATAATTAAATATAATAAACTGCAGTAAACCGGCATTAATTTAGTGAAAAAAATCTGCAAAATTTTTTTTTTATTTATTCAGCTAGGCAATTAATACTTGTTGAGTTTTAAATATCGAACTCGAAAAATTTAAACAATTTAACGGTAAAAATAGAAGTATTTGTACTAAACATAACGTGCAGCTACCTCAACTACTCCGTTTTTTACCTATAAAACTGTTGAATACATTTCGAGGCTCGATTCATCATAATTGCTCATGCGACGAGGTGGAAACAACCCATTTCGATTGGTAATAGAACGTGGTTTTCACAGTGTATGATTTGCTAAACTAAAATTAAATATTTTCCGTGCATCAGTTACATAAAATAATAATATTTATTAACAGAAAATTGTCGCATCCCATTTCCATATATCATTTTTTTAATTTTCGCTATTTGGTTGTTGTTGTTGTTTAACGTGCACCATCAATCCACCTTTATATACAAACATTTAAGATGTCTCAGTGAAGGAAAAAAGCAGAAGCAACAAAATGATTCATTTTATGACATCGAAAGTGTATTTTATTTTATTTCCTCTAAATGCTAAGAAGGAAGGTTTTTCCATTTTCCATGAAAATTATTCGATGGCTGGTTTGGGGGTGGATGGTTTGAAAAATAGAAAACTTGTTGTTGTATTTAAATATGATACAAGGGATGAATTGTATATTGTATTTATATAAATATCTCAAGAGAGAAACGTATATAGAAGAAAGAAGACAACAAAAAATAACGAAAACGTTAAAATGTGAGGGTGATGAATCTGTCAAAATGACTTCAATCATAAATTGGGGTCTAAAATATCATATTTTTTCGCACATTTAAGAAAACAGGGAAGTATATACGATACGATACGATACACCATCAAATCATTTAGAATGAAGGAAACATTTAAACAATTTATTGGTTAAACGAGAAAAGAAGTAAAAAAATCGTTGAAATTTTTGAAGAGAGAATTGTTTTTTTTTTGGTATTTGTTGTGCTTTGATAAATTTTGATATGAAAAGGTGGAATGTGCGGAGACATGTGCGATTCATAAAATAAAATGAATCCCTTAAATTCTATTTTATTTAATTTTTTCTATAAATTATACTTATTTACCAAATAAATATGTATACACATAAAAGGGTTTTTTTTGTATATTTTGATTAGTATTATTCAATGGAATGAAAATTAAATTGCTATATGGGTTTGAGATGTAGTGGGATAATAATTTATAACTTGAAATAAAACCATTAGAAGGTATAATTTTCAGTTTTTAAAATATATTAGTGATACTGTGTTTTTGGGGTGGTTTTAATATTTTTTTTATAAATATTAATAAAGAAATATGATATGAACGAGGAGGAATATGATATTTGTATGATAAAATGCTTGATCTATGATGCGGTTGTGCAATTTTTATTTGCCTTGAGTTTTTAATATTTGCGTTAAAAGGACTTTCAGCTGGTCAAATCAAAGCGTCAATAATTTCTTACCAGTATGAGACCAGTATGAGTTCTGGATGATTTTTTGGCTTATATTTTTCAATACTTCCGCTAACATAAATTTTTCGATGCCCTTTAAGTAATTGCTTATCTTGTGTGTCAATCAAATATCAAAATCTTGATCCAATAACAAGGAGTATTCAACTCTAAATAAGCCGACCAGTTCTTCATACCGACATCATTCAAAACCACTATCTCAAAACCAACAACGAAGGCTATAAATACATAAAATCTCAACACTGAAATTCTTTAAGTCAATATATTAAAAAAAAAACTACAAAGGAATTTCCTTAAAAATCATATTCATTCTTATATCAACAACGAAGAGAAGAAAATAAAATATTAAAACCTCTGTTTTCTTAGATGGATGACTGCAGATGAAACAAGTCGGTTTTAATTTTACGGTTAAACGTGTCGTTGTCGTTTTATTGTTTGAAAAAAAAATGGTAGCGGTGTCTTATAACAATTAGAAGATAAACTTAAAAGAGATTCAAGTACATTTTGACGAGAAAGAATTTTACTTTTTTTTATTAAATTTAAATTTAAGTAAATAAGAAATTAAAATATTTTTCTTTTGTTATTTGTGTAATCTTTTCTACACAGTGGCTTGATAATATCTATTGCTTAAGTAAGGACTTACAACAATTTTAATTTTAAGTTTAAAAGAAAACAAATTAACAAAATAATTGAAATGAGAGATTTTTCTTGATACTTTCAAGCGGAGCAATGCTCTATGGTACAAACAAGGAAACATATGTTTGCATCTATTTTCCATGTGATGCCTTGAGTTTGTAGGATTGTATCTATTTATATTGCACACTGTCATAGAACAGTAGATTAAAATTAACAGAATCACATACTAAAAGGGAGAATAAATTAAATTACTATTTCTCACGTTGAACCAATTATCTTACCACACTTGTTTTCACGACTCTTCACATGTTCATTGAAATTAAAAAAACTTATTTTCCGAGTTTTCTTTTTGGTATACAAAAACACCAAACTGTTTTTACATCTTCAAGTTGTTCCATAGTTTTCCCTTACTATTACATAAAAACTTTTTCCTTATAACTATTTCTTTCCAAAAATAGTTTATTAATGAGATATTAAAACCAAGTGGCACACGTTAATAAATTCATATCAGTAAATAGCTTTCAACCCATTTGCTGTAATAGTGTTTGATAAAATTAATATTATTTTATAATTTGCTGAACTGTAGAGATAATTAGTTTGTTCTTGTATCAAAGTTTATAAGATAATTAAGGATGTTTAAGTGAAATATTGTGAAATTACATAAAATTGAATTAGAAAGAGTTTTTTTGTAATAAGACTAAGGTATAACAGTCTTGATCCGACAGACTAATATGTGATTTAGTTAAGTCGTTGAAGCTAACTACCTTTAACTATTACTTTACTCACTCTAACTCTTCCAGAAAATTATTTCAGTTTTTGATCAGATTTTGGGTAACACTTGTGCAAAATGTGCTAGCTATAGCTTTCTCGCTGCTTCGTTTTTCTACAAAAGGCACATTATTTTGCCCAGCGTGAGCTGTTCCTGAAGAATAGCCATCATCGTTTTTATTTCTTCTAGAGAGCGCAGGCAATTAACTCAAACATGCTCTGCTGTTTCCTGCTCTCCTTTACAAGCCTGACAGTATGGCAAATCTTTGATTATTATCTTGTGTAAGCAAACACCAAAACACCAGACCATTTCAGAAAGTGGCTCATGTAAGAGTTAACATCACCATGACTCCTGAATTGAGCTAAAACCACATTCTTTTTCAGATTGTTCCAAGTTTTAATGTCAGCTCGCTTAGCCGCTGATCGTTCTTGTGTTTAAATTGCCGCACTTGTAGATTAACATGTACACTCATGTATTTTTGGCACCCTTTGGCCAATATGTCAATTGCTAGCATACCGGTCAATACGCATACTGCATTGCTAGATACTGTACGGAAAACATAGGCTACTCTACTCCACCTTCCATCTGTATGGCTCCTCTTTTATTGCTTCTGCCCAAATCGGTATTCCATCCACAATAATCGAAAATACGATGCCTTACAGTAACATTTTTCGAATATGTTGTACACTGAATCTGATAGTGTCACTAGCAGGAAGCAATCGTGGCGCTGCGTGACGGCCAGAGTTTTAATCCGACAAGCTTCAGTCATGTATGTTCGAACAGCAATATCTTTCAGTTCAGTACAAATAATCAACAATCAAGCAAAACAAAGTGCCGGGACTTTGACGACTCCAAAGACTGGAGAAACCGAGATCATCACAACAACACCAATACAACTGCAATTATTACATTTTAAAAAAATTATTTAAATGTTTCACTCACCTCATGATTATTCTGGATCCAACTCTTCATTCCTTCGAAAACCTAATTAGCAGATCCTCTTTACCAACTTAAGCATAAGATGGTTATGTTAGAAATAATATAAATTTTTTAACAAAAATCATTAAATTATTTAAGTTCTTGAAAATATACTAAATGATTTAATAGAATTGTTCAATTTGTTAGAAATATAATAACTGATATACCAAAAACGATTGTCAGCCATCATTCAAGTTGTTGGTAATATATCAAATTCTCTCTCTCTCTCTCTGGCGATTACATCCCATGGAGGGATTTTGCCGTCTGTGCAATCAGCTTCCAATCACCTCGTTCCATGACCAGTTGACCCCAGTTTCGACATCCTATATCACAAAGGTCTTGGATGATGTCATCACGCTAGCGTTGTCTAGGTCTTCCTCTTCGACGAACACTAACTGGTTGTTGTTGGGACGCTTTTTTAATCATGCTATCTAATGGTGCCCTTGCTACATGACCAAACCATCTAATCCGGTTGGATATAATGAATCCGATTACATCGTAGCCTCCAAGAAGCTGATTTCATTATTCATTCGGATTCTGTACTGATTTTCAGCAACTTTACATGGACCATAAATTGTTCGTATGACTTTCCTCTCGAATGTTGATAGAATTTTACAATCGGAGGAAGTCAGTAATATATCAAATGATGTACTAAAATTTCTCAATTTGTTAGAAATATAATAACTGATGTAAAAAAATGGTGTCGGCAATAGTTGAACTTTTTAGAAATATAATATTTTTTGTAACAAAAACGAATTTTGACAATTGTTGAATTTGTTAGACATGTAATAACTGAATTTGTAATGAGCACTAAATCTGCTAGTGAGTCACTAGCAGTCAGAAACAAAAAGACTGCGTGCCTGGCAGAATCCGACGAACTTCAGCCATGTGTATTCGAACAGTATTATCCCCCAGTTCAGTTTAAATAATCAAATATGAATGCAAAAAATACTGTGTAAACGGAACAAATAAGCAAAAAAATGCATCAACTCTGACAACCCCAAACACTTGAAATGAAGCGCAGTTTCGTTGAATGACAACGAAGTGGCATAGCAGGTCGCGTATCTAGCGCGATTTATTTATAATCCCAGACTAGCTTCAATCTATGGTCACGAGTAAGAAATCCTGTACTGTATAGTACGCAAGAAAACATGAAAGGAACGGATATGTGAAAAAGCAAGTGAAAGACTGAGACTCTGGCGACCCCCTAGGTGAAAGAACCACGATCAGCACGTCCAACCCCTACAATTCACACACATTCACCCGCTCTCGCACCTTATGCACTCACTTGCACAAGCATTCTCGTCCCTCATATGCTCACACACCCACACGCTCTCGTACCTCAGACACTCATATACACGCACACATACACCTTCGTACATACCTACACACCATCTTCCATACCCACATACGCTCATGTATGCATATACACATACACCACTTTCACCATCGAGTTTACTGTGTACAAAAGAGTCATCGAAGAATTCCTATTCTCCGGCATACTTTTATAGACGGTCGAAGGCTACTTCCGGAGATGTACCAAACAAATACTTCGGTAGCCATGTCCAACAGTAATCTCCTCAAGAACATATTCTGGAGCAGATTCGGAAATGTTCTGTATTAAAGGGTAGGTATTTTCGATGTTATTAAGTAATCCTACAAATACACCATATAAACGATGACATTTCGAGGTTTCATCTTTAGTAGCAGTCGCCATATTAATGATACATAATTTTATTACTTCACCGTGAGGCATCACTAGGTTTGCACTATCAGGAATAGTCTAGCATTATTCATGGACGCCCTGTTCCTTAGCATTTATTAGAACCAATGCACGCATATATTTATAGCGGTTTCGTTTTCCATATGTGAACAATGGATACACCATTAAATTAGCGGAAAGGATTCACACTGGATTTATTTAAATTGGTATTACCTATTATAAGAAAATCAATGAATTAAAAATTAATTTGGTTGCGTATATTGTTTGTAAATTTATAATTGGAGCAAACCCGATGAAGAAGTTATCATTATATCAGAGACGAAGGAAAATCCAGACGCAACAAAGGGAATGATATGCCATTCTCTTGGTACCTCATACTACCTTACCTACAAAAACAAATGGTAAGTAGATTGTCATACATTTCTATTTCTTAAAGTTCTCATTGTATAATTATCGAAATAAAATCAGTAAATAAATTCTCATTCACCCATCCACGCACTCACACACTATTTTTTGCATTAATGTGTTTCCTCCACGGAATGATTAAATTTTGAATATAGACATTTTTTCCGTAGAGTGCTTATTTTTCGAGATATTTGAAAGTTTCTGGTTAAAAAAATCATCCGGTATACAATTTACTATGAATTTTAATTCAATTTTAAATAAAACAAGGACGTCAAAGGACGTCAACATATAAGATTTTTTTTTCTTGTTTTATATATTTTATTTCTTTTTGTTAGCGATCCAGAGGCATCGCACTCCTAGGGGACTTACAAAATCATGCCCAGCATCGATATCGTTACTTCGTTTTCTTTTTCTCACATTTATCTAAGTGGATCAGTAACTCAAACATAAAATATGGAGGGGCTGAAATCTCACAGCTCTGAGATATCAAGACTTCGGTCTGGGTTAAGGATTTTGATATAGTTTTCGGCAAAAAACTTTTATGAGGACATAGTTTTTAGTTTTGGACAGCGATATATATCAAACATAACTCTTTGTTAAAGTACAAGTACTTTTTATCTCTGTTTAAAAATTTATTACAAAACTAACACGAAACATCAATACGTTGCCGGAAAATTATAATCAAAATTCCAAAAATATTGTTAAATTAAATAAAATCAAACTTTTTCAAAATTCCAAAAATATTCGAATAATTAGAATAAAATCAAATATTTAAATTTTTTCTAAATTCCAATAATATTTCAAAAATTCTTAAAAATTCAAACTTTTTCCAAAATTCTAAAAATATTTCAAAAATTCTTACAAAATCAAAAATACAAACTTTTCAAAATTCCAAAAATATTTCAAAACCTATAACAAATTCAAAAATTTCCATGTCCAACTTCATTTTAAATTACATTTACGTCATAAAAACAGCTACATTTTTTTTCCAAAAAATTGGCTAAAAAAATAAATGAAATCGTTTTTTGACACACTTGACATTATTTTTTGACAAACTTATAATGCCATAATTCTCTATAATAATAATTAAATATCATGCCATACAAACTATAAATTTTCTTTTTTTCTAAGAAAATTGGGTAAAAAATAAATAAAAACCTTTCTTTTGACACACTTGACAACATATTTTGACAAACTTATAATGCCATAATTCTCAATAATAATAATAAAATTTCATTTCAAAGAAACAATTTTATTTTTTTCCAAAAAATTGGGTGAAAAACTAAAAAAAAATCTTTTGACACACTTGACAACATTTTTTTGACAAACTTATAATGCCATAATTCTCAATAATAATAATAAAATTTCATTTCAAACAAACCATTTTGATTTTTCCAAAAAATTGGGTTAAAAAATAAATAAAAATCTTTCTTTTGACACACTTGACAACATTTTTTTGGCAAACTTATAATGCAATAATCTAGTTTTTGATCTCACATACCAATCCCTACCATCAAGATCTCTCCAAATTTAATGTTCCTACTCGTAATCACTTAAAATGAACGTTTTTTAAGCCAAAAATATGAAAATTTGCTATTTTTGACACACATAATGATTTTTTTGACACACTTTCGGTACAGTTATCAAACACAGCTTCCTTTTGGACCTGCCCCTTGTGAATACCTATTTTTAGAAAAAAAAATTTTTGAAATCCCTCCAGCGGTTTTCCCTGCAGCGTAGGTAATGACGGCGGACGGCCGGCCGGCCGGCCGGCAGACAGACATACATTTTTTTTTTTTTGCTTTTTTAGAATCAGGAGGTCCTAAAACGTCGAGAAATGTCAAAAAAAGTGGGGGTAAGAATTTGACTTTGAGCTCATGAATGTAATACTTAGGTCTTTCAGACCGAAGTAATTGTGTAAATAAACGGGATAAACTCGTTTACGCGAACCGTTTAAACTTCAAGAGTTACAATGTAATAACATTGAATGAAAAACTTACAGTTATTAATGTCTCCAGGAGCCGTACCTTGGATCTGGTATAATATTTTTAGAACTAGATTTTAAGAAATTAGCACTAAAATTTTTTATCATTCACAAACATACACAATAATTATTTTATTTATTTTTATTTAATTTTAAAAATTTTTTATATGGTCGTTCCATGACCATACCATATTTTTGGTAAAAAGAAACGCAAAAATGACAGAATAAAATCATACTACGAGAGCCTCTATACGCGGCTAGGCATATATATAGGTAAACAAAATAACGATCGTGGCGAATTATTTTTTATTCTTTTCGTTAATCATTTCTCCCCACTAAGTACTATTAATCTGTACTAAAAATTGGGAAATAATTATAAACAGAAACATTGATTATATAACGATTGTAGGATCGGAATAGGAATCTATATGGGAATAGCGGAACCACGAATTAATGATACTGCACAACTGTTTTATGCTAACTTGATAGCAATTAACGATTACAAATTGAATATAGGAAATTACACTGGAAAATATTACACAACCGTCTTAGGATAATAATTTTACTAACGGAAACTATAACAGATGATGACCATGGACGAGTATAAGAAACTATGTGTAAAGGAAAATGAAAACGACCATGAAAACTTCTGTTAAGGTAAATTTGATGTGTGTGAGACAGTGGTTCGAATTTTATGGAGTTTGAATTACCCTTCATAACACACTAGATTATCACACCAACACCAATACAACTGTAATTATACGTAAAAAAATTACTTAAATGTTTCACTCACCCCATGATTGTTCCGGCTCCAACTTTTCATTCCTTCGAAAACCCAATTAACAATAAAATTGCTGAATTTGCTAGAAATATATTAACTGATGTAACAAAAATGAATGTCTGTAATTTTTGAATTCGTTAGAAATATAATAACTGATCTACCAAAAACGAATGTCGGCAATTATTCAAGTTATTGGTAATACATTAAATAATGTAATAAAATTGTTGAGTTTTGTTAATGCTTGAGACTTTAAAAAAAAAATATCTGAACTGAAATAACAGATTGTCCCAGCGACGATCCAGACTTAGGAATCTCTTAAATCAAAGAATATCAATCCGACATTCTCTATATAAAGGAGAATAAACAATTGAAATTAATTTAGAGTAATAATAAAAAAAACTTAACTTAAATGTTGATAGAAGTTTTGATCAATATTTCAGTATCTTGCTATTCTTACTTTTAAATCCGGATGCGGTTTCACCATTCATAAATTAACAGGCTTAATCATCAAACAAATGGAAAATATAAATTTGAGATTTCATAAATCGAACTCAACTGGATGATCTTTTCTAATTTTCCCTTTTTATTTTATGTTCACGTTCTCGCAAAAAAAAACAAATATTCCATTTCCAATCAAAAGGGTTTGGTTCCACTACAAAATACAAACATATAACGAATAGTACAGCAGGCTGGTATTTCCTTCTTTTAGCAATATTTTTTTTTCTTTTGGTTTGTTTTATAATCACAGTTTTAATATATTATTGTTTTGATTAAAACGAAACATTAATTTGAATACTTTAACTTGATTTATTTTGATTTTATTAAATTTGTCTTCACTGTGGCTCTATCTTAGCTCAAAGCAAACACCAAAACAATTTATTCATTAATAGAAATTTAAAGAAAAATGGGACATGTAATGTAGCATTTTTATTTTAATCTTTTTTTTTCTTTTAGATAAATCCCAGAAATATATTCTGCCACTCAAATGTTCAAAAGTTAAACAAATCTTTTTGTGAAGTTAAAATTTAACTGGTTCATGACCAAACCTAAGTTTTTCTTTTTTTTATGTCTTTTCCAGCAAAGATCGAAAAAACTAATTTAGATTTATTCAAAAATTCAAAATGGACTACTCTAATAAGAATTACAAATTGAATTCATTTAACTTTTCTTTAAAAATCAAATTACGACTTATTTAACAAACTGCTAAACGTGATCTACCATATAAAAAAATAATGGCAAAACATCTTATCTACAGAAATAAAGCAGTCTTAACACTCCGTAGTTATTCGTTTTATTCATTTCCTTTTTTACATTTATTTTTTTGTTTTAATGTTGTCTTTTGTGTATCGTCTCAGCTAGAAATTAAGTTTCGTTGAATTTTATATTAGTGTGTACGCAAGGACGTCACAGAGGTAAATTTTGTTTATTGATTTGGTAAAAACAATAGTTTTACATACATGAAATGGTCAGCATAACAGTTTGTTAGAAATAAAATAACTGATGGCCCATTGTACTATGAAAACGACAAAAATGACGACGACGTGTTTTATTTTTCTCAATGTAATAACCTTAAAGAAAACCACTACGTGTAAATAACTAAATTGGCCATTTGAAATACTAGTCAAAAGGACGATTTGTCTGACTTATTTACATATCACTACACATTTAACTAAAATTTGATTTAATTTTACTAACCCTCCACTAAATTGTTTTAATTGGAACTAGAAATTTGAACTGTACACGTAAAGTTTTTTTTAAAATAAATTGTTGTATAAAAAAATATGAATTTCAAAGTAATATTTGTAATTTTCAAACCTTCAGTTTTTTTGGATGTTCAAGAAAATTAGGCTGAGTTTTAACCGGTTATTGAACACACTAATGTTAATATGACTATATTACGTTTCTTATGAACGTTTCTTTAAAAAAAATAAAAACTGCTGATTTTGATTTTTCAAATTTACTCTTAACTATACAGATCAATTAAAACGAGAATTATAGGGTTATAACCAAAACATATTACTATAATATCGAAGTTAATTTCTTTAAAAAATATGAATCGTAAATTATCTGACTAAAATTAAATCTAAAAAATAATCCATAAAAATGAATAAATTTTCACTTTATTTTTCCGATCGACTGTGCATTAATTTAATTCCGTTTTGCTCACTTTCATTAACGCTACAAAAAGCATATATAATTTTTCACTAACTCTTTGGTTATTTTGCAAACAACTGCTTACATTTTTTTCCTTTTAATTTTATAAGTTAATTACAATTTTAGTTGAGTTTGTTTACAAACTGCCCCACAATTATAAAAAAGCTAAGTAAATATGAAGAAAATTTCATAAACCAAAAGCATACAAAATGAGAAAGCAAATCAAAAAAACTAGCAATCGAGACTAGGTGACAGAAAATATGAATAAAAAAGACGATCAGTTGTATTAAATGGATTGATTCACGTAGAAGAAAGTGTATACGATCTGGAGAGAGTGGTGTGTTGTATTCGTTCCCACTGGTACTGAGTATTCTTTAAACCCCAAGCTGGTATCAATGATTATGCCTAGAGTTTTATTGATGGTTGTGATGATTGATTTAAGATTTTGTCTTATTGTTTCACATTTGGTGCTGCAAGTAATAACAATGGCTTCTGTTTCATGTTATTGTAGACCTGCTAAGAAAATCATCTTCTTATTCATCTCATCGTCCTCGGCGTTTTTATCTAATCACTGTCAAAGCAATATTATCTACATTCCTTACTACCTTCGCTTCCTCTGGTATGTGCAGCTTAAAAACACCATCGTTCATTATGTTTAAACAACAGACATACTAAAAGCTTCTGGCTGTCGAATGAATCGAATAACACAAGCCAAAATAAAAGAGTATCCATTAGAAGGAGGAAGCGGTCCTACGCTACCAATAAATTTGTGTTCGAATCCACTGTCTAGCATTTAAAATTGTCCGGGTGGACTTTTGTTTGCCGTTGGACCTTATACCGTTGGGAAGATAAACAAGATTTTGTCCAATGATCTATACATTTGCTTATAATTGACCAAACATTTCGAGCTGAAATCAATTTAAGTGTAGCGTTGACACCAGGGTGTGACAAGTTGTGTAAAGTATTGAAACTTAATTTTCGTTAAGGTTATGCGGTGTATTAGCGATGGTTACCCCTTTATGTTTTGCATGCTAGCTTGAAAAGAGGACAGTGTTATCTTGAAAAGAGATAATACATTCGCGACTGTATTATCTTCACCTTGTACATGTTAGATGTCAGTTATAAATCGATTTAGAAAATCTAACATATTAGATTCCCGTGGATTTCGTTCGTTTTTTTTTTTAAATAAAATGTGTTGTGTAGTAGGAATGACAATATGTGTGACAACACATAAACACCTTTTAAGACCAAGGTTACGACCAAGACATACGTTCAAAGGTGTTGATGGACGTAAATCTTTCTTTTTTTGTTTTTTTTTATTTTTGGGACGAAGTTCCTTATCGCGCGTTGCGAAAGGAGGCTAGACGGAAAAAATTAAGACCAAAAAAAAGTTGTAACGACACTTTTTCCTGAATAAAGAATATAAAAAAATTAATATAAAAAAGTTAAACGATTAAAAAAAACACGAATTAACAAACGAAACCAAATAAGAAATGAAATTTAAATAAATTTTAATATTTTCTTTGAATTTCGTTTATGCTTTGCTTGAGGAGTGGATAGACGTATTATTTTTCTTTTTTTTTTATAAATTTTATACCCAGTTGTAAACCAAGTTGTATACAACTTGGAATGTCAATTTATATACAACTTGGAATGCCAATTTATATACAACTGTGTACACAATCTTGTATACCACTTTGTATACAACTTTGTATACAACTTTGTATACAACTTTTAATACAACTTTTAATACAACTTTGTATACAACTTTGAATACAACTTTGAATAAACTTTGAATACAACTTTGAATACAATTTTGTACATAAATTTGTATACAAGTTTGCATACAACATTGTTCCCAGTGTTCCCATTGTTGTATACAACTTGGAATGCCAATTTATATACAACTGTGTATACAATCTTGTATACAACTTTGTATACAACTTTGTGTACGACTTTGTGTACAACTTTGTATACAATTTTATACAACTTTGTATACAACTTTATAAACAACTTTGTATACAACTTTTAATACAACTTGCAATACAACTTTGTATACAACTTTGAATACAACTTTGAATAAACTTTGAATACAACTTTGAATAAAATTTTGTACATAAATTTGTATACAAGTTTGCATACAACATTGTTCCCAGTATTCCCATTGTTAATTGTATACGAAGTTGTATAATCTTCACTAATCTTCACAAAGTTGTATAATCTTCACAAATTAATCGAAAGGAACTTCATTCCATCCGGGCGTCCCTTGACACCTCTCTTTACTTTTTGTTAAAGTATTGATAACTAAACAATAAATTCTATCACTGACAAAAAATGACATAGGCCAATATTTTATGATAGAATAAAGAATATAAAAGTAAATTAAAATGTAAATAGCTAGTATCAGTACAATCACGTAGAAGTTTTTATTCAAAAACTTTTACTGTAGCAACTTTGTACAAAAATTTGCGGAAACAAAACAAAAATGTTGTTGCCAATAATCCAACCGTTTGCATATTCCTTGATCCTGTGACGCACTGTCTTTCTCTATGGTTAAAGCCCACACATAGTAATATGATTTTAAACTGAACAGGTTTTAATATGAACAGGTTTTAAACTGAATTGCGCGTTTTAGAGGTTTGTGATCGATGTAAACTATAATAGTCTGACCTTCGACAAAATATCTGATGTATTTGATTTAATTTCAGCATCTGAATGTTTCTTTAAGAAGAATCTTAATGGCTCCCAACAATCCGTGTTACGTTGTTGTAACATACTCCAACAACATTGTTTGATACATCTATAGTGAAATTAAAAACGTAGTCGTTACGTCACTGCAATAACAATGTGATACCTTCCAATTCGGTTTTGAATTTGGTTTTTGCATTTTTTCGGTTAAGTGAAATTTTTCAGAGTCTTGGGCTTCTTTAGAAAAACTGCCAAGTGAATGAATTGGGGCGAGTATTTCAGCTAGTTTTGGTATGAGTCAATTATATAAATTTTCATACTGACGGATTGCTGAATTCATTTGATTGATGTTGGTCAGCTGAGAATTCCTTAATGATATTAATTTTTTCTTGAGAAGTCGTTGACCATTAGGTGTTATCTTTATAAACAGTTGTTCCATATGGAGTTTGTGTTGTTCCTAATTTATTTATCGAAACTACGATTTCATTAATGCAACACTAAAACGTTTGTCTGGTATTGCATGGACCAAAAGCCATTTGGGTGAATTATAAAATGCCAAATTATGTTTGCCGTCTTATGTTTATCTTCATTCGGAACTGGAATGTGATAATATTTTCTAACGAGCTTTATTCTAAATTCATCGAAAAATTTTGATTTTGTGGTGTCGGATAACGATCAGGGATCGTTACTATGTTTAATCGGCGATATAATCTCCACATAGTCTACAATGGAGATCTTCAAGCGGAAGGTTTACAAACTCTTCATTCTACCGTGTGTTGAAATTCAGTGAACGTAGCTTTTGAAAGAATTGGAACAAACCGTCGGTGTCACAGCTAAGTGTTCGGTGGTAACACACAATATGTGTGTGAATGTTCGTGTGTGAATGTTAATTTAAGTCTGATGTCCTCTGACCTCTGACCTCTAACTCTATTCGTTTTTTGAGTTCTTATCGATATCGAAGGTTGTTTGTGAGGTCGACCAGGTGATCTACAATTTTTTTCCAACTACCCCAAACCTGTGATGATAGTAGCATATTTTTGAAGAATCAAGCTGTCTAGCTATCTTGATGGGACGCGAAAGCTATAAGGTGATGTTCCACAAGACATACTATGTGGTCGGAACTGTCGATTTGTTTACGTACTTAGACATCTTTACAGTACAGGACCTATTATTTACCCATGAGGTACACCTATAATTTTATACGCTTTCGAGCCAACGTCGGCATGAAATTTCAACATTCTCAGGAACTCATACACGACAGAGATCTTCTATTATACGAGACCTTCTATCTGTGTTGATCTACTTTTCCACTTTTCTCTGCAATTGCTATTCTGGTTCTATTAACCACAAAATGTTTTGCGTCAACTACTGAACAACCTTAGCGAAAACCGTATTGATGCTGCCAAAAACCTTCATTGTTTTTAATAGTTTGCTCTAATTTGGTGCAATTTATTCTCTCAAAAGTTTACCAACTGTATCTAACTTACGGATTGGGTGATATAAAGATGGTTTTTCTGATTGTATCTTTCCTGATGGCAAAGGCACCAGTCGTTGCCGTTTTCACTTTTTCGAAAAGTTCGTTTCCACTTTTCTCTTTTTCTTCTTTTTATCAGTTAATGTAAGTTCGTCTTGCTGGATTGAATGGTCTTCGCAGTTTTGCTATTTATTATTCCACCATTTAACTGGTCGAAGATAGTTGTTTAGTAGTCTTCATAGACATGGTCGATTGGCATGCTCTAGTCTCTTCGGCTTTAGTTTATGGTTTAATGCTAGATCACTTTTTTGTCGATTTCACCCCATATGGCTGAAAATGGTGTACTACTAGCTGACTTATTTATCTGAATTACAAATGTAAAATCAATTATTGAGCTTACACTGCCTCTGCAAATGTGGGTGATTTGTTGGTATTAGAAGTACTAAATTTATTATGGCCAATGTCTCTCTCTCTCTCTCTCTCTGGCGTTTACATCCCATGAAGGGATTTTGCCGTCTGTGCAATAAGCTTCCAATCATCTCGTTCCATGACCAGTTGACCCCAGTTTCGACATCCTATATCACGAAGGTCTTGGATGATGTCATCACGCCAGCGTTGTCTAGGTCTTCCTCTTCGACGAACACCAGCTGGTTGTTGTTGGGACGCTTTTTTATCATTCTATCTAATGGAACCCTTTCTACATGACCAAACCATCTAATCCGGTTGGATTTAATGAATCCGATTACATCGCAGCCTCCAAGAAGCTGTCTGATTTCATGATTCATTCGAATTCTATACTGATTTTCAGCAACTTTACATGGACCATAAATTGTTCGTATGACCTTCCTCTCGAATGTTGATAAGATTCTACAATCGGAGGAAGTCAGTGTCCAGCTTTCACTTCCAAATGTAAGCACAGGTCGAATTAATGCTTTGTAAAGTGTGAGTTTACACGACCGCGAAAGATGTTTTGATCGCAGAAGTTTTGAGTATGCGTAGAAAACTCTGTATGCGGCTGAGACACGGGCTTTGGTATCTGCCTGCATGTCATTTGACGATGTTATTACAGACCCGAGGTATTTGAAGTTTTCCACGCGTTCCACTTCGTATTCGCCAGTATCCAGATTTCCGGGAGGTATGTTCTTAGATGTTGTTAACACTTTAGTTTTGCCGGTGTTGATGCATAATCCAAGTCGTTTAGCATTTCTTTCAAGCTGAGAGAGACTATCTTTAATATCGCTCGTTCTACGTCCGAGAAGCACAATATCATCTGCGTAGCCAAGAACTTGACTAGATTTATTATATATACAGTTTTGCGTCTCAATTCGGCTTTTTCTTGGCGCGTACTCCAGCGCCAAATTAAACAGTACAGGCGCGAGTGCGTCACCTTGTCGAACACCTGATGTTATATCGAAAGGATCAGAAACTGACCCTTCGATTACTATTCTACAATTTGATCCCGATGTTGTGAGTTTGCACAGAAAAACAAGTTTCTCTGGGATACCAAGGCATATGAGTGCGGAACAGAGGTTGTCGCGGATGATACTATCATATGCTTGCTTGAAATCAACGTAGAGCTGGTGAATGCTTATGTTGTACTCCCAACATTTTTCCAGAATCATCCTTAAGGTAAAACATTGATCTGTGGTTGAGCGGTTGGGACGAAAACCACACTGATAGTCACCGATGATAGATTCGGCGAACGGGATGAGTCGAGCAAGTACGACATTAGCTAGTATTTTATATGCTGTGTTCAACAGTGCGATGCCACGATAATTCGCACACTTTAGACGGTCACCTTTCTTATGTAGCGGAACAATGAGAGCTGTTTTCCATTCAGCAGGTAGTTCTTCTTGGTCCCAGATTGCAAGAATCAGATCGTATATACGTGAGACCAGAGCTGCTCCTCCATTTTTCAAAAGTTCTGCGGGAATACCATCGAAACCTGGTTATTTGTTTTTTTTCAGTTTTTTAATTGCAGCTTCCACTTCCTCTATTGCTGGGTAAGGGACAAAAATCTCCTCAGTTGATGGAGCAATTGCTCGAATAGGATGAACTTCATTCGTCCTATTCAATAGGTCTTGAAAGTGGGATCGCCACACTGCCAGCACATCACGTTCACTTGTTGTAAGTTCATTATTTTCATTTTTAATGGCTGTAGATCTTGGGTGGAAATCTTTTGTCAGATTCCGTGCATTGGCAAAGCACTCTTTTGAATTTCCGCTGGCCGCATGTTGGTTGATGTCTTCAATGCAGCTCTTCATGTGTTCGCGTTTCTTTTTACGTAGAAGTTTTGCTGAGGCTTTCCTGGCGCATAGATAATCAGCTTGGGAGCTTCGGGTGTTCCTTGTTAACCATTTTTCTCGCAGTTTTTGTTTATGTTCAACGGATTGGCGGCATTCCTCGTCGAACCATTCGTTGTGTGATTTCGGTGGCCGCTTTCCGATTGTAGTTTGTGCCGCGGCTATAATGGTTGATTGAAGCGTTTGCCATTCTTCTTCTATGTTATGGCATCTCAGAAGAGATGTAATGCTCTTCTATGTTTTGTGTTATTATTTCCTGATATCTGTTCAGCGTTTCCGGATGTTTAAATGCATCGACGTTCCAGCGCACGGTCTTTTTTGCTTGTCTATTAAATGTAGATGATAATTTGCACTTGTACTTAAAGATGACAAGCATATGTTCAGTGTCCATATCAGCACCTCTGTATGATCGAACGTCAGTTACACTTGTGGAGTGTCTCTTAGAAATCATGACGTGATCGATTTGATTTTCCGTTCTTCCGTCATTTGATTTCCACGTTGCCTTGTGAATTCTCTTGTGAGGGAAGAAAGTGCTGGAAATTACTAGATCATACATCATAGCCAGCTCGGCTGCGCGAAAACCGTTATTGTTGCTGGTATGATGCAAGCTGTTAGGGCCGATATGTGTTTTAAGTTCTGCAATCCTACCGATTTGAGCATTAAAGTCACCTACCACGATTTTTATATCGTGCCGCGGGATTTTATTGATGACTTCTTCGAGTTCTAGGAAGAACAGGTCTTTAACATCATCTGCTTTATCTTCAGTAGGTGCATGAACATTGACGATCGTTACATTGAATTTTTGCGTGCGGATTCTCAGTGTGCATAACCGCATATTAATTGGGCAGAAGTCGATAACATGCTGATTCACGCGACGGTGTATAAGAAAGCCAACTCCAAATTCTCCTCCGTTTTGATGACCGCAATTATAAAGGGTGTATCCTTTCGCTGTTTCATGGATTCCACTACCTGGCCATCTTAGTTCTTGTAATGCCACTATATCTAGTGTGTAGCTCTCGACTTGTTGTGTGAGTTTTAGGAGATCTCCTGGTCTTCTAAGGCTTAGCACGTTCCAGGTTCCCATTTTTAAATCGTAGTCCGGGTACAGTTTCCGAGGTCGTTCCAATAATGATTCCGAGATATTCCGAGGCCTGTGTACAGAATTCATGACAATAATTTTTTTACGGAAATGGGGTGTTAGCCCTTCGCCCAACCCAAATTTTCGTGAATGGGTTCGTTCTGCATCTTAAGGTCACCAGAAACAACCTTTTTACACGTTTATATAGCGAGCCGCTTGATCCAAGTCAGACGCCCGCTGCAAGCCGCCCCTAACATGGAGAACAGACGCTTTCTACACATTTATATAGCGAGCCGCTTGATCCAAGACAGACGCCCGCTCCAAGCCACCCCTAACATGGAAAACAGACGCTTGAGTTGCATTGGTTTTATGGCGCCAATGACTCGCCATGGTGCAGAATCATTGAGTATAAGCAGTATTTACTCTGCCCCTCTCAACTACACCAACCTAATTCTGTTAGAGTTGCCCAGGTAGCACGGCGTGGACGTAGAATTTCGGATTTTCGCTACCCAATACCCAATGGCCAATGTCACAAACAACAATTTTCGCAGCTCAGTGGTTGTTTGGCTATCTCATTCAACAGACCAGGCATTGACTTCAATTTGGAGCATTATTTAACAGATGTTGCACTAAAATACTTAATTCCTCGATTGAAAAGCTTCGTCGAGCTTAGCAGCTGTTGATGTGTATCCTATTTCTCTTAAGTCTCACGGGTGGTATTTCTATTTTGTCGCACATAGGTTTCTTTTAAGATTTTGTATAGCTCACTTAAAATATCAATATCCGCACACTTTTGTGCACCATTGAGTTGAATCAATCTCATCGATGTTTTCGTTGCAATGCTTTTCAGAACGCTGCGCCATTTTGACTACCGGCAACATATTTTAAGTTTGGTATATGCCCAGTCGTATAAAAAACATGCATTCGGGTACCTTATAGCAGTATTTTACTTGCTTCCATTTTCACCACAAGTGATGTAAACTTGGACTGATCTTTGTTCTAGGATGTTTGTGCCATGTGGCCGTATTCCAAGCATTCGAAAAACTTCAAAGGAGCTTTGACCACAATAGCATTCTCCTGCGTAAGCGTTTTTATTTCAGCATCAGTTCCAATAACTCTCTCAATCTGCTCCTAAAACACTGAAGCTGTTTGCAGCATCAAAAACAGTTTTTTTTATTTATTGGTTTGTCTTATGCGACATTTCCTCCAATTCGACTTAAATTCCCTTTCAGAATATCCGCATATGTAAGTAAGCCGTTTTTTTAAATCAACATAGCGTCAGCCTTTGGAGGTACTGAATGTGGTGTTCAGTGGCGCGTTTTTCGGTCAAATCACCCCAAAAATTAAGACCACCTCCAGCTGTTCTGCAGATTGCTGATGCTGGCTTTCCATTTCTGTGGATCGTTCTGTGGATCACATAAACTCATTTTTTGGTCTCACGAAACTGATCTTAATTCTTATTCAAGCTTAACCTGGTTCATTCACTGGATTACGGAATTTGCTATTCATTTCAACGAGTTCATCCAGAATCAAAACCGACATTTAAAAAAATATTTTAGTATACAAATGACCACTAATAGTCATGAAAAATCAAAAATATTTGTATGAAAAAAAAATGGTTGTGCTACTTGGAATTTGAATCTATAATTCCAGAGCATAGTACACGTATACAAAGGAAACATAAAAATTTATTATACAAATTCAAATTATTAATAGAATTTTAAGGATTTCCGGAGAACCAAGCTCAACTAAATCAAGTGCAAAAATGTTTTTTTTATTTGTTATTATAAAATGATACAATTTTTATTATCATTTGTTTACCTTTCTACATAACCATTTTTTTTATTATTAAATAAATTTATTTTCACATCCAGGAACAAGAATTTCATTTCCTTAATTTTTATAGAAAAAAACCATCGCAAAAAATAACCATAACAGAAATAACGGAATTTGGATATTTATTTGATTTAAGGGATGCAAACTAACCAGTTAAAAAAACAACCAGAGAGGATTTTGTTAAAAATATTGCGTGCAATATTTTATATTGCATGCAACTTCTGATTTAAATTAAATTTTATAGAAATTAACGAGCTATCAGGTCTTATTAAAACAAGATCACTGTTCTAACATTACTTAAGTTAGAAAAATATTAAATATTTGTTTAATTTTATTGTGATTTCATATTTTATAAGACGCACCTTTTGAAAAACACCATGAAACAAAAGCCCGACTAAAATCAACAAACCATTTTTTTTTTACATTTCGTTATTATTATTCATATAATTTTTTTTTTAATTCTTGTAAATATTTATTTTAAGATTGTCTCTTGTCAAAATCAAAATAAAAAAAAAATTAAATTATATTTTGTAGCATCCAATTTAACTAATTTGTCAAAGGTAAATAGAAAAAAAAATTACATAGTTTCACCGAGACGGAAGAATAATTTTCTTTTAAATTGTATGCGCAAAGTAAATTAAATTTAAAGATAAATAAACAAAAGAACCGTACCATCATCATCTTCGTCATTATTATGTAAATCAACAGAAGTGGTTGGAGTCCTTGTCATAACGATAATTAGTTTTTGTTGTTTTTTTTACGGATTTTAAGTAGAGATTATGGTTGGATGAATGTGGAAAGAAGGCTTTGTTCAAATAAATCTAAGAATTATATATATTTTATTGTAATTTTGCTTGGGACTCAATTGGCCAGCACGCTTGAGATTGTTTATTTTAGATCTTTTATAAATGTGATAAAATTGCTGTGAATATAAAATGTTCGTTAGTAATTAAAAAGAAAACGTTTATTCATCAAAATAAATCTTTTTGGAAAATTGTTTTTCTCGTCCATCAAAATTGTTTTGTTTACTATAATTGTTATGTTTTTTGGTTTTGATTTTTCTTTCCCGAATTTTATAGTTTTGATTTTTTTGGTTTGTAATTGTGTTTTTCTTTTCAGTTTCTAGGCATTTTTTTTAAGTCCTTTACGCACAAATGTTTATGTGGTTTTTGTTTTTGTTCAGTTTTATGTATTTTTAGGGTGAGTTCTTGTTCTGGGGTGGATGAAAAATGGCGTAAGTCCTTGACATACAGACAACATTTATGTTTGAGTCTTTTGTGTCAATAATTTAGAAACTGCAAAGGTAGAAAATGTCCTTTATACCAATTCCTGATGGGGCTTACGATCCCGCTTACCAGCCCACTGGACCTTGTTGACCTTGATTGTTTACCATCTAGATCACGACACCACGTGTGACGCTCAAAGAAATTGTAACGACAATTCCTTAAACATTTTTGTGATAGATAATAAATTTTAAATATAAAAATTGTTGTATGCTCATGCAATTGCATGTTGATTGATTCGTTGCATCACACAAGTTTTAATATATGTTTCTAAGTCTAAATACACCTAAAAGAATTTTATTTTATTTTGTTGTATTACCAACAAAACAAGAGTCATGCAAGTATTATGAAAGAATGAATGAGCTTTCGTAATAATAAGTCACAGTTGTTTATAATTATTTTTTAATTTGCGTATCACGGATTATTTTTCTTTTGAAGTATGATAATTTTGAGATCATATGATGGAATTGTTCTATTGAGCGTAAGGGTGACAAAGAAATATAAAAAGAACCAAAAGATAGAAAAGTCGAGCTATAAATAATCGATCGAGCATTGTCTAGATAGAAATTATATTTGCTCTTAGTAGTTTATCGTTTAGCCCGGCTAGCCCAGTCAGTAGAGCATGAGCCTCACCAACATTCATTCCCATTCTGTTCAGGATGAATGTAGTCTACGAGTCTCGTCCAACCGTCCTCTCCTATACCAGACAAGACTGTGTTCTGTAAATACATTACATTTTCACTCACTATTTTCCTTTACTTTTTAGCTGCATAACGTAAATGTAACTTATGCATTTATCGAAGAATCTTTCATCTTTTCCTGGTACTTTTTTGTTGGACAAAAAATGGTGAATTTGCGTTTTTGGGATGTTATTTAGTAAAGGGGCATACCAGTAGTCCACTTGCAGGACACATGGTGGAGTGCTTGGAATTTTGTTTGGGCATTGTTTTTTTTTTTCAAACGATAAAAGTCGAACGTTTTTGAATATTGAGGTGAAAATGAGAAGTTTGATTTTGGCCGTTGGGTTGAGTTGAGTGGAAAGTTTTTAGAAAAGAAAATAAATTTGAAATTTGAATTAAAATATTATTTGATGTGTAAGTGAAATAATGTTAATTCAATTAAAATATTAAAATATTGGAATCAATAAATCAGTTTAACCAACAAGAAAATTGAAATAAAATAACATCACCAGTAATGCGATAGTTTTATTGTAGTATTCCAAGATTTGCTAACTTAAATAAATAGGAAGAATTGTGGTATGGCGGTTATCCTCCTCAGAATCTGGTTGAGAACTAATGAACGCATTAGATTGGTTTTTGATGTAAAGTTGAAATTTTCTTTTGAGTGAGGTTGAATACCAAAACCTATGCCAGGTTAAACTAGCGAAGAGTGATTTTCCATGTTCGACAAACTGGTGGACATTCACAGTACAACAGCCCTCCTACTATATTGTTATTTGCTATTAATATACATTGAAAAATTTACTCTGTGAGTATGAAATCGTAAGGTTTCAAGTGTTTCCTTCACCATGAGATGGTGAAAACTGGTAGGGGCAGAATATTTACCAAGTATACTCGATGAATAATGTCTTGACCTATATTATTATTTTTTTATAGTTCCAATTGATCCGATTACATCCTATAGTTTTCAAGTGCGCATTTGTGATTCATTCGGATTAACCTGATTGCCAAGAAGCAAACGGAATGGGTCTACGAAGTACAATACTAACAAGGATTTTACTCGTGGCTTTAAAGTGAGAGATTAAGTGAGTCATATCAACATGTTGAGCATTGCATCCTACCAGTTAAATTAAACTCTTTGAATTCCCTCTAACAGCATGTTAACCGTTTTCTTTTAAGCTACACATTCAGAATTATTAACTTACAAACAGGTCTAAAAACCACAATTCTGAACAATGTATTGGAAATGTGACCAACGACGGGAATGAAAACTGGTACCATTAAGTCACAAGGCTGGCACTTTAAAAACAGTGCTATAACGGCAACACTACAAAATGCTATCGCCTCTGGGTCTATGTACCTCTTCCTTGCACGTGTGTTATTGCTCCGCATGTGGAATGGGTCACACAAAATGATTAGCAAATGTACTGAATCAAGATGTCATGCGATTCGTGCCATTCCGATAGTGAACTAGGCTGCAGGTCCATTCAAATAGTTCAGTCGCAAACGGAGCCGCCTGGATAATGGCTCATCTTTGGGCGTATTTTGTCTTGCTAAGGCTACAGAGCTCTGACTTGGTCGAACTACTTTCTCGTGATACTCGTGGAAACAAAATGCAAAATAATTTTAAAAACACAAACATAAAAGGCGGGACTTCACCGCGTTGTCAAGGGGTGAGTGAACAAGTGGTAGGTGCAGAGGCAAATCTCTTTGCATTGCTGATAATGATCATATACCAGCGGCAAGTGACACTAATGTGGCCACGAGCAGTGTAGCTCCAGTGCCGGCAGAACGAAGCTGTGTGCTAGATAGAGATAATAAGAGTAGAAGGCATAGATAGAGATCCACTTCTATCACCTTTAAGCCAGCCTGGTGGGCATTTTCGCTGAGGTGGGGCTCAGTAGAGCTACTACCAAGTAGCACCTCAGGTTCCTTGCAGAAGGGAAGTCTCCGGAGGACTCAAAGATTGAGCCGCTGGAAAAAAAGGGAAAACCCCAACCGTTGGAGACCACCACCATCTCAGTTCATGCATCAGCTATGCTGGATGAGGATTCTCTCTAAACGCTACTTTTTGCGTAGGAGCTGAGGTTATTCATGAGAGGACTAGTAAATCAACAAACGATGGGATGTACTGATCACAGGATCGAGTATATGGGTATTCACCTCAAACGTGCTCCTCTCTGTTTTACCTAAATTGCAGGTCGGCAAACATGTACTTGTGACTAGAGTATCCAAAGTACTCGACTTTGCAAGTAACCGGGTAGTCGAGTATTAGTTTTTGAAATACCCGGATATCCCGGTTATCCGGGTATTTGAAAAACTAAAATACATCTAGAAAAGTTAAGGTATGGGGTGGGGGTGTAGCCGTGTAGTGTCAATCTATTTAAGTTTCTTTTGTAAATTAGCTCCTACCTACTTTATCATCCCGTTCAATATTCTAAACAATAGATTATGATTTCATCAGATACACAGGTACAAGATTTTGGTTGAAATCAATAAAATTTAGCTTATTTCCCAAATGCTATTCATTCGACCTCGACAGCACTTCCAATATGAGCCACAACTCACAACAACACATGGAATCTTCTTAAAATCTAGGTTCCATTAAACCTTAAAAAGTTCTGTAGGTTCTACATTCCTATCAATGTTATTTCAAACTTATAGGGATCTTTTGATTACCCGGGTAGTTATTTGAGATACCCGGGTAGTCGAGTATGATCAAAAATCCAAAAATACCTGGGTGCCCTGTAATCGATTCTCTGTATTCGAAATTGCATGGTGGACGTCTATTTTTGCTTGTCCATATGATGATGGAAAGATTGATTTCTTGAAGTCCACTTTGTAGACTTTATAATATACGATGGGAAGAAAGTCTTTATGCTGGGGATCTCATGCTAACCCGTAGACTAAGGCTTAATGGGCAGACTTTCTTCCAGTTTATAGTTTAAATAAAATACTAAACTTTAAACTTTTAGATAAGTTTTATTAATTGTTTTTAATTACAAAATTGGTTTAATTTATACTAAAACTGGTATATGATTTCTCCACTTATTTTCGATTAAATCCCTTCCCAGATTTATCGTTATTTTAATAAATTAATTGATTTTTCAATTAACGATCGATCTATTATATAAAGGTAATATCGGTCAATTATATATGAAATGAATATATTCACCTTATTCTGCAGAAATCATATTTATATTCATATATTTAGTATTATTTAATTTTTGTAATACTTTAGGTTGTGGTCATCAAATTTTATAAAATTTTATATAGATTATATTTCGTTATTTAAAAAAGCATTGTGAGAATTTTGGTTATATGAGCTAAGTTGAATATACTTAATTCGTTCTATATTATTTGTTTTGATTGATGACTTGATTAATTATTTAAGTTAATTTAATGGGAAGAATAACATATGTGTGTTTATTAGGTTAGTCATACATATTGTAATAAACTTCGTCCAGAATGGGTTAATTTTATTTACTCATTCATTAATTAAAAGTTAACTCCTTTTTCAATCTTTTACTTGTATTGCAAATCGTATTGCATAAATTAATGTAAATTAAATTTGTTATACAAATGTTTACATTAATTAAAAGGAGTTACCTAATACATTTTGCATAAATTAAATTTGAGTTCGCTAATACAAATGCAAGTATGAATGAAAACAGGTGTGGCCTATTTCAGATGTACGGACTACGTAGTATTGATTTCTAGTGGATTGTAGAAGTTTCGATTTATTTATTTTTCGATATAAATAAGCAAACAAAAATATCAGAGAGTCAGTTTTACTTTTGCAATTAAAAGTGTTTATAAATATTCGCAAGTTTAAGGAATAATCGGTGGTATCTGAGCCTGGGTACTAATAGAGAAAGAATCTGTACTTAGTGGAATAGTAAATACAGATTTTACCATTCCGAATATTATTGATTCAAATTGTGGAAAAGCGGTGAAGTTTAGTGTACATAAATTGGAGACCCTGGAATTTATTGTAAGGAAAAACGGAAACTGCTGTAATTTGATGACAAATAAAGTTTGAGATTCTGTTAACTAAAGATCTGTCTTTTACTGTCGTGTTTGTTCAATAATCTAAAAGAAATCAACGAAGAGTCGTTACAGTGGTGTCAGAAGTGGGATTATTGAAACAATGGTCAAGACAGTAAATATTAGTGATCTCAGCCAGACCCAGCTGAAGGATGAGTTGAAGAAAAGGAATGCTCCAATCCATGGAACGAAGGCAGAACTTGCATTTCGGCTGCGTAAAGTTTTAGAAGAAGCAGGCCAAAACACAGAGGTCATAGAAGTAGAGCAGGAAGAAGCTCCGGTTCAGAATGCTCCAGCGATTGATCCGAGGATTGCGTTGATGAAGGAAATGATGGCAGAGCAACAACAACAATTTGCTGATATGATGGCCAAACAAGGAAACAACCAACAACAACAATTTGCTGACATGATGGCCAAACAAGGAAACAATCTGATGGCCAAACAAGAGAAACCTGCAGCAGAACAAAAAGTAGATCAACAACGACAACTTGCTGACCTGATGGCCCAACAAAAACTAGATCAACAACAACTACTTGAAGTAATCGAGTCACGTATATCCAGTGCGGAGGTTAAAATCAACAACATGGAAAGGGAGCTGCGGAAAGTTACCGAAGAACATGAAGAGAAATTACGCAATCTTTCGAGTGAAATCCGCCAAGAAATAGCACAAATGAAGTCTGGTAACATAATCAATCCATTAACTACTTCAGCTCCAGCTAGAGTGAAAACACCCGTATTTGATGGATCTACATCGTACCAGATATTTAAGATGCAATTTGAGATAGCAACAACTGGGTTCGATCACCAGCAAAAAGCAAATGCGCTTGTATTGGCATTGAAGGGACCTGCTGCTGAAATTTTGCAGACACTATCAGCGACAGAACGTGATTACAGCAAGATTATGGAGGCCTTAGAAGTAAGATACGGGGAAAGTCATATGCAAGCTCTCCATCGCATGCAGCTCAAGACACGAAAACAAGGAGTCAGCGAAACCTTGCAAGAATTAGAGGCTGACATTGTGAGACTGGTTAATCTATCATATCCGAATTATAACGCTGAACACCGAGACGAACTGGCAGCTGATACATTCATCAATGCTCTTCGAGATGTGCAAATGAGAAACCAGCTTTATCTAAGCGGAAAGAAGCTACCTGCAGAAGTCTTAGCATTGGCCCTGCAAATGGAAGCTGGAAAAAGAGCGTACGGTTCAGATAGAGTACGTCAGATGGAAGTTACTGAAGAACCTATAAAAGCAGCGCTTGATGAAGTGATCATGCGTGTCAAAAGTTTGGAAGATAAACCTGAACGAAATCAACGAAGTAGATCTAGCAGAGTAAGATGCTGGAACGGTGGGAAGTTGGGGCACATCCGAAGAGAATGTAAATGGGAGCCACACCCGGAAGACAGAGGCCGCGTTCCGGATTCGGGAAACTAGATTGTGCCAGTTTTGAAGGGCGAAAGCTGGCTCAATTACAATGCCCTACATTGGTGGTATCACAAGTAAAAAGAGAAAATAGTAGTCTAGTCTTAGAGGCAACCGTTGGAAGCAGATCGTGCATGTTGACTTTGGACACAGGTGCTTCGAGATCAATAGTGCGTCCAGATGTGGTTTGTGATAGTCAGATCGATACAGCAAGACGATTCACCCTAAAAACAGCTACGGGTGCAACAGTTCTAGTTCATGGAGAAAGCGACCAAGAGGTTCACCTTGGAGGAAATTCATTTAGGCACCGATTTATTGTAGCAGATATAGAAGATGACTGCATAATTGGGCTTGACTTCATGAAAGAATACAATTTTATATTAGATCTGGGAAGCCACGTACTGAGATATGGAAACACAGAAATAGTGCTAAACGCCACCAACGACAATCCTGAGGTCCGTGTTATTAGTGACGGACCAACTGAGATCCCGGCAAAATCTGAGAAAATCATATGGACTAAGCTACTAGATAAAAGTGACCAAAATTCACCTGTGATGATTGAGCCAGCTAACAACGACTTTGGGGGAAACATTATGATTGGCCGAACGCTAGTTGCAGCAAAAGAGGGAGTAGTTCCAGTGCAACTGATTAACTTCTCAAATAAACGAGTGGTCATCAATCATGGAGAAGAAATCGCCAAATGCAGCACCATAAAAGAGGTAATCAGCTGTGAAGAAGAGCAAAAGGTCTTCATGCAGAGAAACAATCCCGCATTAGTAGCAATACTTCAAGATCTTAGTAAAAGAATGAATCCAGCCGAATTCAAAGAAATCAAGAGGGTATTAACGAAGATGAGCAGTGTTTTCTCTACTGGAGATGAAGATGTTGGAAGAACAAACATCGTGCGACATAGGATCAACACTGGAAACGCTCATCCTATCAGACAGCCTCCTAGAAGACTACCACTGGCTAAACACGAGGAAGTGCAAGGGATGCTGGACAAAATGAAAAATGATGGAGTCATCAGGCCATCTAAGAGTCCATGGAGCTCACCAGTGGTGCTAGTTAGAAAAAAAGATGGGTCAGCTCGTTTTTGTGTAGACTATCGAAGGCTCAATGAGGTAACCATTAAGGACAGCTATCCACTGCCACGAATTGATGACACACTGGATACACTATCAGGGGCCAAATGGTACAGCACATTAGATCTGAAGAGTGGCTACTGGCAAGTTGAAATGCATCCAGAAGATCGACGAAAGACAGCATTTTCTACTGGCAATGGGTTGTGGGAGTTCAATGTGATGCCGTTTGGTCTATGCAATGCCCCAGCAACATTTGAACGTCTAATGGAATGCGTGTTGCATGGTTTAACCTGGAAGGCCTGCCTAGTTTATCTTGATGACATCATTATAATGGGTCGCAACTTCGAAGAGCATCTAATGAACTTCGAAGACGTACTCAGAAGAATAAGTAATGCCAACATGAAGTTGAATCCGGTAAAGTGCAATCTCTTCCACAAAGAAGTGAAGTACCTTGGACACATCATTACAGAACATGGAGTCAGAACCGATCCCGAGAAGATTGATGCTGTGAAAAATTGGCCAGTACCGAAGAATGTTCATGAGCTACGCAGTTTCCTTGGCTTATGCACCTATTATCGAAGATTCGTGGAGAATTTTGCGAATATCGCCAAGAGTCTCCATAAATTGACAGAGGCAAATACCAAGTTTCTGTGGACAACCGAATGTAATGAGGCATTCTGCCGTTTAAAAGAAAAACTATGCAACACCCCTATACTAGCCTATCCAGAATCCGGAAAGATGTTCATTCTGGACACAGACGCAAGCAATGTAGGAACCGGAGCGGTTTTGTCACAGAAAGTTGGAGACGATGAGAAAGTGGTGGCCTACTTCAGTAAAGTTCTGTCAAAGCCGGAGCGGAATTACTGTGTCACGAGGAAGGAGTTGCTAGCTATCATCAAGGCTGTGAAACATTTCCACAAGTATTTGTGTGGACAGCCATTCCTGATTCGCACGGACCATGCTGCTCTAAAATGGTTATTACAATTCAAATTTCCTGAAGGACAAGCAGCGAGATGGATAGAGATCCTGCAGAACTACGACTTCAAAGTTGAACACCGCAAGGGAAGGATCCATGGTAACGCCGATGCCCTGTCCAGAAGACCCTGTATAGAGGAGTGCAAGTCATGTAGCAGAACTGAGGGAAATGAGGCAATGAAAGTGAACCAAATCAAGTTCCAAACTCCTGACGATTGGTGTACCGAGGCAATTAAAAGAGAGCAGCTAGAAGATCTAGCTATGGCTCCAATTTTGAAATGGAAAACTGAGGGAAGGCGACCAGAGTGGAAAGAGGTAGCACCTTTAAGTACGGAGGTGAAATGCTACTGGGCGCAATGGGACTCGCTATTGATGGATAACGGGATACTAAAAAGAAAATGGGAGTCCGCTGATGGAAAGAAAGTGTTAGAGCAACTGGTGTTGCCATCCAGTCGAGTAGAAGAGGTACTGGGAAAGCTGCATGGAAGTATTTCTGGAGGACACCTGGGAGTCAATAAAACCCTGGCTAAAGTAAGGGAGAGGTTTTATTGGGTAAGGTATCGAACCGACGTAGAGCAATGGTGTCGGCGATGTGATACTTGTGCGGCGAGCAAAGGACCAAAGACTAGAACTCGAGGAGAGATGCAGCAATACAATGTGGGAGCCCCAATGGAGAGAATCGCTATAGACATCGCGGGGCCATTTCCGGAAACTACAAAAGGTAACAAATACATCATGGTGGTCATTGATTACTTTACAAAATGGCCGGAAGCTTATGCAATACCGAACCAGGAAGCAGTTACGGTCGCGGAAACATTAGTCAATGAATGGGTTTGCAGATATGGAACACCGCTCGAGTTGCATACCGACCAGGGAAGGAATTTTGAATCTCAACTGATGGAAGAGCTGTGCAGAACACTCGGCATTAGAAAAACACGAACTACACCTATGAACCCACAATCGGATGGCATGGTAGAACGATTCAACCGAACCATGGAAGAACATTTGTCAAAGGTAGTAGAAGCCGACCAAAGAAATTGGGACAAGGATCTTCCGTTATTCTTGATGGCCTATCGTAGTGCAGTGCACGATACGACAAGTGAAACGCCAGCGAATATCATGTTCGGAAGAGAACTACATCTTCCTAGTGACATCGAGTTTGGCATCCCTGGAGGTCTGGTATCCACGAAAACAGATTATGTGGGACAACTAAGGGAGAAGATGAATAAAATCCATCAGCAGGTTCGAGACCACATTAAGATTGCCAGTGACAAAATGAAAACCAGGTACGACATAAATGCAAATAGTGGCGGTTTTCAAGAAGGAGAATTGGTATGGCTATACAACCCCAGAAGAACTAAGGGAAGATCACCCAAGCTGCAGCCAGATTGGGAAGGCCCATATAAAATAATCAAACGAATTAATGATGTCATCTACCGCATACAAAAGGGACCCCGTACCAAGATGAAAGTGATACATCTGCAAAGGTTGGCACCGTACCAAGGTAACAGCACCAATGCGATCTCTGATATTGTTCGGGACGAACAAAACTAAATGGAGGGCAATGTAATAAACTTCGTCCAGAATGGGTTAATTTTATTTACTCATTCATTAATTAAAAGTTAACTCCTTTTTCAATCTTTTACTTGTATTGCAAATTGTATTGCATAAATAAATGTAAATTAAATTTTTTATACAAATGTTTACATTAATGAATTAAAAGGAGTTACCTAATACATTTTGCATAAATTAAATTTGAGTTCGCTAGTACAAATGCAAGTATGAATGAAAACAGGTGTGGCCTATTTCAGATGTACGGACTACGTAGTATTGATTTCTAGTGGATTATAGAAGTTTCGATTTATTTATTTTTCGATATAAATAAGCAAACAAAAATATCAGATATTCAGTTCTGCTTTTGCAATTAAAAGTGTTTATAAATATTCGCAAGTTTAAGGAATAATCGGTGGTATCTGAGCCTGGGTACTAATAGAGAAAGAATCTGTACTTAGTGGAATAGTAAATACAGATTTTACCATTCCGAATATTATTGATTCAAATTGTGGAAAAGCGGTGAAGTTTAGTGTACATAAATTGGAGACCCTGGAATTTATTGTAAGGAAAAACGGAAACTGCTGTAATTTGATGACAAATAAAGTTTGAGATTCTGTTAACTAAAGATCTGTCTTTTACTGTCGTGTTTGTTCAATAATCTAAAAGAAATCAACGAAGAGTCGTTACAATATGTTACAAGTGGATACCCCACTTGTGATGAAAATGGGCGATGAAATATCGATTCCTTACAAGATTCATGTCCTTCTCCCAGAGAGTGCTGGGCAGACCAGAGAGAAATCTGTCACTCTGCTAAAGGGGTAAAACGGCATCTTATTTTTAAAGGATTGGAAACCGTCTGAAAGTTGGACTGCACTAATTGATAACAGGGTAAAGTAAGCCTTATCGCGTGTGGGATATACCTTCAACCAACGGTTTGGTAAAGTTATTTTGCATTGACCTAGAAAGGCGACTGCAGAAGAAATTAGGACTGGTAGAATCTCGAAGAAGTGCTTGAAATACCAACAACGACCAGCGATGTAACTGCAATCTTAACAAAACAGCGCAATCAGCGAGGCAAAGATAGTATGAGATGCTAATACAAACTCACCTAGAGCGTGCATTATGATTCGGAAAAACATTAATTATATTTGTCTATCAGATTTTCTTATCAAGGACTTGGTGACCATATCAACTACCATCACACTTCAAGATATTTGCCAGGTAGGGGCAGCATCAGCATACTATGCAGGAACGATGTACTGTTACCGCCTATAGAGGTGCAGGGGCTGGTTGAATGGTGTAACAAGAAAAAGTGACCTCTTATCATTAGGTGTGATACAAATGCTCACAGCGAGACATGGGGAAGTTAATCAAGAAATCAATTAATAATGACAGTCGTAATTTCATCAACATACAATTATGTAGGAAAATAAAGAGATCAGTTTTTTAATTAGTAGATAATTCTTTTTGGAAACAAACTAGAATTAGATTGTATATACTTTAAAAAATGTGCTTTGCTATCATATCTTTTAGAACAAAGATTCAAAATCTCCTGACTTGATGGATCAATTGCTGGAATTATAGAATGAACTGAAATTTTTATATATTTAGCCCATTTTGCCAGTTTAACTGGCGTACGTTTAACTCGTCACATTAAATTATAATAAGCTCGTCCATTTGTTTTTATAAGCTGTTGACTTCAATATTTTATCAAATTTTAAATCCGAAAACAAACTGAGACTCGCGGTTCTTAGTGTATAGGACACTACTTAAAAGACGAAAAACTAAAAATAGATTAGACAACTGAAAGTGTTAATAACTCCAAAAAGCCAGATTTGCATTTTTGTTAAATGTTAATGAGGTACATCAAGCTCTTCTTCTGTTCTGGAAAAATTACACGTAACGCTTCTAAGAGATCTGTCTGTGTAAGTAAAAACCGCTGTAAACCTTACAGCTAAAATCAATTATTTATCAATCTCTAAGCTCAAATAAGTTTTTGCAATATAAGAAATATCTGATGTATTAACATCAGACAAAGATTTATACCCTTCTGATCAACGAACATTTAAACATAAGCTACCTTATCATGGTATCAAAATCATAACTTATCATCACCTCATACCACATTTTGCATCATTTTCGTATCAACTGCAACCATTACCATTACAAAAGAAACAAAATTTGCTTATTTTAAATAAGTTTCGTCTAAATAAACTTATTGTTCCTTCGAATCGATGAAATTGTCTTGTTGTTATTTTGTTGATTTACTTCGAATATATGTTTTCTGTTTCCCTTCACAAACTTCAATAAATCGTTGAAGTTTTCTCTCTTTTTACAAAACAAAAAATAAAAAATATAATTTCCATTCCTTCTCCTTCAGAAGTCTAGAGAAGCAGAAAAATAAGAAAAAGCAAGATGAAAAAAAAATACAAGCCATTAATATTCTAATTGCTACGCGTTTGACAGTTTGGTGATAAAGACTAAATTTACGACTATCGAACCGTGCACTTTTTTCTTTCACTTTGCTGTTTTCTACATTTACTTTATAATATGATGATATTGACGCCATTTTGGGTTTTCATTTCGATATTTATATATCGTTCTTCTTCATTCTAATTTTCCATAATTTATCCATCGTTCTTTGTTATTGTTTTTTGAATTTTATTTTCTTAAACTTTCTAACAATTTCTTTGTTTATTTTGATGCAGTTTTTCTGCGATTTGATGTAAGCTTTTAGAGCTTTTATTGTTATTTCGATTTGATTCTTTTGTGTTTTTGAATATATTTAAATCAGGATGTAGATTGGTTGAAAATATATCCAAAGACTTAAGCATACGGAATTGTTAAGAAAAACAACGACAAACAAAATACAAAAAAATTTATAAGCAATTATTATTAATTTGAAAAATCTTAATATGTTAAGCAAAGATTTTTTTTATAAAATAAATATATGGATATTGCTAATTCGTCAATTGCTAATATGTCAATTGGATTATGTGCAGTTTGCTGCGTGTTGTAAGTGAGAAAAATCAATAAACATTCACTCAGATAATCCGCATGTCACATATATCCTTCACTCACGATTTTGTGTCTTATTATAATCTCACTGTTTTCCATATTTTCTCAATAACTCATCTAGAATAATAAAAAAATAAGCATAACAGTAGATTTGGCCAGTTGATTTTATTTTTTTGATATACACAATTTTTGTTTCTTTCAATAAATTTTCTTCTTAAAGAAAGAGGTCAGTAAGTTGTCAACATTTAATATTTATTTGATTCATGCGATAGGATTTATTTCCGATATTCTTCTCTTATTTATGACTTTTATTTTGATTCTAAGACATTGCGACGACTTCTTATTTGTATTATGAATATTTCTGTTTTTCTTAAAAAAATATATTTATTCATCAAATGTTGTATTTAAATTTTTCTGAAATATCCATTCTATCAGCAACAGCATTGAAAAGCTTTAATCAGTAATCTATTGAAATCTGGTCAATTATAGTTTTGGTTAACATTTTGATGACGACAATGATGATGATTTTTTTGTGTTATATTTTAGTTTTCAATTATTCGATGTGCAAATAGATTTACGGTTGATTTAAAAGTTTGATTCATGGTTATGTTGTGTGATTTATTTGGTTAAACAAGAGAGTGTTTTGATTAAAAGGGTTATTTGGTAAAGATATAACGAATTATTGAATGTTTGTTGTGAAATTAGGCTAGGATTGTGCTCGAGAAAGAATCAAATATTAACTTTAAAGTTTCTAATGGCTTCACTATAAAGAATAGGACGCCCAAATGTCTAGCATGTTTTCTAAGATCCCTTTTAGAAAATTCAGTGCTGAAATTGGTTTATGCTTGTTTTTTTTACATGTTCAAAAATGAACTGATTAATGGTCCTTCGAGCCGGGACGGTTTATTGTTTTGGAAATGATATGTTATTGGCACTACATTGCTTTAAATTTTTGCTAAATATGTCGACAATATTTTAACCGACTTCCAAAAAGAAGGAGGTTCTGTGTTTCACTGTAGGGTTTTTTTATGTATGTACACCGATTTCTCAAAAACGGCTCGTTCGATTTGGATGATTTAAATTGTGTTCTATTTGGGTTTATTCACAGAGGGTCCCATAATTTTGTTTATGATGTGAAAAATACCGTTATTCAGAAAATTGGAAAAAAACATATTTTTTATGCATTTTTGTTGATTTCGTCAAAACATATTATTCTGTTTGTTTGTTGTGGGCAGTATTATATTGCTATACCTGTCGAGGTTATCGTAAATAATTTTCTATGACGGGAAATGTGTATGCCGTTTGTGCAAAAATAATAAAACCATAATTAATAGATTGTCACTGATGAAAGTTTTTCCGGTATTTGAAGTTATTACTTTTAAAACGCTTTCTAGCCGACATTTGCTTTATGACTTCACTAAAAATAAAAAAATTAAAAAACTGTTTTGAAAAGAAATAGAACCGACTTCAGAAAAAACAAAAGAGGCACAAACAAGTGAAAAATAACTCAATTATGGCTTTTATAGACAAAAATACGTTACATTTTGATTAATTTAATATGCTTTACTATAGACAAAAAAATTACGCTATTAAAAAAGTTACTGTATTAAAATAGTTACTTTTTAACCGACTTCAAAAAAGCAGGAGGTTCTGTGTTTCACTGTAGGTTTTTTTATATGTAGTACACCGATTTCTCAAAAACGGCTCGTTCAATTTGGAAGATTTAAATTTTATTCTATTTGAGTTCATACCCAGAGGATCTCATAATTGTTTCTTTGGTGTGAAAAATACCGTTATTCAGAAAATTAGAAAAAACCATATTTTTAATGCATTTTCGCTGATTTCGTCAAAACATATTAATCTGTTTGGATATTTTGGGCAGTATTATATTGCCATACTTGTCAAGGTTATCGTAAGAAATTTTCTATCACGGGAAATATGTATGCCGTTTGTGCAAAAAATTGCAAAACCATAATTAATAGATTGTCACTGATGAAAGTTTTTCCAGCATTTGAAGTTATTACTTTTAGAACGCTTTCTAGCCGACATTTGCTTTATGACTACACTAAAAATAAAAAAATAAAAAAACCTTTTTAAAAAAAAAATAGAACCGACTTCAGAAAAAACAAAGGAGGCACAAAAAAGTGAAAAATAACTCAATTGTTCTTTTAGAAACAAAAGTACGTTACATTTTGATTAATTTAATTTAATTATACCTTACTATAGACAAAAAAATTACGCTATTATACAAAGTTACTATATTAAAATAGTTACTTTTTATTATAATTATTATAGTTATTATAGTTGTTATAATAGTTATTATATTTTAAAAGTTATTTGTAGTACAAAACTGTTCGAAGTCGGTGCCACATTGACGAAAAACCGACTAATATGTCTCGGGCTTGGCACCAATTTCCAACAGTTTTGTACTACAAATAACTTTTAAAATATAATAACTATTATAACAACTATAATAACTATAATAATTATAATAAAAAGTAACTATTTTAATATAGTAACTTTGTATAATAGCGTAATTTTTTTGTCTATAGTAAGGTATAATTAAATTAAATTAATCAAAATGTAACGTACTTTTGTTTCTAAAAGAACAATTGAGCTATTTTTCACTTTTTTGTGCCTCCTTTGTTTTTTCTGAAGTCGGTTCTATTTTTTTTTTTAAAAGTTTTTTTTAGGTTGTTTTTCGTGATCTTATCTTTTGTTGATGGAACCAACTGGACACCATTGTTTTTGAAAAATCATTTAAATTTCTTTTGCATATCGTCGGTTAAATATTCGGTTTGTGGTGGACTAGCTATCGCACGATAGTTACATGTGGTTATAGAATCCAATCCCGGGTAACCGGTACCCGGTTCCCCGGGAAACCCGCAATTTTTCCGGCACCGAAAACCGGTTCTGACATCAGCCAAATACCCGGTTTTCGATTCTATATTTTTTAAACAAATTTTACATTCATTCATTAAAAAACAACACAAGCAAATGTAAAAAATAACCAAAACAACGTTTTTTCTTTTTCTTCTATCAAGAAGACTAGCTCTACACAGATTTTTATGCTTAAAAGGGTATATTCCATGCTTAAATTACGTTGGTTTTAAACCGTGAATAAGCCAGGTGTATTATCTATCAATCTATCTTCTATCTATATATAAATAAAATTTAAAGTATGTGTGTTTGTCCTTTATGCATTAATACATCATTCATCCGATCATCATGAAACTTTGGGAAGTTGTTGTGTACACTTTGTAATGGATAGCCTGGAAGAATGCGTGAACCCAGTGTATTATAGTCTCAGATTTATTAGTTTTCATTTTTTTTATTAACTGTAACCCCTAGTTTTCTTATTTTTCCCAAAGCTTACTTAAATTTTCAATAGCTGGACAGACATATTTGAAAAAGAATTGAGCCAATTACACTGATTTTATTTATTAATTAATATAATATAATATTGGTTAATTTGAATTAATTAAAAATTTTCCTTAAATATTATCTATATAAACAATAAAATTTAATTTTGCAATCCGCTAAAGTTGACTCACGCTATGTTTCCATCCGATGAATTTCACCATATGCTTGAATTTGAATTCTCTAAACACCAACCGTAATTAAACAACGAAGTTTTCAAATCCCATAGCAGCTGTGCGTATTTGTCCAATCGTCAACATACAAAGAATTACTATTTTGCTTTGTTAAACATTTGATTTATCTTTGTATGAATATTTTGCTTCAAACAATCTTTCCGTTATTGAACTAAACTTCACTGTACTGATATAGTAGATTGTAGTTTTGTAATACCTAAACATCATAACATCGATCGAACTTGCATTTAATTCAATGATAAATGTTATTGATGTGTCGGAAATGTTTTGTATCACAAACTTGTTTTGTGTAATAATATCAAATAACAAACAGTTTTGTATAACTATAAAAAATTCCCAACAATTGAAAACTTGATGGAAATTAATTATATTACATCTAAAACACTGTATTCGAGTTATTTCGAGACTAAAAATTTTGGCTATATAATAAGCCACTGTAAAAATATTCATTCTCTTGTGCAACTGAAAATCTCTCATGAATGTCGAAATTTGAAGGAAAATTTTGCATTCATGCATTTTTCTATTAACTTTAAGGTTAATATTAAGTAGTTCAAATTTTAATTAAATTAAATTGTTTTAATTAGTGCAATTAGTCAAATTATTTTAAATGTTCCGTCCCGTTAGCACAATTTAAAAAAAAAATTCTATCTGTTTGTGTCGTTAAAACAAAGAAAATTTATAACAAAAAAAAAATATATTTATGTTTGTGTTACAAATCGTGAAACAAAAATTTTAAATGACCCTGTAGGTCACTCTCTCAGTTTAAGATTACGATTCACATAGTACTCGTGCGGCTAGTACTCTTTCACTCTGTCGTTTGACATCTCGGAGTCTAATTTAAAAACGTGTCGGTCCAGGTTGTAAAATAAAAATAATTGTGCATTTTTTTAAAATAGAAAACATCGTGAGTGTATGTATAAAATTAGTTTCAGTCCGTCCAATTCTGGTTTCTAATATATTTAAATTAAATTAATTTTAAAATGTTAATATTACGGTGATATATGTAGTTCTTAATTAATATCTAATGTGTTTAGGAATTTTATTATGTGTATTCATATTTTTTTGGTTGAATGTGCAAAAAGTTAATTTAAATTTTAACGAAAATAAATAACAGGTACTATTTATATATATTTCTAATTAAATTCATTGTTACTATGCAATTTGAATAAAGCGATTTCATTATTATACACCAAAAAAATTAATGTTGGTTGATGGTGTTTGTGTGGAGTGAGACAATTTTGGGTGCTTGTTCATATTACATTCCAATGTTGCCGGGCTCAACATTTTGTATGAAATTTGCGGGAAGGATAGGATTGAAGGATAAGGAATCCAAGTATTAATTTGATAAATTACGGAACTTAATAGCGCAACGGTTATACATAATTTTTGCTATTACGGCCGCATATTTTACATATTTTCAATTTTGTTCAACAAATCATTTAACTAGTAATGGTACAATTTATTACATCTTCTGGATTTCAACGCATACGTCAACCATTACCTTTTACCGTATTGCTTCACCATCATTGATACAAAATTATTACAGTTCTACATCTACGAATAATTTAACTGGTATTGGTACAATTTATTACCATTTTTGGATTTCAACGCATACGTCAACAATTACCTTTTACCGTATTGCTCCACCATCATTGATACAAAGTTATCACAGTTCTACATCTACGAATAATTTAACTGGTATTGGTACAATTTATTACCCTTTTTGGATTTCAACGCATACGTCAACAATTGCCTTTTACCGTATTGCTTCACCATCATTGATGCAAAATCGTTACAGTTCTGCTTCTACGAATGATTTAACTGGTATTGGTACAATTTATTACCATTCTTGGATTTCAACGCATACGGCAACAATTGCCTTCCAGCGTATGGCTCCACAATCATTGATACGAATTATTACCGTTCGATTTCAACAAATAATTTGACTAGTATTGGTACAATTTATTACATTTTTTTTTATTGCAACGCATCCTGCCACCACTACATGTCAACGTATTCGACTGTAATTGCTATAATTGTTACCATACTCACCTATACATAGATTTGGCGCTTATGTTCGCAACCAGATACAACGTTTCTACTTATCATTTTGATTCAACAATATTATCATTTAACGATTCTAATTAACGTTTTATTCAACCAAATTAACCAACGATTATTTATTCAACGATTTTGTTTACAAATTTATCCAACGTTGTTGTTACCAAAATTTATTCAACGATTTTGATAACAAATATATTCAACGATTTTGTTCACAAATTTATTCAACGTTTTTGATGACAAATATATTCAACGATTTTGTTTGCAAATTTATTCAACGATTTTGTTTACGAATTTATTCAACGATTTTGTTTACAAGTTTATTCAACGATTTTGTTTACCAGTTTATTCAACGATTTTGATACCAAATTTATCCAACGATTTTGATGACAAATATATTCAACGATTTTGATAATAAATATATTCAGCGATTTTGTTTACAAATTTAGTCAACGTTGTTGCTACAAAATTTATTCAACGATTTTGATAACAAATATATTCAACGATTTTGTTTACAAATTTGGTCAACGTTGTTGCTACCAAATTTATTCAACGATTTTGATAACCAATATATTCAACGATTTTGTTTACAAATTTATTCAACGATTTTGATACCAAGTTTACTCAACGATTTGGCTTACAAATTCATTCAACGATTTTGCTAACCAATTTATTCAACGGTTTTGACAACCAATTTACTCAACGATCTTGATGATTGCGACCACGTATGTTTATTTGATCCACGTATCCGCAGCCGTACTGATGGAAGGCTGAGATAATCAGGATAGGAGGTCGGGGTTTAATCATGGGGTGAGTAAATTTGTTGTATTGCTTTTGTCATAATGATAAAGTGGTGTGGATGAGTGTGTGTGTGTGTGGGCGTATGTGAGCGAACGAGAGTGAATGTAGGGGTTGGACGTGTTGATCGTGGGTCTTTCGAACTTGGGGTCGCCAGAGTCTCCATTTTTCCACTTGTATTTCTTTCCATTTCTGCAAATTTTCGTAAATAGCGTACATTTCTGTATTTGTGCTGAAGTAGCAGGGTTTCTTTATCGTTCCCATGGGCTGAAGCTAGCTTGGGGCAAGAAAATAAATCTCGCTAGGTACGCTTCCTGCTATGTCATTCTCATTGGTTCGCCATTGAGAAAGCGCTTCATTACAACTTGCGCATAGGTAACTGGCTAATTTTTAATTTTAGTTTTTAATTTTTAAAAAACGGAACCCCAGGACCAAGTGATTTGCAAACGGTAATAATGCATTAATACCAATGAATTTAGTATATGTTCGGGAACATATATAAAATCCAAAATTTTTGATCTATGGGTGTGACAACTGCGCGTACTTTAGTACCTGGTATTGGTAAATCAGTTAACGTGAGATATCGTAGACCACTGGCAATGGCAGTTAGATGTCACTGATATAAGGGGATAAGTGATATATTAGTTGTGCTGGCGGATTTCAATCCACGATAGCACCCTTAGTTTTAGTTATGGAATATTCTTTGACATGCTTCTAAGGTTTTGATGGACTAAGGTTTTGATGGAATTTTTTCATATCTTTTTTAGAGAATGAACTTTTGTGCTTGCTCGAAGATATGAGCCCAATTTTAGCTTTGTTCCTGCAAATTTAAAAAAAAAATGTGTTTTATTTTTGTTTCTTCCATTCTATCATGAAATATTGCCCTATGTCGTACATTATTATGAGAAAGGATTTATTATTTAGATTTCCTTTCTTTAAGAAGAATATAAAAAACAAAAAAGCTAAAAAGAAATTTGCGTTCATCAACGTCTTAAAAAGCATGATGTTGTGGAACCTAGGTTTGAAAAGGTTTTTATGTGTTGTTGTGACACATATTGTGATTCCAAATATTTTGAAATTGCACAATTTTTTTTGAATTTTTCGGTGAAAAAGATGATGAACAATGCCATTAAAGCTACGATTTTAAATGGAAAATTCAAAGCGGAAGATGTAGTGTTGCCAATGATCCCAACAGATATGGTATTTGAATTCAAACGTTTAGTTTCCAGTGCAACTCGCATTTGCAATGACATCAACAAAGCACAAGGACAGTTACTGCAAGTATGTGGACTAGATTAGGAGAATCCGTGATTCTCACATGGACAACTGAATGTGGCAGACGCGTTAGGAAAACCTTCTGATTTATTCGTGTATGCACTAGACGTAATAACAAAAAATATAGTGTACTCACAAATATTTGAATAAATAAATAGAATTAAAACGAGATTTTGAAATTTTTTCCATATTAAAATAAATAAGTTGCAATAAAAATGACACAATGTAAATTGTATATTTTCATAACGAGTTTTCCTGAATTCCCTTTCTTATGAGATAGCGGCAATATGCGACGGGTATAATGTTAAATAAACAAAACTTTTACACTATTGGTGTAAAAAATAAAAATTTGAGAGATTTTATGAGTGATTAAGATCATCTACAGGAAACGACGACATTCTTCAGAAATACATTAAAGAAGAATTTGGTAAAGAAATTCAAATTAATGATTGATGTAAAGACACGATGGAAAAGCCTTTATCTTATACTAGAACGTTTTTATAAAGTAAAAAACAGCATTTTAAAATCCTTATTCGATTTTGGTGACAACGCTTACACCGATAAAGTTAGCTGCGGAAGCACTATGTCGCAGTGATGCAACATTAATATCAGCTGATGCAACCATAGAGGCATTATCGATAATTTGGGCAGCAATGACAAGTTAGAAGCCAAACTCGAATGAATTTATTTCTCATTGGATTTATCAAAGATTTTTTGTTGAACAAAAGGATTTAAAAAAAAAGTTAAAAGGTTTTTCAAAATTATAATGTGATTTTTTGTTAAATAAAATGTATTTAAAAAAATTAAAACGTTTTTCTAAATTATATTGATTTTTTAATAGCTTTTAATTTAAACATTTTCAGAACCGGTTCCAGAACCGGGTACCCGGGTTTGAAAAAATCTAGCTCCGAAAAACCGGTTCCAAAAAATGCTTCGGTTCTGGATACTCTACATGTGGTATTATCTATTTACTTTTTGTGACCCCACGCAGTCATTTAAAATTCACAGATATCTGGCTTATTTACAAATAAATGTAAGCCTGGGTTCTCTATGCCAGGCCATTCTATAACATTTGCTTGCTGTTCTATTTTTTAAATTTTTTAGTGCGTTTTTCAATAGAGCTTTGACCACCCTACCATATCCTCGAATGTAAGCATATGCATTGTGTGAGATTTTCAGTCATTCGCCTTGATTACGTTTTGAAAAGTTAAATCAATCATTTGAAACACTTCTCGTATAATTAAAACAATTTGTCTTAAAAACTGAAAAAAAAAGTTTCAAAACCGCCGACATGCTACATTGATTATGATCAGTTTTTAGAATAGTCTTAGACGGTCTTATTTTATTCCATCCTCCATGAACCATGAAAACCCAATAGACCAAGAAAACTTAGGTGACACCCAAAACATAATTTTGTTATATTTTTTAAATAAAAAAAATAAAACAAAACCAACAGACACATTTAATTTTATCTTTATAGAAATGATACAATGTCATGAATGGTGGAACTAAAAAAATATAAATAAAAAGGATTGTAAAATAGTTAAAGAACATGAATGGTACAAAACACATATAAAATACAAGATGGAATTGGATATAACAGCAATTCATTTTATATTGCATATTAAAATATATTGTAAAAACGAAAAAACCAACAGCACAACAAAGATAAGTAAAAATGAAATTCAAGACAAACTTCTCGTATAAATCATTTTGTTGGAATACTTTTTTTTTTCAACACAATTTCTGCTTGAATTCTGCCTTAGGTTCTTGTCGTTTTTGGTTCGTGGGATATGTCAGCAATGTATCACTCGTTGTTTTATTTTTTTTTCCATATGAATATATTGTCTTATATTGAGATCATCGTTGTCTGGAGTATTTAGTAGGAAAAAATTCATAAAAATAAATGTTCACATTCAAAAACTTCCACAACAAAAAAATGTGTAATAAATAACTCAGGATAACTAACTCTTTCATGCACATTTTTCACATTTCAATTTCAATTTAACAAATATAATAAAATAAACAACAAGAAAATTCACAACTCATCATCAAATACCCATCGAAATGGATCAAACATAAAACAAATAAATAAAACAAACGTACATCCTACCTGCAATAAAAAAAAATTAATAATTCAAAAATAAAATTCACAAAACCAAAAAACCGCATCATCATTTCGCGTTTTTCAATTTTTTTTATATTTTTAAATTTTATTTCAATATATCGCTCGTGTGTCATATGACAAAAAAAACTACAAAATCACACCAACTGTAAACAAAAAAAAAATTGTAAAATATTACATAAAGAATTGCCAATAGAATAAAACTAAAAAAACATACACATGTCAAACGAATGAAATGAATGATAAATTTCAATTGTTTTTATTGAATTCGGTTGTAAATAGATGGTGATATACGAGCTAATGTATGAGTGATAGACGTAGGAGTTCATCAGAAGTGTATTCGTAATTGAAGTTCCACTCGCAACCCTCTCCAAATAAAATTTCAAATGATGAGCCGCTGTAGATTTCATTCAATCTTTACAACATTTCCTATAATCGTGAATTTTTTCAATTTTTTTCTTTTATAATGTTCGAAGTTATATTAAGGGAGAGAGGACAGGAAAATATTTTCACATTTTTGAGAATAAGTCAAGAACTGAGCTTTCGAAAATAACAAAAACTATATTCTGGATTAGAAAAAATTTTACTTTTCATATGACATCCCACTTGTTAAGGTCGAAAATAATTTTTTTACATAATTTCCACTCCCCTATTTGGGGAATTTCAAATGATGAGAAAATCGCTATAATTTTCATTCAATCTTTCCGAAATTTCCTATGACCATGAATTTTTTCAAGTTATTTCTTTTGTAATGCATAAAATTTTCATATTTTTGAAAATAAGTTGAAAACTGTGCTTTTGAAAATTACAAGATAAATTGTTTTGGACTAGGGTACAGTTTTTACTTTTTCAAAGTGTGTATGGAACCCTAAAAATAAACTGTAGATCTAATTCTGTTTTACGCCAGACATACTTTTCTCAGAATCTTGGAGAAAAAAGGACACGATATCTATAGAAAAATGATAAATTTGCTGTCAATTTCATTACACACTAGTGCATAATAAATATGTCACGGTTCTAATACCAAGATGAACATGTATTAAAAGTTGATAGTCTCATGCTATTCCTTAGAGCTAATATCATGTGTTAATGATGGTGACAACTAGGGGTGTTGAATTTAGAATGCATCCATGACTCGTGATGTAAAAAAGTTCGCGTAAAAACAGAATTAAGTGTAGTGTAGTAATTTTATTTATCTTTTGTACCACGATTAACTGTTGAAGAGTTTTCGTAAGTAAATATCAAGGGGTGAAGAACCGGTTTTTAGATTCTAAATATTATTGAATTAGTTGTGAATGTATAAAGTCATTTCAAAATTAGTGAAACATTGTGTTGAAAATACACGTAATTATGCTGCTGAATGAATACATACCTATATTCAGAATTTGCACATGGATGTTTTAAAATTTAACATTTAACCCTAGCGTAGAGAGAGATGGACGACATTTCAAGCCAGTTTAATTAATCAATCAGCCATTTAATCAATCAAAATACAAAATGCTGGGGGCTAAATCTGGAGAATATGGTGGGTGGGTAAGCAATTCAAAGCCCAATTCATTCAATTTTGCCATCGTTTTCATCGATCTGTGACACGGTGCATTATCTTGGTGAAACAACACTTTTTTTTTTTGCAAATGTGGCCGTTTCTTTGCGATTTCAGCCTTCAATCGATCCAAAAGTTCACAGTAATACTCGCTGTTGATGGTGGTTCCTTTTTGGAGATAGTCGATGAATATTATTCCGTTCGTATCCCAAAATACGGACGCCATCACCTTACCGGCCGACTGTTGCGTCTTTGCTCGCTTTGGATTCGGTTCGTCGACTGCTGTCCACTCAGCTGACTGTCTTTTGGATTCTGGTGTGTAATTGTGATGCCATGTCTCATCCATTGTCACATATCTACGATAGAATTCCCTTTTATTGCGGTTTAACAGTGCCAAAGACTCCTCCGAAGCATCGATTCGTTGTTGTTTTTGGTCGACTGTGAGCTCACGCGGCACCCAATTTGCACAGAGCTTTCGCATACCCGAATGTTCATGTAAAATGGTAAAAACACTACCATCTGCTACCTTTACAATGTCAGCTATTTCGTGCACCTTCAATTTGTGACCGTTCATAACCAATTTGTGGATTTTTTTTATGTTTTCTGGAATAACAGCCTCATTTGGGCGTCCACTGCGCTCTGCATCTTTTGTGCTGGTACGACCACATTTAAATTCAGCAATCCACTTCTCTACCATTTGTCTCGATGGAGCAGAGTTTGGATAATGTTTATCAAGCCATTGTTTGGTTTCCACTGTATTTTTTTTTATCAAAAAGCAATGCTTTATTAAAATTCGAAATTCACTTTTTTCCATTTTTTTTCAAAAACAAAAGTTGCTTCACACAAAATGCTATAACTCACGAATAAATAGTCAGATTGCTGTCAAATTTATACACGTATCGTTTGAAGGTTAGTACTAAATAAAAATCATATGGAAAAAATTCTAGTAACGCCATCTATGTGTCATCCTACGGACTTATTGAATGACCTAGTACAATGCTATATTCAGTTTGAAACTTGGCAAATCTGCAGTCAATAATTCATCACCGAACTAGAACTTGTCAATACAAATTTATCTTAACCAGGCAATTAAACTGATACGTTTGAACAGACGATGCTAGCTCTTTAGTCTCATTCCAATTTTTTTTCAATCAATATTTAATACAATAATTTTTTAATCACAATTGTCTCCTCTAACACAACGAACATCAGTCTTGCAACTTTGCAGTAACAAATGTTGGCAATCGATATAATCTCGATAGAAAGTTCCTACGGTACAAAGCATCACAACAATGGCCGAAGGATTAAGGAAAATCCATGCCTAAACCAAAATCCAATATTCGTTTTACTCAATATACTCTGTTCAGACGAGATACAATGGCTGTAAAAGCATACAATCATATGACGTATTGACAATTGAATTTTCTGTGCGTGATTTATAACTACTCGTGGATTAACAAAATGAGTACCTCCAAATTAAAGCGAAATTGCAAACGTAAAAGAGCTTTTATATAATTGCCTACTTTCTGGTAACAAATTGGATAGAACTACCCTGATACCCACCCGGATTAGAAATTCTTCTCCTCCACCAAAAACACCAATGTTCTTGAGGTGTTTTTTTAATTTGCAATGTTCTTTAAGAATGCCTAGTGGTCCTCTAAGGTTAGCATTATTAGCCTTGAAAGAACCTTCGTATTGTGACTAGCATGAGACTGTTATCATTTCAAACATCATCGAAAATTTTATAACAAATTCGCAAAGAGTACTCATTGTCCAGATGGATATTAAATAAACATCGAACAATTCTATCTGTATAGGTAACCCAATCCAGGGATTCTTCCAAGAATTTATTTTTTGATATTAAAAATTGATCATCACCTCTTTACCTCTTTTCCATCTCTTGTAGGTTTCATTCGTCATGATTCTAGCCTGCAAGTAGGGATCGATATATTATGTTGCACGTGTCAGGCTTCTCTCACCTTGCTATCACGGGATAGCTTCAGTTTTCCAGGATTATCACTTATTATAACCCAATCACAACAAAGAACTTTGTGTGAGATTTTTAATAAAACTTAAAAAAAATTTTGGCACCTCAACGCGGTATCAGAACTAAATCGGTTTCACGTCACAATCACATTTGAACTTTAAGGAGACATTATTTAATATAATAATTCAAATTCGATATTACCCTCTAGTAAAATTAAAATAACAAAAAAAAAGTCGGACAAGTGCGAATAAAATTCACTCGCCAAGGGTTCCGTGAATGTGGGGAGAGGGTAAGGGTCTGGAATTTGCACATTTTTTAAAATAACTTAAAAACTGTGTACCGCAAAATTCTAGAAAAATGCAATGTTTCGGAAATTCGGTGCTCTTTCAAATGATACCCCGCTCGCTTGGGTCAAAAAAAAATTTTTTTTACCCCCCTGACACCCATCCCCTAAACACACAGAAATATAATTATTTGAGAGTTCGCTATAATTTTCGTTCAAAATAAAGCAAACTTCCTATCTCTATGAATTTTTTCAATTTTTTCTGTCAATCAGTGTCGAAACGTGGGGGAGGGGAACGGTCTGGAATGTGCACATTTTTTAGAATAACTCCGAAACTGTGTACCACAAAATTCTAAAAAAATTGCAATGTTTTGGAAATTTGGTCTTCTTTCAAATGATACCCCACTCGCTTGGGTCAAAAAAAGCTTTTTTTTACCCCCTTTACACCCATCCCCTAAACACACAGAAATATAATTATTTGAGAGTCCGCTATAATTTTCGTTCAAAATATAGCAAACTTCCTGTCTCTATGAATTTTTTCAATTTTTTCTGTCAATCAGTGTCGAAACGTAGGGGGGGGTAACGGTCTAGAATGTGAACATTTTTTAAAATAACTCCAAAACGGTGTACCGGAAATTTCTAAAAAAAATTGCAATATTTTGGAAATTTGGTGCTCTTTCCAATGACACCCCACTCGCTTAGGTCAAAAAAAATTTTTTTTTACCCCGCTTACACCCATCGCCTAAACACACAGAAATATAATTATTTGGGAGTTCGCTATCATTTTCGTTCAAAATATAGCAAACTTCCTGTCTCTATGAATTTTTTCAATTTTTTCTGTCAATCAGTGTCGAAACGTCTGGGGGGGGGGGAACGGTCTGGTATGTGCACATTTTTTAAAATAACTCCAAAACCTCCAAAACGGTGTACCAGAAATTTCTAAAAAAAATTGCAATGTTTTGGAAATTTGGTGCTCTTTCAAATGATACCCCACTCGCTTGGGTCAAAAAAAATTTTTTTTTACCCCGCTTACACCCATCCCCTAAACACACAGAAATATAATTATTTGAGAGTTCGCTATAATTTTCGTTCAAAATATAGCAAATTTCCTGTCTCTGTGAATTTTTTCAATTTTTTATGTCAATCAGTGTCGAAACGTAGGGGGGGGGGGACGGTCTGGAGTTTGCACATTTTTTAGAATAACTCAAAAACTGTGTACCACAAAATTCTAAAAAAAATTTTCAAGTTTCTGAAATTTGGAGCTCTTTTAAATGACACCCCACTCGCTTGGGTCAAAAAAGTTTTTTTTCACCCTTCCCCACCCCAATCCCTTAAAAACACAAAAATATAATTATTTGAGAGTTCGCTATATTTTTCGTTCAGAGTTTATCAAACTTCCTGTCTCTGTGAATTTTTTCAAATTTTTCTGTTAATTAGGCTCGAAATGCAAGGGGGGGGCGACCAACTTTTTGTGTCACTTTATTGATAATAATTCAAAAACTATGCATTGCAAAATTCTAAAAAAAATGGCAGTATTTCTAAAATCAAGTGCTCTTTCAAATCACACCCCACATGACCTGGTTTTAAATGATGTTTTTACCCCTTAACATTCCCACCCCTTTAATAAATATAGTTATTAGTGTCTGCCACTTTTCTATATTTTTCATTAAAAACCTCCTCAATTTTCTATCATTCCAAATATATTTCAAGATTTTCGATGAAGTAGGGCCGGAGTTAATCGGGGCAATAAAACATCCCGAAAACGTCATTTTTCAAAATTATACAAAAAATGGTGAGGTGAAAAATTCCAAAATATATTTTTAAATAATGCTGAAATGAAGCCCTTTCATATGATATCCTACTCGTCTCGCTAAAAAAATGTATGTTTTCAAAGGCTTTACATCGTACCTCCTTAAAACAAACGAACACAACTTTATTTATTTTTTAACCCGCCATCTTGTGTGGATAGGTTAGTTTTATAAGCACCTCAAATTTTAAGTTCATCGGATTAATGGTTCATGAGATAATCGAAATAATGTGAAAAACACGTTGTACTCTCACCAATACTGTTCCGTATAAAAAACGGAACCCTAAAAGCAATCGGCAAATTTTTGAAAGCTTGAAATTTTGTACCGATTCCTCGGAAAGCAATTTGAAAATAAACAATCATAGGTTCTGGCAAACTGAATTCTAAGTTCTTTTTGATTCAACTTACAATAATCCACTTCAGCTTGTAAGAATATTTCAAAATCTATTCACATCAATCCATCTTCAATCCCAACAGTATATCGCTAAAGGTCATTACAACCACAGTGAAAAAAAGTTACATTAAAATTACATTAAATCTACGAATTTGTTAATGATTTGGCGCTAATAAACATCATTTATTATTCTTGCGAATAGGCGTTCATGAAGATTCGAGCAAAGTTATTAATTAATTAAAGTTATTATTAACAAAAAATATACGATCATTCTTTTATAAGTGCTGGTTTATGGTATACATAAACGGGTTATCAGATATAATAAATATTTCGTATTATTTATGAAAAAATTTATAGATTTCATAAATAATTTGGTTATAAAATTTAAAAAAACAGCGTTTATTAATCCTTTATCAATTTCTTTTCAGTGCAGAAAAAGTCAAACAAGTTTACATTTCCGCTTACTTAATTTGCCAGTATACAGTCACCAAAAGCTTTAATTCAGTCGATAATTTCTCAATCGAGTGTTCAGCTCATATAAATTTATTTTAATAGTTAGTGCGGTGTAGGTGGTTATTGAGTTCCACTTAAAAATTCATTGATTTTACTTGTATTGGAACCCCAATCCTTTGAGACGAAATTTAGGTGCTGAACCTTTTGTGTTCTTAATACTTGCAATCCTAGTGAACCAATCAAAATTGAAAGGTCTTAATATCTGCATGGGTCAAACTCCCAAAAATATTCTACACATCTACATCGCCACCAAATCACTCAAATTCCCATCATCCTTATGTTCATATAAATCATCTTGAAAATAATGGAAATTCAACCTATCGTAAATGATAAGTTTCTTTCTTCAATTCTAACAAAATTGAAAAATTCGAAGAGGGGACTAAACAATGCTAAAAGCAATACCACGTATGATGCGAAATATACAAAAAAAAAATAAAATAAACGGAAAATGTGTAAAGATGAACAGATTAACTCTCGTAAATCATCACAATTTTTCATTTATTGACTTATTTTCTGGTCTATTATTCAATTTTCTTTTTCTATCCTTTTGTCATGTATTGTATCTATTTATTGCATTACATTTACATTTTCTACACACACAGGGATAGGTAGAATAACAACCTGAGCTTTCTAGTTGTAGATGTTTTTAAATACAAATATGAACTTCAATTAACATATTAATTGAAATATTCGTCTATTTAAAAGCTCACCCTCATATTATCAAGCATTGTTTTCATATCATGGGTACAAGATAATAGATTTCTACGCAATTACTCCTTATAGAAGAAGAAAGCCAGAATAAAATCATAAATTTATTTTCTCAACGCATAAATCAATCAAATTATTAAAATTGCAAAGGCGAAATGTAGCAAAAGTGATTGTCGGTGCTTTAGGGTTAAAACAATTTGTTTGTTTCTTTTTCCAGTTTTTTTTTGGTGTAAATATTTTCCATATTTTCAGCTAAAGTACTTCGTTACGAAATTGATGGGAAAATTCAATTCTTGAAAGAATAGCTTAAATCAATCATTTATTTTGTAAGGAGGTGATTTAAATTGTGAAGGAAAGAATTGATTTGTATGGGATTTTGATAAACGAGTTTTTGTATGATAAAGTTTGAATAATTGGCTGAGAAGACAGAAAAGGGAAAATTGACAGAGAAGATATTTGGAATAAATCCACAATTTCTTTTCATTGTAATCAAATTGTATTTCAGATAACAGGTCTGGATAGTTAGTTAACAAGAAAATTTTACAGAATACCAGTAATATGTATTCAATGGTTCAGATTTCCGTTTTTAGTTCAGACTTCCGTTTTTTGTTCAGATTTCCGTTACTCTGTGCACTTTTGCATCATCTCATTACCGTCTTTTATTTTTTCGATTTATCTGATTGGATGTCTGATGGAAAATTAAGATTCTGCAATTAGAACATTTGGGTATCTTTATCTACTAATAACAATTATTAATTTGATAAAATTTACTAACTCACTACAAGATATTCCAGCAAAATAACTTGAATAATGTTGGTTCACTATATTTATTCAAGCTCCTAATTTAAAAATAATGCTGAGTTTTAATTTCTATATTTGGACGATACGTAATCGAAATGCTTTGAAATTTTTATTAACACATTACCAAACGATCGCGTATAAAATTGAGTGATCCATCTTCGTTTTACAAATAAAAATATTTAACTGAGATGCACATCTTTATAAATTAGTATTTAATTGATTAATTAAAATTGACAACTTTGGAACAACAAAAAATTATTTCTTCAAATTTTGGCATAATTAGCGGTATCAGTTCCATCTTTGAAAAATTGATTTTTTTATTTTAACGGTGTAATCCAAAAGTTTACTTTAAATTTATTTATTTCATACTGATATCTAAAACGACATTTTTCGGATTATTTATGGTACAAAAAGTTGAACTTTAACGTCCTATGACTTTATAAAATTTTATAAAGTCCTAGGACCTTAAAGTTCAGTTTTTTGTACCATAAACGTTGAACCTCAACGTCCTAGGACTTTATAAAATTTTATAAAGTCCTAGGACGAAAAAGTTCAACTTTTTAAGCAAAATTTTAAACTTATTTCTTTTTATTTTAATAAATTTCCAGTATGAAATAATTTGTATCTACCTCAAACGAAAAGTGTTTTAAAGGTACTCACTAGTAATTTCGGCCTCGGCTAGACGCTTTGGCCGTAAACAGCTAGCTCGTACTCTAAAGTTTCACTTTTCGTTCTAGATAAATAAATAACTATTTCGATAGGTCAGTTTTTTATACCTTTACAATTCACAAGAAACAGTTGATATCGGGTGAGCCGTTCTCTTGTAATATGTTTTTAAGGATACCCAGAATTTGAATTTCCAGAAATTTTTTGAACCGCCGTGATATGAAATTGAACATTTTGATATTTTCTAAAAAAAAAATTTTATTTTTTGTAATATCTATATCCATTGTACGCCTAATATGAAGTTGATAAAAAAAGGATCCGTTCAAATTTTGATATTTCGGGTTATCCAGAACACGAATTTCATCAATAAGCAATGTAATTCACAACTAATATTGTGATGTATTGTAATATTGTGTTTCCATATTATATAAACGTGTATGAAAAATTTGCATAGAACTTTCAGGCTTAAAAATATTAGATGTATGACTGTTTTGACTTCCTTGTCTTTTCTGATCTTCTAGGGATGCGGTTGTTGCATGAATTCATGAATAGGTTGCATGTCGGGTTGCATGAATTCCTGAATATGGATGCTGTGATTGTATTAGTATAAATGATGCGTCTATTTTATGCCATTGTTTAATGATACAATTGAAATGAAAAAAAATTTTAAATCAAAAAATTTAATTATTCGACTTATAGTATAAAAAATATTAAAATTATTTTTTATAATGAAAGTCGAATAATTAAATTTTTTGATTATTTTCTTAATATTATAAAACTTGATTTAAATATCAGTAGCCCGCCATGATACAAGCAAACAAAAAATATTAAAAAAAAACATAATAATTTTTTTAATCACTAAAATTAATTATTCAAAGACCCGTTTGGTTTTTGTGTTTCTTTTCATTACCTTTATTAGAAAAATTCTTTCGCACATAATTTTAGATGAAAATAAGTAAAGTCATCACATTAATATTACAAAAGTATTACTTCATGAAAAGTTTAATGAAACCAACAGTCTTAGGTTAAAATACTTTTTCAATTGTTCATTCTATATTCTATTGTTTATTATTATTATCATCAAATACATTTCGTTTCGCTTCGTTTTTAGGGTTCAGTACTTTAAAAAAGTAAAAACGGTGCCCTATTGGTGAGCCTTCGGTGTCCGTCCGAATTTCTACATAATCGATTTACTCACAAACTATAAGTGCTATCAAATTTTCTACGGGTATTAAATGTGTTTTCCCACGCCTGCTGATAACAAAAAAATTTGAAATATTTGTTTTTATCTATATTTTATGGACATAGATAAGGAGAGTGTAAAACAAAAGTTTTTTTTAAGGAATCGAGTTTGGTTTAGAAAAATCGAAAAAGATGGCAATATTCAAAAAAAAAAATTCAATAAATTTTCGACTGCTTAGTTTTTGAGTTATTGTCAAAAACAAGTGTTTTTCTGTCCCCCCTCATACATTTTTTTTTGTAATTTTCGAAAACAGCGTTTTTGGCTTATTTCTAAAATTGTGTTTTGGAGTAGAACTATCCTCGTAAAATAATATATAAACAACCCTCGACGAACGAATTATATTCGCACTTGTCCGACTTTTTTTCATTATACGTAAAACACGCAGCTGTACATCTGTGGGCACATATGTAAGCATATATATAATCCTAAGGCGTTTTTGACTTGTGCATGGTATGGTGCACATCATGTACATGACATTATATTTTTCAAAATTGGTTTACGGGTGATAACCTGATCTATTTTCACATTTATGAGTAATGATTCTCACTAAACGACAATTGAGAAAATGAACTATAAACTCTCCTTCGTATTGGTTATCGCAGTGGTAAAGAGTTTTGTCGTTAGCTATTTGATAGATTAATTGCAAATATATCTCAGACAAATACTGATGCACAATTCAGATAATCGAATGGGGACCAAATGATCAAATCAATTATCAAAGGTCAACCTTAAATTCATAAGAATATTGCAAGCATTGTTATTATGTTGAGCCACTAATTCATATGATTATTTTTCTTGATTAAATTCTTGACTTTAATATTTGTGAACAACTAGTTCAACGAGAGCATAAGACTTTTAATCTCTAGGGTTTGGGTTCAAAGCTCAATCTATAGTCTTCATGGTTTCTTTTGTTTTTTAGGACGGATATGGTCCACAAGCCTCCTCCTGGTGTCTGCCCTGTAATAGTCAAAATATTATGCCTTAAATATGTCTTCTGTATATTCTATCCATCACACCGCTTAGTTAAGACTTTCAAAATTTCAAAATCCTGTAAACAATTGAAGCTTTATATAGTTATGTAACTCTACAACAATAGTTCAATTAAAAATTCATAATACCACTCAGCTGTAAATAAGAGAAAACTTGGAACTATTTTTAGGGTTCCGTTTTTTATACAGAACACTATTGGTGAGAGTAAAACGAGTTTTTCACATTATATCGATTATCTTGTAAACTATAAATGCTATGGTCTTGAAATTTGAGGCGCGTATAAAATTAATCTGTCCACATGAAATGACGGATACAAATAAAACTAAAGTGGTTTTCGTTTGGTTGACAGGGCTACGATGTGAGACCTTAGAAAAAATACATTTTTTTATAGATTCAAGTAGGGTATCATATGAAAGGGCTTTATTTCAGTATTCCCTAAAATTTATTTTGGAATTTTACACCTCACCATTTTTTGTATAATTCTGAATAATGACGTTTTTTCGTGTTTTCTTATCTCGATTAGCTCCGAACCTATCTGATCGAAAATTTTCAAATGTATTTGGAATGATAGAAAAATTAGTACGTTTTTAATAAAAAATATAAAAAGTGTCATATTCTCATAACTAGATTTATTAAGGGGGTGGATATGAGGAGGGGTAAAAACACTATTTAAAATGTGGTCAAGTGGGGTGTCATTTGAAAGAGAACTTAATTTAAAAAACAAAACAGTTTTTTTTAGAATTTTGCGATGCCCAGTTTTTGAGTTATAGTAAAAAAAGTGAAACTTTCAGACCGTTCCCCCCATACGTTTTGACACTGATTGACAGAAAAATTTGTAAAAATTCACAGAGTTAGGAAATTCGGTAAATTTTGTACGAAAACTATAGCGAAGTCTCAAATAATTATATCTCTGTGTGTTTAGGGGACCGGGGTAGAGGGGGTAAAAAAAAACTTTTTTTGACCCAAGCGAGGGGGATGTCATTTGAAAGAACATCTAATTTGGGATTCGTTGCAATTTTTTTTAGAATTTTGCGGTGCCCAGTTTTTGAGTTATGGTCAAAGAAGTGCGAAGTTCAGACCGTTTCCCCCTCATACGTTTCGACACTGATTGACAGAAAATTTTGTAAAAATTCACAGAGTTAGGAAATTGGCTAAATTTTGTACGAAAACTATAGCGAAGTCTCCAATAATTATATTTCTGTGTGGTTAGGGGACCGGGGTAGAGGGGGTAAAAAAAAAACTTTTTTTGAACCAAGCGAGTGGGGTGTAATTTGAAAGAGCATCTAATTTGGGATTCGTTGCAATTTTTTTTAGAATTTTGCGGTGCCCAGTTTTTGAGTTATTGTCAAAAAAGTGCGAAATTCAGACCGTTCCTCCCTATACGTTTCGACACTGATTGATAAAAAAATTTGTAAAAATTCACAGTGTTAATAAATCTGGTAAATTTTGTACGAAAACTACAGCGAAGTCTCCAATAATTATATTTCTGTGTGTTTAGAGGACCGGGGTAGAGGGGGTGAAAAAAACTATTTTTGACCCAAGCGATTAGGGTGTCATTTGAAAGAACACCTAATTTAGAATTCGTTGCATTTTTTTTTAGAATTTTGCGGTGCCCAGTTTTTGAGTTATTGTCGAAAAAGTGTAAAATTCAGACCGTTCCCGGCCCCATACGTTTCGACACTAAATTGCAGAAAATTTTTGTAAAATTTCACAGAGTTAGGAAATTTGGTAAGTTTTGTATGAAAACTACAGCACAGTTTTGAGTTATGGATAAGAAAGGGCAAAATTCAGATCGTGCCACCCCCTACGTTACGACGATGATTGACAGAAAATTTGAAAATATTCACAGAGACAGGAATATTGGTAAATTTTGAATGAAAATCATAGCGAAGACTCAAATAATTATATTTCTGAGTGTTTATGGGATGGGTGTGGGGAGGGAAAAAACCATTTTTGACCCAAATGAGTGGGGTGTCATATAAAAGAGCACTTAATTTAAGAAATATTACAATTTTTTTTAGAATTTTGCAATGCACAGTTTTTGTGTTATTGAAAAAAACATATTTTCAGTATGTAGCCTTTCCACCCCCTAAACTTCAACACTCTATTGACCGACCAAATAATCAAATTTAATCCATTTACAAGCTAGTGTAATTGAATCTTTCTTAAGTTACCAAAAGCATCTATTTATAATATTTAACTTGAATTAATATTTTTTTGCCATTTTTGATCAATGTAGATTTGATTGTAATTTACTATTGACATTTACAATTTAACATTTATTTTGTTGTGTCTATGGTCTGGAAATATAAGGACATTACAACACAACTTTTTGCCAATAATTTTTGATATTGTGTTCTTTTACATTCACGGAACCCTTGACGAGCGAATTTTATTCGCACTTGTCTGACTTTTTTCAAATTTGGGTTCCTTTTATTACTGTAGCGAAAAAATTTTCGATCAAACATCTTTCTGTTCCAACATAATCTTCAAAACATAACTAATACCTTTAACACAACCCATATAATTTCGACACACAAGAACCGATATCTTCTCATACGAACTAAAAATAAATAAAAAAATTTATCGTAAAATTACATCTCAAAAATCACCATCGTAATCATCATAATCAAACACGTCATTTATTTCCATCAGTTTCTTCAAAAAAATGTTTCATTATTCTTATGACAGCAATAAATCTTTATGTCAGGCGACTATTCAACTTTCAACAACAACAACAAAAATCGCAATGCGGTTACATATCTGAAATATTACACAATTAAATCGGATGTAATTTTTCTGTGTGTTTGCTTGCAGTTTCTTTTATTATCTTCAATAAATGTTCCCCTTTTATATGTGCATACTGTTTGCCTTGTCTTTGCCATGCCTTGCCTTGCACACAAATATTATTCGTTACAATTTGAAAAAAAAAAAAAACATTCAATGCAAAGTAATTTATTGCAAATTTTTCAAAAGAATAAAAAAAACTTACGATTATGAAATGCATCAAAGTTTGAACGAACATAGTTTTTGCAGTTAATTTTTTTTTTTAATTTTGAATTTATATGATTTTATGAAGGTTGAATTATTATTGAGAAAATGAAAGAAATTCGATTTGTTGTTGTTATACTGGATGTTAGATGAAATCCATGAACGTATAAAATAATATATATAGCGAGAGGACCTGAATTTTGAAATTATGATTTACTATTTTTATTAGTTATTGAATTTTTAGTTTTTATGTTTGATTTAATAGAAATAAAAAAAAAAAGATTTATTGGTTGACGAGAGCGAGGGGATTTTTATGATAGTTTTGGATTTATAATGTATATTTTTTGATCGAATAAAGAGATATGTGACAGTTATATGATTTATATTATGACATTAAAATCATTTCTTTTTTTATTACCAAACACTTTATCAATATATTGAAATCAATTATGAGGAAAAAGATTTAAATGTTTTATGGAGAAAACAGATGGTAACAAAAAATGTAATGTAATTCGTTGCTTTGAGTTAATGTTGGGCACACGTTGAGCCAAAATATTTGTGATACGAAGTTCAAACTGTTCAATATGCATTTTATTCTACTCTATTTCTACAACTGTGGCGACTACTTTTTAGTTTTACTTGTACAATAACCAAAAGTAACTAACTAAACCTCATGCATCAGCTATAGGCTGCCCTCGGGTGCTCCTCGTTTTTCGGATAATGAGAAAAACCAGGATGTTGATAGGTTTTATAGTTCGTATGTTATACGATCCTTCTGACTGTGGAGCTAAAAAGTTCTCTTCTATAATCGCAGCTAACAATTTCCCAGCTAGGCAAGTAGATTTGGATTCCACGAATATGTTCGTGTCCGTATAAATTAAAAAAATCATTTAAATTATCTAATCAACGAAAAAAATTTCTGACGCCCGCAAAATCAGCATACACAACGTGTTTTGTGTGCTATAAATTATTTTTATTAAATTTGCAAGGACTTGCTCTTGCTTTTAAAATACTATTAGAATTATGGTCGACGTGTATGAAATTGGCCATAACTGCTACCTCTAACAAAAAAAATTTCATAAGCTTAACAAAAAGCAAGACTTAGTAAGACAATACAAAACTTTACTTATTTTACACTGAACTAAACTCAGGGAAAGTATTGTTTAATGTAGAAAAATATGTAGTGGACTGTGAGGACTTTGCTCCGGCTAAATGTAAAAAGGTTTGTAGTTTGGTAGATTCTAGCTGCAAGTGTAATGCGTATCAGAGTCAAGTTTTACTCGATGCTACTTAAGATGGTAGTCGGTAGCAAATGTTGCATCCATAATTTAATCTAATTTCTAATTTCTAATTTCTAATTTCTAATTTCTCATTTCAAATTTCTAATTTCTAATTTCTGATTCCTAATTTCTAATTTCTAATTTCTAATTTCTAATTTCTAATTTCTAATTTCTAATTTCTTATTTCTGATTTCTAATTTCTAATTTCTAATTTATAATTTCTAATGTCTTATTTCTTATTTTAATTTCTAATCTCTAATTCCAAATTTCTAATTTCTAATTTCTAATTTCTAATTTCTAATTTGTAATTTCTAATTTGTAATTTCTAATTTCTAATTTCTAATTTCTAATTTCTAATTTCTAATTTCTAATTTCTAATTTCTAATTTCTAATTTCTAATTTCTAATTTCTAATTTCTAATTTCTTATTTCTAATTTCTAATTTATAATTTATAATTTATAATTTATAATTTATAATTTATAATTTATAATTTATAATTTATAATTTATAATTTATAATTTATAATTTATAATTTATAATTTATAATTTATAATTTATAATTTCTAATTTTTAATTTCTAATTTCTAATATGTAATTTCTAATATGTAATTTCTAATTTCTAATTTCTAATTTCTAATTTCTTATTTCTAATTTCTTATTTTTAATTTCTAATTTCTAATTTCTAATTTTTAATTTTTAATTTCTAATTTTTTGTTTCTAATTTCTGATTTAATTTTCAATTTCAAATTTCTTATTTCTAATTTTTAATTTTTAATTTTTAATTTTTAATTTTTAATATCTAATTTCTAATTTCTAATTTCTAATTTCTAATTTCTAATTTCTAATTTCTAATTTCTAATTTCTAATTTCTAATTTCTAATTTCTAATTTCTAATTTCTAATTTCTAATTTCTAATTTCTAATTTCTAATTTCTAATTCCTTATTTCTAATTTCTAATTTCCAGTTTCAAATTTCAAATTTCTAATTTCTTATTTCTTATTTCTTATTTCTAATTTCTAATTTCTTATTTCTAATTTCTAATTTCTAATTTCTAATTTCTAATTTTTAATTTCTAATTTCTAATTTCTAATTTCTAATTTCTAATTTCTTATTTCTAATTTCTAATTTCTAATTTCTAATATCTAATTTCTAATTTCTAATTTTAATTTCTAATTTTTAATTTCTAATTTCTAATATGTAATTTTTAATATGTAATTTCTAATTTCTAATTTCTTATTTCTAATTTCTTATTTTTAATTTCTTATTTCTAATTTCTAATTTTTAATTTTTAATTTCTGATTTTTTGTTTCTAATTTCTGATTTAATTTTCAATTTCAAATTTCCAATTTCTAATTTCTAATTTCTAATATCTAATTTCTAATTTCTAATTTCTAATTTCTAATTTCTAATTTCTAATTTCTAATTTCTTATTTCTAATTTCTAATTTCTAATTTCTAATTTCTAATTTCTAATTTCTAATTTCCAATTTCAAATTTCTAATTTCTAATTTCTAATTTCTAATTTCTTATTTCTAATTTCTAATTTCTAATTTCTAATTTCTTATTTCTAATTATTAATTTCTAATTTCTGATTTCTAATTTCTAATTTCTAATTTTTAATTTCTCATTTCTAATTTTTAATTTCAAATTTCTAATTTCGAATATCAAATTTCTAATATCTAATTATTAATTTCTAATTTCTAATTTCTAATTTCTAAATTCTAACTTCTAATTTCTAATACCTTATGTCTAATATCTAATGTCTAATGTCTAATGTGTTGTGTCTAATGTCTAATTTCTTATATCTAATTTTTAATTTCTAATTTCTAATTTTTAATTTCTAATTTTTAATTTCTAATTTCTAATTTTTTATATGTATCTAATATCCAATTTTTAAGTTCCGAATTTTAAATTACAAGTTCCAAATTTCCTACTTACAAGTTTCATGGTTCCTTCTTACAAGTTCCAAGTTCTAAGTTCCAAGTTCCAAGTTCAAAATTCCAATTTCTAAGTGTCAATCTCCAAGTTTTAAGTCTTAAGTCCCAAGTTGTAAGATGCTAGTTCCAAGTTCCTAGATCCAACATCCAAGATCCAAGAGTCAAATTCCAAGATTCAATATCCAAGATATAAGATCCAAGATCCAAGAGTCAGGATCCACGTTCCAAATTTCAAGTCCCAAATTTTAACTTCCAAGTTGCAATTCCCAGATTCCAACTTCCAAGTTGCAAGCTGCAAGCCCCAAGCTTCACGTTCCAATTTTCAATTTTATAGTGCTAAGTTTTAAGTTTTACGTTCTTAATTCCAAGTCCCAAGTTGCAAGTTCCAATTTCAAAGCTCTAAGTTCCAAGTGGCAAGTTGTCTGTTTTACTGTAACTTATTATCTAAATGAATAGTTTGAAAATTTTTTTCCCTAAATTTGTAGCGTTGACAATTAATATAAGGAAATATCTTTATATCATATTTTCCCTTACCTATAAATTTTACTCCATATACATACTGACATAGTACTCAACTTATAAGTGGTAATGGGTAGTTAGTTTTTCCCAATTTCTTTCCCAGCTCGAAATACAGAACTAACCAAAAAGGGGTAGATGAGATTTTCACACAAGCAAGAATTATTATTACGATTTTTGTGCATACAAACAATTTCCCTGACAAAAAATATAATAAAAATTTATTCCGTTTTTGTTTTAAGTGTAACTTCTTTTGAACGTCTGTATTCTGAACTTTTCTTTGCTCTTCCTTCTTATTATTTAATGTCATTGATAAATCATTTTTATGTTCGTGGTAAATCAAGGAGTGCTGTCTCAGTTTTATTAGTTTATGGATCCTTTTTCTGCGCTTTTCGTATGTCTGTGTTATATTTATTTTTCAGAAAATTACAAAAAAAAACAGCGAAACACTAATGGCCTTATGCAGTAGTAGTGACGAAAATTTATATTTTTTTTCAGTGTCGTCGTTTATTGTGTTTATTAAACGAAAAATAATATGCGATATTTTCCTAAGTGTTTTTTCATTTCTTTGCAATAAGGGTGAATTTGACAGTTATATTGTTAACTGGTTGTGTTAAGAACGAACTTTTGGTTCCTAATCGACAGGTTTTTACTGATGAAAACATTACAGTAACAAATCCCACCTTGTCTTCTATTTACTGTATTATTCTGAAATAAATCGGAAAACATAAATAATTTTTAATTATAATTTTTGTTGTCGAAAATATATCTTTCGTGTGTCATAAATCACGATAACAAATCATTTTTCCACTCACATAAATGAATCGACAGTGAAAGCAGGAAAATTTTAATGTTTTTTTTTTGTTTTAATATTAAAAGTTTTTACTGATTTTTTGGAATTTTTTTTTTTTTGATTTACAATATGGATGGATTATGAGTTTGGTATATATAGTTGCTGAGTTTTCAAAAATAACATTTCACTAGGAACTATATATAATTAGCTGAAAAAATCAACACGTGAGGAACTATAACGGTTTTACCATTAACATAATAATTAATGACTATAAATAATGTTTATTATAACGATATATGCGTTAAGTGAAATAATACAATGAGAATCATAAAACATTAAAATATTGGGAAAAAAATTTATAAATAACATAATCAATAAATTGCACATTTTCACAAAATATTGCACCGAAAAAATATTTATATCCAAATCAAACAAGAATAATATCATGCATGAAGATTTCACATAAATCATTTTATTAGCGAGATTTTTGTATAAAACAGGGGTGGATTTATTAAGAGAAATTTTTTATGGTGAAGTTCATGTTTTTTTGTTTAAAATGTGATACTTGTAAGCGTGATCACGTCACTATGTTGATTTCATTTTTAGACTATTTGAATGAAAGCAGCAAACTCAAATAAAGGAAATAATCTTCTTTCATATATCAAATAAAAGTTAGTAGAAGCTATCGAATTTGAGAAGGTGTTATTTGTTTGGGAAATTAAACAAAGTTTTAAAGGGTAATCAATCATTCCAGTCAAAACAAATATGCCTTATGTAAACAAAAAGTATATAAGATTGGTGATAACGGTGGGATTTAAAAAAAAAAGTTATTTAATTTTAATCAATCGATGATTGGGAGTTGTGAAACTTCCACCAATGTTTTATAAACTCATTCGGCTTTCTATGCTCTATTGTAAATCACTATCGATCACAATGCGATTGAGAAAATCATTGCCAGATACTGGCAATGATTTTCTCAATCGCATCTAGAGGAAACAGTAAACTTGTCACAATTTCTGGAATGAAGATGATCCTTTTTTCTCTATGAATCGTTCGTAATTTTTAGTATGAATTATAGAAAATAGCAAATTAATTTCAATTTCCAAGGAAATCAAACCAACTGTTTATACCATTTAATACCGTTCAACAGAATATCAATATATGTACTGTGATGGAAGCTGGTTTTAATTGTTTGAAAAACACTATTTTTATTGTTAACAATTAGAAGAAACTAATTATGTTTTTAAAATTTACGTCTATCTTTTCTTTAACTATTTTTCCATTGAGGAGTTAAAGGGTCAGGCGTCAAGTCAAGGTGTCAGCCGACGGCCATCAACACTCGAAAATAAAAAGGAAACTTTATGCTCGAATTACATATAAGGATTTTGTACGTGTAAAATTCTGTATTGTTATACAAATACAAATGTAGTAGTATAATATACAATTAGTATAATACAAATGTACAATTTGTATAATAATATATTATACAAATATCTCATTCTCAAAAATGGATAGTAATTTCGAAGTGTGAATGTTAATGTTGTCTCAAATTTTTACGCTTTAGAGTTAAGGGGGTAAAATATTAAACCAAGGTCCTGTTATTGCAATAGGAAAACATTCAGAATAATTTCTTTTTAACATCTTAAGTCAACATTCTAATCAACATTCTAAGTCCCGAATGTTGAGTCATTTGTGATCGTTGTCAATCAATGCGAAACTAATATCTAACGCATGGTCAATTTATTGCTATATTTTTTGTTAGAAATTTACATTAGGGGAATTTTTAATTTGGAGGGGTTTTTGTGAGCAATTAAGCTTAAGTACATGTATTGGAAATCACTTGGGTTTTGCAATCCGAAATCATTTTTCATTTTCTCTTAGAAAAACTCCACTAAGAAATTTTTTGTGTGTTTCGTGCCGGGATTCAAACTCACACTCATCAGACACCTGTTCAAATCCCTTGTTTCTTACATACTTAGCCACAGCGGCTAGGAATAATAATTTATTTTTAATACGAAGGAAAGTATCAAATTTGAAGCAAAAATGAAATTGAAAAACGATATTTTTTAATTTTACTCCGGTATTTGGAAACGCTATATTTTTCTCTGAAAGAACTGAAGAATAAATAATTTTTCTGAAAAATCACCAAAATAATGTTAAAATATTTCCGATAAATAGGAATCTAATGACAGTTGAGAATTCAACTTAAGAAATTAGAGTGAAGAAGAAGTTTCAATTTAAAAATATCATCGAATTGGTGGCGACGTGGATATTGTGTCTGTGAAAGGATTTTGAACTCGTTCCTGGCACTGAAGAGGTTATGAGCTCGAATCCCAACCGAAACACGTAAAAGAGTTTTTTCTGATTTATTTCCAACAATACATTTTAATTGAAAATATTCATATTATTTCCTTAGTTACTTGAGTTTGATTGCTCACAAAAATCCCGAATTTCTCTGAATGTTTTGTTTGACTATTTAAGTGTTTTAATAAAATAAATAAGAAGGATGACGAAAAAGTACTAAATTCTTATTTTTCTTCATATGGAACGAAAAAAATAAAAATAAAATCGACTCGAAAGGAGTGAAATAAAAGTTTTGGCTCTTACGAGTAAGAACGATATTAATTTTTATATTTGATTACTATTTGAAAGAGTGAAAAAAACGAAACTCTGGTAATAAATATGAAGAAATTCTGGTAATAAAAATAAAGTTATTCACAAACTACTAAACTTTTTCTGCTGACCCTTAATGAACCACCGGTTCAGAAACGCTGGTCTAGACATTTTTGAATTTGATCAAAATGAGTCATTGATGTGGACAATTACGATGGATGTGGTTAGCATACATAACATAAATCGATTTGCTTGGCTCTTATATTACGCGAAATTTAAGTTTAACACTGAAATAAATTCTTTCATACTTTACATGGTTGATTGCAAATAGCTAGGGTGCTTTTTATTGCAGATGTCTAACTTTTAAAAAAATAATGGCAATATTATCAAATATTCAATAACTGCATAGTTTGTTTAGACCGAAGCGGCTGTATAGCCTCTTAACCACTACCGTGATTTGACCAGTTCAAACATATCCAAGATATTACTGTGTACTGTGTATATTAATGTGTACGCGTACGAGTAGCATAAGGTTAGTTCTGCAATGTCGTGTAATAAATAGTCCATTCACCAAAGATATTTTTATTTTTATGTGCTGAGTCGAGAAAGAAGATGTGACGGATGATGTAAAAGAGGGTGGGATAATGGTTTTCTATTTAATATAAACCAGAAAACCATAATTTTTTTAGAAAATATTACCAGTTGTCAGAACAGGGTCAGCATACAATACATAAGCTAAGATCATAAAAATTGACCAAGACATTTCAAAATCAATTTCATTGTTGATGCGGCTAATACAAAAGAAGTGCACTGCATTATTTTCCCGATGTTACTCCTTTAAGAAATTTTTTGCGTGCTTCGTGCCGGGATTCGAACTCACATGATAAATATTTAAGGTAGAGTGAAAGAGAGCTAGCGCGTAACATCATTTGTCAGACGAGGATAGCGATTGCCAGCTGTGCGACGCTCTTAAGCCATTGCGCATGCGTCGAATGTTAGTGTTCTCAACCACCGGGGAGTAATAGAGACGATTTAATAAATACTCCAAAAAAATTGTCTTCCATTTCAAAATGACAAATTTAAAAATTACAACAAAAAATGGTAGAATCCTAGTTTATCCCCCCAAATAAATTTGCGTTTTTTTTTCAGATAAATAGAAAGATTAGGTAAGTGCATCTGCATCCTAATTATGAAAAAAAATGAAAAAAAAATTTGCGGAAATGAGGGGGTCAAAAGTTATAAAGGATCAAACTTTCAATTTTACCTTGGTCCCCCCTTTGTTTTTTTTTCTTTTTTTCCTTATTTTTATTTATTATTTATTTATATTTTATCACACACTCCCCTCATTTCCGCAAACTTTTTTTTTCATAATTTGGATGCAGAGCACCTAATCTTTCCATTTATTTGAAAAAAAAACGTAAATTTATTTGGGGGGATAAACTAGGAATCTTCCCAAAAAGTTAATATTGATTTAACTCTCTTTCACGCTACGTTAAATATTTATCATCTTTAACAGCCAGCAACCCTTATTTGCGGCCGGATTTAATTAGGCAACCATATATGATAATAAATAGAAAAAAATTAGCTTTAATTTGATATAGAATTAATCAATGTACGTTATGAACGTATAAATGTATCGAAATCATACCTGTTTACGCCTGACTGCGAAGAGGTGCGGCCAGGTGCGCAACGACAACCGTGACTTTTTAGAATCGTTATATAATTTGAAGTGATGTAGACGATATTTTATTTAAAAAACAAGTGAACGAAATTTTTTCCCAAAAATCAATTAAAAATAATTTAATTAAAAATACTGGCGGCCAAATTTTGATAGGCAACCTGGTAGATATATATTCTCCTAATTATAAATATACATAAAAATTTGGTTTCAGCAAAAAATCGATGAGCGCACTAATCCTGCAGCCGGATCCCGTACTAATAGTGGAATCACTGACAGAAACTTTAGAGGAGTTGCGTGTCATGAGACTTTTAATTTTCGGCTTGCTCCAGTCTGTGAATTCGAATTAACTAAGGAAACAGATTCGAATGAGCATAAAGTAGAAACTCTGACGACCCCAAAAATCGGAGAAACAAAGACCGTTACACACACCACTTTAACTACAACTACTACCTTTAAAAATTAAAATGTTTCACTCACGCCATTTTTGGCCTGTTTGGCCGAACTGTCACAATATTTATACTCGTCCAAGTATATTTAAACTAAAATTTCATGAATACGGAAATAAATGAGACAACATAAAATACCATTGAACTGATTGTTCAACATGGAGAGGCAGAACGATAAATTATTATATCGACAACATTGAATTAATAAACATCTTTTCAATGCGGATGAGATTATTTCAAGGACCACTGCTTTGTAATAGATTGTAAACCCCACAGTCAACTCATTTATTAAAACTTAAAATTTTCTTACAAGGAAACTTTTACAAAAGATTTGCCAACATTTTTTCATAATTTTATAATATAGAAAAAGAATTTTAGAATAAAATAGTTACTGAAATTTAAGAAAATAATGTTAAGGTAGGTTGAGAAATTTTGTTTTGGAAAATTCAAAAATTCGACAAAGGCAGATTTGGACATTACAGGACAGGACGAAAGGAGGGAAGTTATATTGACTACGTACGTCATGAGATGCATGAGGGAGAAAAGAAAACGTTAATCATATAAGGAAGCTTCAAAGCCGACTAGGAACTAATTTAATGTGTAAACTTGTATTAGTGCTTCAAAATTAGATGCTAATTAAATTCCAAATTTTACTTTCTATGTCGTTTCAATTATTATCATATTGTAATAAACTTCGTCCAGAATGGGTTAATTTAATTTAATCATAAATAACCAATACGTTCCGCCTAAATGTTTTCTACATTCTATGGCAATCAAAAGTTAACTCCCTTTAACAAATACATTTTGCATAAATTAAATTTAAGTTCGCTAATACAAATGCAAGTATGAATGAAAACAGGTGTGGCCTATTGAAGATGTACGGACTACGTAGTATTGATTTCTAGTGGATTATAGAAGTTTGGATTTATTTATTTTTCGATATAAATAAGCGAACAAAAATATCAGGTAGTCAGTTTTAATTTTGCAATTAAAAGTGTTTTACAAATATTCGCAAGTTAAAGGAATAATCGGTGGTACTTGAGCCTGGGTACTAATAGTGAAAGAATCTGAACTTAGTGGAATAGTAAATACAGATTTTACGATTCCGAATATTATTGATTCAAATTGTGGAAAAGCGGTGAACTTTATCGTACATAAATTGGAGACACTGGAATTTATTGTAAGGAAAAACGGAAGCTGCTGTAATTTGTTGACAAATAAAGTTTGAGATTCTGTTAACCAAAGATCTGTCTTTTACTGTCGTATTTACTCAATAATCTAAAAGAACCAACGAAGAGTCGTTACAATATATTTTATATAAAATTTTCATATTTCCTGAGTAAAAGAAAGTTGGTAAAATGTGGACGATAGCGGGTTATTTGTACAATCTGTTCATTATAACGATATTTCCCGAATAATAAGCAAAAGTTTCCGAGCAGGATGCTCTTCTAGAGATGAAGGTTAACAGGCAAACCGTTACCTAAATGGGTAGGAAAATACCAAGTTGAAGGTTTTCTATGCTAGATTATGCCGGGTGTTTCTGTAAGCAATGCTGTTCTGCTCAGGATGGTACCATGAAGTGGACAAATCGAACGATGATTCATCGACGTCATATTGTGCTGATATGGTAAAAGGTCATCTCGAAGTTATTATACTAAAGCGAATTATTTCCTTTTTATCACTTTTAGAGTGTTTGTGTAGCAACTGACAACTTTTTGTATCTAAAGGTGGTACTCTTACTCTTCTACATTTTTTATTGGTACTATGATCAGCCGTGTCAACTGCGTGTGAATATTTAACTAACCTGATATATACGATTTACGGAATATTTTGCTATCTAAACAAATCTATTAATTATAATAACTTGTTTCCTCATAGTTTATCAAACTAACAACAGGAACAAAAAGCACAATACAATCCAAAAATGAATGATATAGTAGGAACGACATTTCCAGAGGAATAAAGAAAACAATAGCAAAAACAAATAACATAATTTTCTAAGATTTATTTTAGATTTTTATTGTTTTTATTATTACATGATTTATTTTTAAATCGAAACAACACAAGGAAGCACAAGGACAGCTGAAATTATGTCGATTTATATTTTAGATTTTTCTAGTTCTAATTTATTTTTGTTTTGTTTTTTCGATGAAAAATTATCGATTTCGAAAAGCAAAAAGACGAAGAATGATAAAATCATAAACAAAACGACATCTGTTACTTTTCATATAAACAATCTATATTTAGATAACTGATAGATCACTCACATCATTCTCATCATCATAATAATCACCAAAGAAATAAAAAATTAGGAAATATGAAAGAAAATGAAATGAAATTTGTCAAAAATCAAAATGATCATAAATCTCATGAAAGTCCATTTCTCAAAATTTATTTGCACTATTTGATTCAATGGACTATAATAATAGAATGAGTACACATAGAAGAACCTATTAAATGCACACAAAAATACAACACATTAGGTTTTGACAGATTTTTGTGAATTTTTTTTTTTTATTCTAGATTGATTTCAATCAATTTTTCTTTATTACACTTTCGATTATTCATTTTCGTCGTTTTTCTTTTCCCCCTTTTTTCTTCATTGTTTGCTTGATTTTATTGCTAGTTTTGTTTGTTAGGTGATATTGTTCTTGTATCTTTTGTCCGATTTTTATTCTTCTAATTTTGCGTTTTAACGATTTGTTATTTACTTTGGATTTTAATATATGAGTTTTAATGATTTGCTGAGATTACAAACCAATTTTCTTGGGTTTTGGTATTTTCTTACGAAATGATTTCAATATTCATAAAAAATGTATCATTTAAACACCCAATTTTATTATATTTTGTGTGTATTATTTTAGAGTTTAGACATCATGGTTTGAATTAAATCGGCTTACTGTAAAAAACATGGAAAAAGTAAAAAGGAATGACTGGCGACCCTGGTGACACTACAAATTTGTTGCAAGTGAAAGTTTTCATTATTATTTTAAGGTTTTTAGCCTTACAACTACCTGAACATTCTTTTAACAAAAATCCTTTACATATCCATCACTTAAATGCTTGAGGAAGTGAAATATTGACCATATTCGAACAAAAGATTAAAGATTTATGACTTTACATAGAATCCAAATTTTGATGAATTTTTTTCTTCATGCCATTTAAGTTATTCATTTCAAGATAAAAACTTACTGTTCTTTTTTGAAATTTGGAACATACATAAATAAAACCATTTGGCATTTCACATAAATTAAACCAACAGTAACATGAAGAAAACGATTCCAATCAAAATCCTGTTAATGTAAAACAAAAACTAATAAATAATATTCGGAACAAAAGAGCTCAATTTGATTTACAACGTCACGGTATGAAATGATTTTTTTTTTCGTATTTTTTTTATTATTTATTGCTAAAACCAATCCTTCACCTCAATTTTCATTATATCATTCATATATTCTCTCCCTTTTATGATAAAAATAATAGTTTTAATTTTTTTTCAGTAATTTTATTATTATTGTTATTATTATTCCATTCGTCTACTGTCATCGTCATAGATCATTCCATTCATCCCTTTTATACATAAAACTATCCAACATAAAAATTGTACAAGAACCGAAAAAGGCTTGGTTGATAAGTATTTCAGTGCTAAACGTTTTGATCGACGTCCGTTTTCCACTCAATTCTCGATTTTAAATTGAGTAATTATCTAGCCAACAACCTTTCAACAAAAGTTTGTATTAAGAATTTATTAATACCGCCATCCACTGGCGTTGTGCAGTTATCTAATCAACTATAAATTATGATTTTTTTTTAATTTTAGAAAAATTTGTTATTGTTGTAAAATGGAAGGGAAAAAGGATGAAATAGACTAAAAGAATAAAAAAAACCTTTTCTAATCTTTGCCAATTTTTTTTGTTTCATTTTTATGGTTTGTTTGAGTGATTTATTTCCAATCAAATAGTTATTTTGCTGCAGTTAAAGGACAAAAGAAATATAAAGGATTATTGTTGATGTTTGGTTTTGTGATTACATAATAGATTTTTTAAATCCAATTGTAATAAATGGTTGACATACCAAGTGATTTAGATGTATATTAGTCATTTAGGCTAAACAACAGTTTTCTAGAATTTAGATCATGATTTTGGAATGAAAAAATTGTCGGAGTTAAATTTGAACATTGTTATGTAGCCTGGGATGTGATGACGTAGTGTAGTTAGTCACCGATTTATGTAGTTTCTGTTTCCTTACATATCATTTTTTTTATATATATCCCGCGCAGTTCACAACAATTTCTCGTTCATCCACAATCTATAGTCCTATTTTCATATAGTTTCCGTTACATAAATTTGTTCTTAGCATAAAACAATTAACAATAATATCTCCTTTACAATCCCCTATTATTGGTTCACACTACGTTTTTACCAGCGTTACTTCACCATACTACATGGATTTGAATTCTCCGGGTCGCTAACCGTAATTGCTCAACAAAATTTTCAAACCTCAAACGGCTGTGCATATTTGTCCAATCGACTCAATAGCTAAAAATTATTATCCTGCAATCGGTTTTGTACTTGTCTTCGAAACGTATTATATTTCTTATATAGGTATTTTTATCTATTTCTCTTTCCGTTATAGATCCAAATTTTACTGTAATACTGTTGTATGCTGTTATTTCATAATACATAAACATCATAAAATCGGTTAAACTTGAGTTTGATCCATTCTTATATATTAATATTTCTTCCCATTGCATTGGAAATAACTTATTTTGTGAAATCATCTTACAATTTTATGTATTATGAAATAACAATCAGTATTCTTTTTACGGAAAATGTACTAATATTCTATAAATTTCCCTTAAAAAAAAAAAACTTTCGCAGAATTTTCGATATTAAATTCCTATATAAGAGATGGATATATGATTTTTTTATCTCTTATGTCTTGTGTCAATTATTCATTCGTAAAGATCAAAATTATGAAGTTTTTTGACATCACGTGTATTTTCATACGTTTTAAGTAGTGAAATTTTAATTAGTTTCCAATTTATAATTAACTAGTGCAATTAGTATAATTTTTTTTTATTAATTTAATTCAGTAGTTCAATTAATTTAATTCTTTTCATTAGAATCAATTTTAACAAAAAAAACTGTATGTGTTTTGTGCTGTGTTAGTTCAAATTAATCATCAAATTACAGATGTCTGTGACGACATTTTACTGATTTCAATTTGTAAAATGACCTTGGCGGTCACCGCTCTCTTAGTCTGTCTCTTATTATTATTCTGCTGGCAGTTCGTTTCAAAACGTAAAATAAGATGTCCGACGTAACTAAATAAAATTAAGTTTTAAAATAATTATTAAAATCATTTATTTAATTTTAATTGGAAACCAAACCAAAAATTATTATTAAAAAGGCAGAAAATCATTATAGTAAGTAAGTGAAATAAATTTTTCAACATTAAAATAAGAGAAATTCCTTTTTCTATATGTCTTCCAAATTCATTTAAATTAAAAAGTTAGAAGTTAATGTTTTGCGTTTAGTGTTGTGAAAAATCAAATTGTAACCTAAAAAGAAAGCGATTTTATTTTTGTGTGAGAAAGTTAATTAGTGCGAAACAAAACACAAAAAAATTAAAAGAAAAATATGGAAATAAATAGAAAAATCTAGTTAAATTAATTACTGGGCATTTTGTTTGTTCTAACTGTTATTGTTAATGGATGAATAAATTATTGCAACGTCTAATCATCTGGTTGTGTACAAACACAAACCCAAAACCGGTATTAACACTGCAAAATTTCTGTTAACATTGTTGGGATTATTACATATTTTCGTTTCAACAATGAATGTTATATGCCTTCACGTATAATTAGGCAACGCTCTGTGTATGAGGATACACTTGATGCAACAGCTATATATTTCATAGTATACCTACCCAACATTTAAACGCATTCGTTGATGCAGCAGTTATATATGTCATTACGTATAATTAATCAATCTTCAACCATCTGCTCCTGGTTCAACCGCTATATATTTCATAGTTAATTTATATCAATTTGTCATCAGTCGCCTTGGCTATTTCAACGCAACCTTTAAATACAATTTTTGTGCTATTACTATCGTATTTCAACGCAACATTTATTCAAAATTTATGTTATTTGTTACAACAATTGCCTAATTTATTTCGACGCATCACTACTACAGTGTTTCAACGCAACATTTGTACAAAATTTATGTTATTTGTTACAACAATTGCCTGATTTATTCCGACGCATCATTACTACAGTGTTTCAACGCAACATTTATACAAATTTATATTATTTGCTACAACAATTGCTTGATTTATTTCAACGCAACATTTATATAAAATTTATGCAGTTTTACGAACAATACTTTACCTGTGGGGATATTCACCGCTGATGGACGGCTAAGACCTTAAGACGTTGAAGCCAGGAGGATATAATCATGGGGTGAGTGAATTTTGTTATTTTATTTTACTTTTTTCTAACGTAGAAGTGTGAATGCGCGTGAAAGGGTGTACAAGTGATTGAATGGGGGCTTGCTTGTCGATGCGCGTGTGTGAGCTGGCGATGCGTGTAGCGAGACACATTCAGTCTAAATTGGAAATGATTATACTCGAAATATTTTTGCTCCGAGGTAATATTTAGTTTTCCAAATACATTTTTTTTACTATATTAAACTATATTACCTAAATTTATTAATTTATATTTTTAAGTAATAAAAAAATCAATCCCAAATAACAGGAAATCCAAACAAAAAAACAAATTCTGGTCATGTTTTATGTTTATTAACCATATTATACATTAACCAACTGTAAACTACAGATATTTAATTAAATTGGTTTTGAAATATTTAGTTAACTTACAAATAAATGGTTACTTTTTTTTGAAGCGGTAAATAATTTGTTTTGGTAATTTGTGGTGATTGCGTTTGGTTTCAAAAATTTTTTTTTGAAAAAGGTTATTAATAAAGAAAAAGGAAATAAATAATGAAGGCTTTCAATATAGCGTGTGACGTTCTCCCGTGCTCCAAGATTTGATTCTCGGTTTACCCGCAATGGCAGTGGTGTACGAACTGTATCAGATTGATCAGATGGCAGCCATACAACTTATTTTTAATTGCTACCATTTACCGTGCTTGCTGCAAGTCTTGGAGCTTGGTTGTCTTGCTTCGCAGTCTGAATGGTGGGTGAACGTTAGCGTGTATGTAGCATGAGTGTGTGGGCATATGGGAATGATTGTGGGGGTTGGACGTGCTGAGCGCGGTTCTTTCGCAAAAGGGGTCGCCAGAGTTTCATTTTTTTTCATTCGTGTTGTTTCCACTTCTGTTTATTCTCGTAATTTGCGTATATTTCTGTATTTGTGTTGAAGTAGCAGGTAACAATCTATCAAATTCACGATGACTGAGCTTTAGTCGTTACGGCGTTAAAAAACTCTAGGTACGCATCCTGCTGTGCCGCTTCATTAGTTCGCCAATGGAAAAGCTCTTCATTACAACATATAGAACAAATAGAACAAAGATGCCACGGTAGTTGATCAAAGAATTAATTTTCTTATCAGATGTTCTTTTTCCAACGCGAGGCATTCATTCGTTAGCAGATTTTCTAAAATTGATTGTACATTGTTTCTTGCCAACTCTCTTTGGAAAACCGTTTTGTATTTAAATATGTAAAGTAAAATTGTCACAGATATGGTCTTAGGATAACCTGTAATAAAGCTTTTATTCAGTCCTCGTGATTTGGAGCCGCACTATTTTGCTCTACACGCATTAAGTTTGCATCGACAAAAACTTTCGTAGTTTCGCTCTTGTTAAACGTAGTCTCTTATTCGTAATCATCTATCGCAATAATTTATGTGTAAAATTATCATAGAACAGTTGTGCAATCCCATTAAGTCGGAATCGCGCTATTTCCCTATATAATTTCTTATGTTCAATTTGTAATCGTCAATCACTATGAATTTATCCTAAAACAAATGTGCAGACTCTTTAGTGGGTTTTCAAACAAACCACCAGATAATGCTACCATTCTTCTTACTATAAATGCTATGCGCCAGATGGCCTCTCTTTTTTTGTCGACTTTTTGTCTAAATAACACACAGCTGTTAATTGTTTTTGACGTTTGCATGTGGAGCTGAGAAATTGTTTCTTTTTTGGATGGACTGAAACTTTTTTGGCTGAAAAGACGGATAACAATTAATAAGGTGAGCGAGTGAAAAGGAATTTGGGGCTTACATCATTTTGATACAAAAACAAAATAAATCCAAATTATCTATATAAAAAATACTAGCAATAGGCTAGAAAAGCAAAAAAAAGATCAATTTATTTGTGTGTTTTTGTCTTCGTGAGTCCGATATAAATTTATCAGTGAGCGTGTTAGCGAGTAGATTCTTAGTTCACATATCGAGGAATGAAGTGATTAATAAAATCAAATTAATAAAATTAATTAAATCAGCTCGTGGTTATTGGTAAAGAAAATTAATTATTCAATGCCTATTGTGCAACTTAGAATTCCTTTTGTTGTATCAAAATAACTCTAATAATTAACCATTTTTTATTTTAATTCGTGCCACCTAAATTAAATTATTAGAAATTAATTAATTAGAACAATTTTGTTTGTGAACTTTTGTACGTGCGTCTTTGTATATAAGTGTATCTATTTACTTGTTAAGATAATATAGTTTTGAATAGTTTAAAGTGGTATGATTCCGATATTAAGTAAAATAAAAATATTGATTCTAAATCAGTAGAACTGTGTGATACCATCGACAATAATTGTAACGGGTAATTGCGTTACCGTTTATTATGTTTGTAAATAAATTATTGATGCCCCATAACATCGTTTTTGTACTGTTATTATTGCACAAGAGAAAGTGAAACTTACGGAAGACTGTTTGAATATTTTTTTTTGTTGGTCAGGCATTTTTTTTTTTTTTTTTTTTTTTTAATAAGAAGTGTTCTGTAGTAGGAATTACAAAATGTGTCACAACAACACATAGATACCTTTTAAGATAGGTCCCACAACAACATGCGTCTTGAGGTATAGGTGGACGCTTTTTTTAAATCTTTGTGGATTGAAAGCACTCGAGACTATTGATTCGGGCAAAGCATTCCATGTGTACGATGTACGCACAAAGAAATCCCTTTGCATTCTATTACTATGACAGTGAGTAATCTCGACAGTTCGACCGCCCGCACACACCGATTGACGAGTAAAACGGGGAAAAACATATGTCTGAGGCATTATGGACCTGATTTCATCCGAGCACTGCTGGTGACGATATTTATAAAAAACAACGAGATCAGCAACAGTGCGACGATGTTGCAGGGAATCAAGACCTAATGTTAAATCTCGATCACCAACAATTCGTATAGCTCGCTTTTGAACAGAGTCCAAAAGAGCCAGGATAGTAACTCAGATACGTAAATCTATTTTTTTAATGAAAACTCAACGAGTCAAAGTTGAATGAAGATTACGATAGCTGGATTCTGCTAGAAGTTGGTTGGTTTACGCTCCATTTTTTTGGTAAAGAAGCAGCTGTCACTGGCCTCACAGCTTCGAATACTCCTCGTCATGGCTGGTATTAAAACAAATCCGGGACCAACTAAAACATGGCACTGTTCAATATGTAAAAACATCTTAAGAGCAAATAAAACATCTATTCAGTGTAATACCTAAAAGGAATTGTGCCACCTCAAGAACTGCTCAGGTCTTGTCACACATAATGGACCAAAAACTACATAGCGCCATGTTGTCAAGCGTCAAGTCAAAATACTAACACGAGTCCACAACAAAACACATTACCAATGAACATGCTACCGGAAACTCCGAGTGATGTAAAAATTATGCAACTAAATTGCAACGGTCTCACGAATAAGATCGACAATATAATAAATTTTATGTGCAATAACAATATTCTAGTCACGTTTCTCCAAGAAACAAAATTAAATGTTAGATCTAAGATAAGTGATAGTATCTGTGATTATAAAATTATAAGGCTGGATAGAGGGAAAGACAAAGGTGGTGGTCTTGCCTTTATCATTCACAAAAGTGTTATTTACCGTACAACCACACTACCTGCAGTACCGAGAACTGACAAACACCTAGAACAACAAGGAATTATAATTAAATCCGGCAATACGGAAATAACACTAGTCAATATTTATATTCCACCAGTAAGCAACTGTGATATAGGTTATGAACCGTCCTTAGGACATTTATTTTATACCAAAGACTGTCTAATTCTCGGAGATGTGAACGCGCACCATGATCTATGGCACTCACATCTAAACACTGATCCACGAGGTGAAAGCATTGCAGATCAAATTGATGGATCCAATTTTGGAGTCCTCAACGAACCACAACCGACAAGGGTAACAAACAACTCATACTCTTCTCCAGATATCTCCCTTGCCAGTATGTCACTAAAACCAGTTGCAGAATGGAGAACTGAAATTGCATTGGGATCAGACCACTTGCCGATCATAATCACCTTAAGCCGTTCCATTAATCAAATAAATTCCGAAAAGAAGACATATATTAATTTTAACAAAGCTGACTAGGAAAACTTTACAAATTTTACCGAAATTGAATGCAGTAAGCAATTTGCAGAAAGAATGCAGTAAGCAGTAAGCAAAAACAATTCAGAAAAATTTTTAATAAGGCAAGAGCTCGCTACATACCAGCTGGCAGAATCCAAAAAATAAAACCAAACTTTCCACATGAAGCGTGTGTGCTTTCTAATAAAAGAGATGACATCCGTAAAGCAGATCCAGCCGACTCCAAAATTCCGGACCTGAACGAGCAAATTAAAAAATTGGTCACGGACCATAAAGAAAACAAATGGAGAGAGCTAGTGAGAGAATCAAACCTGGGTACTAGCAAAAGTCTTTGGAAGGTCATCAAGGGCCTAACTCATCCTCGACAACCACAAAATAATTGCATGATCTCGTTTGACGATCTCCCCATTGAAAATGCGCAAACAAATTTAACAGTCAGTTTACAGAAAAGCAGCGTAAACACGAGAAAGAGACCAGATCAGTGTTGAGACACATGCGCAAACTTAACACTGACAACTTCGAGGATATTATATTTTCCGAAGAAGAGGTGGAGAATGCAATAAGGAAAATTAAGCCATCAAAAGCTATTGGACCCGACGGCATCTCAGCCATCATGCTCAAACACATCAGACCCAAAGGATTGAACTTCCTCACTACTATACTTAATACATCTCTAAATACTCTACAGATACCCAATATCTGGAAAACGGTCAGAATCAGCCCCATTTTGAAACCAGGAAAACCGGAAGAAAAGGGAGAGTCCTACAGACCAATATCCATTCTTTCATCGGTCGCAAAACTCATCGAAGCACTTCTGCTCCCTCAGCTGACAAGATCCTGTAATTTGGCGCCACATCAACATGGCTTCCGGCGAGCACACAGTACAACCACCGCGATACACATAATACAAAACCAGATCAGTGATGGTCTGAATCAAAAACAACCATGCGCTAGAACAATTTTAGTCGCACTTGACCTGTCAAAAGCATTCGACACGGTGTCGCACGCTGCTCTATTGGATGATATCTTCAATACTAACTTGTCAGGTTTAATGAAGCGCTGATTGTGCAATTACCTCAGAAGTCGCCAAACATATGTTGAGCTCCGTAACAGCAAGTACAAAATGAGAGTGCTAAGACAAGGAGTTCCTCAAGGCGGAGTTCTCTCATCGTCATTGTTCAATCTCTACCTAAGCAGTTTGCCTACTCCACCAGAAGGAATAACTATCACGTCATATGCAGACGACTGCACAGTGCTTGCAACGGGAAATAACCTGCAGCAACTCACAAATACCCTGAATACCTACCTTAATACTCTTATTGATTGGTTTAAAACCAAAAAACTAAAACTTTCCACTGAAAAGTCCACCTCTACACTTTTCACCACATGGACGAAGGAGGTAAATTCAACACTAAGCATCTGCATAGACAACATACTTATTCCTACAGTAAAAAATCCGAGACTGCTGGGTGTAACATTTGACCCACTGCTTAAATTTAATGCTCATGCACAACTAATAAACTCAAGTTTGAAAAACAGGAATAACGCATTGAAAGCACTAGCGGGTAGTTCATGGGGCAAAGATAAAAACACGATCTTAACAACGTACAAAGCAATAGAAAGACCCATTATAAATTATGCTGCACCCATGGACCCCTCAAGCTGCCAACACTCACTGGAATAAGTTACAAAAGAACACAAAATGCTAACTTGAGAACCGCAACCGGATGTCACCTGATGGTCCACCGCGATCACCTACACGAGGAAAGTAACATATTGCCGGTCCGTGAACATAATGAAATGCTAACCAAACAATATCTGTTGGCCTGTCACAAAGAGCAACATCCTTGCAATGACACCTTGACTACAATAGAACCACCCAGAGACATAAGGAAGACAGCGAGATGCTTTCTGCAAAATATCAGAGATAGCCAGGTTTCTGGTAACATCGACGAATCTACATAGAACATGCTTAAAAACACTCCACACCAGAACGGTCAAAAACGCAATAAAGAACTATATTCCAAATCGTGTTCTAAATAGAAAGCCACCAAAAGCCGCTGCCGAAGTGGTCCAATTGCACCGTAGCACTAGATCCATCCTTGCTCAACTCAGATCCAGTTGGTCACGCATCCTAAACAACTACATGAGTAGAATTGATCCTGAAATTATTGACAAGTGTCCCGCATGTGAGGGCACGCCACACGATGTAGACCACCTATTTAATTGTCCTGAAAATGAAACCAACTTGACGAAGGAAGATTTGTGGTACCGCCCAAGGGCAGTAGCAGAGTTCCTGAACCTGGACATGGAGCCGGAGGATTAGCACCATAACTGTCGCTACAACAACAACAACAAACGGCATAATTATTTCCACGTCAACCCGATTCATCGATAATATATGTTTTGCTGAAAGCATTTTTGGATATTTAAATTTCCTTATCGTGATCCATCGATGATATACAGTTCGCTGAAAGTTTGGATATTTAAGATTCATCATCCAGATTCATATCAACGATATTTTTTTGAAGTTCTACACTACTTAAACGGTTACCGACTAAGGCAGAACAGGGTCGAAAGAGTGGGGTCAACCACATCATGGGGTGAGTCATCACTTTTTTTATTTTTATGTATGACTGATTATGGATATATATGTAGCTGTATGAGTGTGTGTATATGGATATGTGAATGTGAGTATGTATGAGCGAGTTTGTTTGTTGCATGCGCGTGTGTGTGTCAGAACCCAACTGGAACTATGTAAACAGGAGTTTTGCATGAATATTGTAAACAAAATTTTATTGATAAAAACTTAAAAATAACTAGACATTAAAAATGGATGGCGTATTACTATGTAATCAATTAAATGATTTAATGTAGCGTAAATTTGATTCGTGAACTAGCAATAACAAAGAGAGTAATAAAAGAAGATATGGCGGATGAAAAAGAATATCATATAAATATTTAATCCATTTATTGCGTCTCTGCGGATAATGTTTTGTCAATCCGTAGTTATGGTACTGCACTACAATGCGAAAGCGAGTTCAATATTAATTTGGAAGATTTTTTTGGGGGTATGTTTTTATTGAGCTTGGCACACAATTAGGATAAATGATACCACGGCATTTAGGGATATGCATCTCGTTTGTTGAACAAATGCATGGTCCTGAGGTGAGGTTATAAGGAAAAAGAAAGAGAAACAATTCCAAGGTATCTTGACATCGTGCATTGATTCCTGGAAGGAGTGGTACTAGTATAGTACAGTCTGTACTAGTAGACGCAGTTGAACAGCTTTAGTAAATACTGATGTACGAAATGTTGCATTGTTGTTGACTGGTTACCGAAAAGTTAAAACAAAATCCACTGTCACAACGAAGTCATGCACTAATTTTTGATAAACATAAATTTTTGTCCTTATATTCAAGCCGGCAAGCGGCAGATCGTCCGTCTTCTGATATTCTTTTCCTAAGCATTTTTTTTTGTCATGTAATTGAGCTGGAAAAAAAAATTCTGAATGTTCAAGGAAACATTCAAGAAAAAAAAATACAATATTGCCTACTATTCTCAAACGGAAACCAAATAATTTGTATTCGGGCTGGATATCTCATATCGTACTTATCATCAGTTATGAAAAGGAAATCAAGCTCATCTGTCTGGATTGAATATAGTAGCTTGGCTAAATCGAATGGATGGTAGGATATAATTTTTCTAAATCAACTACCGAATTTGCCAACGCAATTTGATGTGGAGAATGTAAAACCCACTTTCGATAATATAGCCTTACGGATGAGGCATACATTAGATTTTATTTGGGGTATGAGCGTATGAATTTAGTAGTTGATGAGTGGGGTGGAGTGAATGTGCATATGGGCTTGGCTGTGTGCATGTGTGCGTGCGTATGGTTATGTGTGTGTGTGTGTGTAAGTGAGTGGATGAAGTGCGATATCGTGTGAATGTGTTAGAATTATGGGAGTGGACGTGGTGATCGCGGCTCTTTTCGTCTAATGGGGTCGCCAGATTCTACTTATTTTCATTGCTTTTTCGTTAAATCCGTTTTTTATGAGATACGCGTACAATACCGTTATTTGAACTGGAGCAGCAGGTAATGTCTACTCGTCCCCACAATCTGAAGCTAACTTGGGGCTAAATAAATCTCATCTAGGTGCGCGGCCTGCTATGCTACTTCGTTGATTATATCAATGAAGAGCACTTCATTACAAACCTGGTCGATGAGCTGAACAAAACCAAATCCGTATTTAAAAAAGCTTTTTATACAAAATTTGATCCAGTTTATTTCATTTAGTCTTTTTGAAATAAATTAGGCATTTTTGTTATGCATTTCTCCCTTATGCTTCTTAGGATGTGTATCCTAAGAAGCATTAGTCAATAAGACCTCTTCCTCCCGTCGTGTCCTGTAATGACCAGGATATGTTGTGACGGCGTCCCTCGATATACGCGCGAAATTTTTTCACTGCATTGGCGACCACAAGACATTCTAATTCGGTTACGCTATAATTTTTTTGAACCGGGTTATGTTGCAGTTGTGCTTCATCACATTGTATATAGAAGTATCGGGTGAAATTAGGATTGATAAAAGCAAGAGCCAAAACTAGGGGGTTATTAGAGACTCAAAACTGTGTTGAGCCAGCCGAACTTCGTATTCCGTATTCCAAACGAACTTCTTATTGTTCTTTAGTAACTTAGTCAGAGTGGCCGAAATAGCAGAATAGCTGGCGATGCAACGACGGTACCAACCAGGAACTTCTAAGAAGTGTCAAACTTGTTTAATTGTTTTTAGGGTATGAAGTTCTACGATTGCCTTAACTTTGCTTGGATTAAAACGTACAACTCCGTTTACAACAACATATCAGAGGTACTCGATCTCGTCTCAGGTTCTCCCATTAGTTTGAATTTCTCTAAGTTAATAGTGAATCCAGCTCCCAACAATCGATTTGCAACGTCAGCGAGCAGATTGAAATGCTCCTCAAAAGAAGAGAGCTGACCAGCCAGCTATCTACATATACAAAAACCCAACCCTGGGGAAATAACTTTGTGCATCAACCGGCACAATGTTTGTGGTGCATGACCTAATCCGAAAAGCATTGGTATAGCGTTTGACCAGGCACTGTGATTGTCGTTTTCTCTTAAGAGCCTAAGGAAATTATTCACTGAAAGAAAAAAATCGGTCACTACAATGCCAACCGAACGTTTTCTGTCACAATAACCGCAAATTCGGTTGTCTTTTCTGCAAAAACCAAATTTGAAGAAACAACAGTCGAATTTGAGGTTATTGTGGCAGAAAACATTCGGTTGGCACAAAAAAGGTTGTAGTGACCGATTTTTTTCTTTCAGTGTTAAGTCTCTCCAAACGACTGAGCAGACGATTAATAATAGGAAAAGGATATGCATCTTTTGGAACAACCTCATTCTTCGGACGTCCAAACCTAGGCGGCTCCTATTATTAGCCATTCCAACCATGGCCATAGGGAATTCCGAGAACTTGTGTAGGTTTATATGAGCAATTTCACGAAGATTCAACATCGTTTTGACTTGACCCCTTTTAATTTTGATTATTTTTTGTTTATGGATAGTCTTGGATAAATAAAAAATACAAGTTCTGCCCCACAAGGTGCCCCTCAATTTTTTGTTATTTTGTGATGTGAGTGCATTTTGACGAGCGATTGTAGAAAAACTACTGAATCGATTTTCATAAATGATATGTCGTTGAATAGGTATTAAAACAAAGTTTTTAAAAATGTACACTGTTAATTTTTTGAAATAATTTTTAACGGTGTAACATAAGAAAAAAACGGTGTAATTGAAAAAAAGATGGCATAGCCTCTTTTTTTTTTTTTTTTTTTAAACAAAATTGAAGCTTATTTTATATCTAACAACTTGTGAAAGTTTAGGACTAGCGATATTTTTTGTTTTAAAGATAAAATTCGTTGTGCATATGACTGTCGGGAATCAGTTTTTTTTGTTCTGAAGGAAAATTATAAAAATGGCGTTATAAACTAAGAGATTTTTTTTTTATGTTAAATATCAAATATTTTATTATTAGATGAACCTTTTAAAATATTATAAAAATTATATATGTAGTACAATAAATAAAATAAATACAATTGTTAAAAATGATTTACTTATTTTACAAACAGAAGTTTCTTTTGAATAGGAAAGCACTTCTGCAATTATTTTCTTTGTATTAGATGGCATAAAAAATGAAATGTTTATTTATCACTTTTAGTAATCACTTGTCACTCTTATAAAAAATAATTTGACAGTCTTGACTGCAAACAAAAAAGCCGTATAAACAACTAAATCTATTTAGGAACTTTTGACTGGAGAAGTATTATGTTCGTATTATGTTATTATGGAATCATAAAGTAAAAGATTGTTTTTCAACATTAAATTACAAATATTTTATTATTGAATAAACTTTTTAAAATATCATACAAATTATATATGTGAAAATAAATATAGTTATTAAAAATTATTTACTTATTTTACATTCAAAAGTTTCTTTTGAGTTGGAAAACATTTTTGCATTTATTGTCTTAGTATCTACTGGTACAAAAGAATGAAATTTTTGAGTTCCACTTATAGTAATCGCATTTTTATATCGATTTTGTAATTTTTCTTTTGTTAATTGATATTCATTTTTATCGGCGTATCCAAAGTTCATGGTAGATTCCCATTTTAAAGCCCATTCGAAAAGTTTTTTTGGTGTATCAATAATATTATCTTCGCTCGCCATACTATAACGGTGTGCAGCACGCTTCAGTGTACCACCAATTCCATCACAAGGTCCCTTTCCATGGCTGGTAGCATGAAAATGCCATTCAGCATCAACCTTAAAGTCTCCTTTATGGTGGCATAAGTTAATTAGGTTATGTTTATTTTTGTATTGAGAAGGTGCACCGTCAGTGTTATAAATTATTTTTGTAATATTAGAATTTATATGCGTTTTGATGAATTCAATAAGTTTTGCAATGAAAAGATGGACTGTAGTACTGTTGTGATCGTTTATATCCGAAGTGAGTATAAAACTTCGGTGCTGTATATATTCACTTGTGGCACTTTTAAAATAAATGACAAATGTATGTTAATATGTGTTAATATTATGTTAAAATGACAAATGTATGTTAATATTTTCGGATGAGAATGTCTGAATATTGGCCTACTCAGATTAATCTGCGATGGACAATTTTTTTACTGAAAAATAATCAGTAGTTTTATGTTGTTTAAGGCAAAGTTGAATAATATTTTCCACTTTAATTACAATTTGGTCGTCAATTTGCATTTGATTAAATCCGGGCTGCAAACCTGATCAGCAAGCGCGTAGCGTACGGATTTAACCCCGCAGTTGCGTAGTTTATTCAAAACTTTCTCACCGACCAATACATTTCGGTATCCATTGATGGCTTTTCTTCTGCGTCTAAATTAACTAACGCTGATGTACCACAAGGTTTAGTTTTGTCACCACTTTATTTTTAATTTTTTACTTTTAAATTAAAATCACCAGCAACCCAATAAATAATTTTTCAGATGATAGTACACTGTACAAGTCATTTGTTTTCCTATCTTTAAAAGGGGAAAGGCATGAACGAATAAAGCCTGCCCGGAGAGACTCTGCCATAAATGTAAATGATAGCCTGAAAGTTTCCAATTGGGGTGACTGAAATATGTTCAATTTAAACTCAACCAAAACATGACTATTGATTGTTGCCAGATCAACGACCGAGTTTGCCAAAGATATTTCGATTATTGTGTTTCGATTAAAATGTCACAAAATTTTGCTGAACTTGACTGAAATTGCTTTTTAAAAAGTTCATTTAATAATAAAATATTTGATATTTAACATAAAAAAAAATCTGAATCTAAAAATCGCCATTTTTATAATTTTCCTTCAGAACAAAAAAAACTGATTCCCGACAGTCATATGCACAACGAATTTTATTTCTAAAACAAAAAATGATGCTAGTCCTAAACTATCACAAGTTGTTAGATATAAAATAAGCTTCAATTTTGTTTAAAAAAAAAAAAAAAAAGAGACTATGCCATCTTTTTTTCAATTACACCGTTTTTTTCTTATGTTACACCGTTAAAAATTATTTCAAAAAATTAACAGTGTACATTTTTAAAAACTTTGTTTTAATACCTATTCAACGACATATCATTTATGAAAATCGATTCAGTAGTTTTTCTACAATCGCTCGTCAAAATGCACTCACATCACAAAATAACAAAAAATTGAGGGGCACCCTGTGAAGACCCCTGGTCGAAAAAAAAAATTCTAAGAGAACTTGTATTTTTTATTTATGAAAGACTATCTATAAACAACAAATAATCAAAATTAAAAGGGGTCAAGTCAAAATTTCCCAAAAATTTACTGAACTTGCGTGAAATTGCTCATATATTTAAATCTAAACAATTCATCTCTACAAGCATAAGCCATCACACGATCACTTATGCTCATGACATGAACCATCTCAGAGCCTAATTAAAACTCAATCATGTTATAATTAATAAAAATTAATAATTAATTTATTCAATGAAATTGAAGATCGAAAAGCGAATTTAGTTCAGTGCGATATTTTCCATCATATTGGTTGGCAGCAAACAGGAAAAATAAAAACAATAAAAATGTTTCTATTCGTAAAATTTAATGAAAGCAAAAAACGAAAAAATAAGATTAAAGAAAAATTGAACATATTGTTCAAGATTTTATTATGATTTGAAAAACTGATCCTAAAAACTATACACCCATTTTGATCTTATTGGTTCGTGTTAAAGTATTTTGAGAAAAACATCAATTTTAATATTATTACTTTCTACGAGTTCTCAAAAATACTCAATGCTCAATGCTACTTGGGTTTGTCACGCATGTCTGGGGAAGTCACTTTAAAATCATAAAATCATGAAACCTTCGGTGTTGCACTTGATATTTCCAAATCATCTGATAAGGTTGGTGTACATTGGAAGTGTTTTCAACTAATGCAGGAGTTTCTCAGAGTTCTGTTTTATTAACCACTGTTTTTCTTCTTTAAACCAATATCTTGCTAGATTAAAGTATCCATAGTTTTGTTGATGAATATTGATAGCACGTTTTATTCGTCTCCTGAGACACCAAATCTATAATAACCATCGATATTTAATGACACTAGATCAAGCTTGATTAATTTTTGAAACGTTGATCTTAAAACAATTATGGATGGAAGTTTTTCAAACAGTGGTGAGTTCAATGCTAGCAAAACACAGGTTGGCTATTCGACTGTATTATGTATATTTTATCCGTTTCCTTTAAATTTGATGCGAAAAATCTTGTGAAGAAAGAGTCTATCAGGATTTTGGGAGTTGAAGTTGAAAATAATTTGAACTGCTAGCTAGGTTAAAAAATTTTGTCATTGTGAGCAGCTTATTTTGGTCTACAATATACAAGTCATTTATTCGTCCATGCATGGAGTAATGTTTTCATATATGGGGTGGAGCGTACATAACGAGTTACGTAACGAGCTATTAAATTGACTGGCTGCCCTCCTCTTACTAAGTAACATGTTTCATTTCAGCATAGGATAAATGTTGCTGATTTGACGATTTTTTACAAATACATTATGAATGAAAGAGTTTCTGAGCAGAAAACATTTTTAAGAAAAGATTTTACCAGTGTCTGCGTTTTTTTTTGCGTCATTCCAGAGTTGTAATAGCAATCCATCCTTTTGCGGTTCAAATAGTAAAGTGTAGAACTGTAGCCTTTCAACGAGATTTTTTAAATAAGTGTTTTTGTTTAATGTTGAAAACTGAACTTAGGTCTAAAACGAATGCCTTCAAACTGGTCTTTGCACTACAAATCTTTTTTTCCAGGTCCTAAATAATTTCCAAATCATCTGCACCAACATATTCGGGGTTTAATCCTTGGCCAGAATCGACTCCTCTATGAAAGATCAGTCATAAAAACCAAACCAAAAACAACTTCGATCAACATAACATTTTTGAATTACAAACAACAATGCAAAATAATGATCACAAGATTAATTTTTTCCTTTACTATCCATGAATATATTATCTCAGAAAAAACAATTAGCATGGGTATTTTAGTTTCAATACAATAAACTTTGTCCTATACAATAACAATAAGGGCTAACATTATAAGGAAATAACATAAACATTCACAAGTGTTCAATGGTGTAAATCATCCGATTAATTGTTTTTGAGGACAAAAAGGGGTTGCAATTTTAAATAATATTTCAAAGGGTTGAAACACTAAATAAGAGCTGCTGTTAAGTTGTTGTTGTTTGATAAAATATGAGTTACATATGGTTTGACACAGCTAATAGTGCTAACTGTCAGCAATAAAAATAACTTTTTTCAAAATTACCTGATACATTTTCAAACTGTTCTTATTAGCCCAAAAATTTTTTAGACAACTTCTACATTGAATGTAAATGCTTCTTTTCAATAATAATAACTTTTGTAAAAAACAACATTTAATCTGCAACTACCCGATATTGTGAAACTCTTCCTACATAAGTCAGCACAGGTTGAAGCTGGATTTACTCAGAAAAATACTTGGTCCAGTGATAGTTAAATAAATTTTTTTATTTATACATAAATGTTTCTTGGCACAAAAATGTTTCGCATTATATGTTTGCAAAAAAATTTCGGTTGCAAAATGCATAAAAATTATTTTCTTGACACACTTACACTAACTGCCATTGGCGTAACTAGGAAATTGTTCTAGGGTGGGCCTGGCCCCATAATATTCTGAGTAAAATAATTAATAAATTTCCCGTTTTTATTTCTTTCTTTTAATCATAACGGGTGTGTCAATTCGAAGTTTATTTTCAAATTTACTATCAATTATATTTTTTTTCTAAGTTAAATTTATGTTAGGTTAGGTTGCAGTAACTGTCACCAAAAACACAACATCAGGACGACATAGTAAGACCAAAATACGTAGGTTGTGATACCAAAGAATCTCGCTCCATTACTCGAACTATTTGGAGCTTCTCCTGAAGCTAAGTATTTACGTGAGTTTATAATTACCCAGGTCGGTGAGAGTTTTAAATGTGTGCGTTCCAAAAGAGTTTGCAGTAGAAAGGGCGAATGCTGGACACGTGTAAAGTAGATGAAACGATGGTTCCTCCTGGTCCTCATCCTTACAGCTACTTCAATCAGTACTTGGGTGCTCTCCAAGGATTCAGTAGCCAGTGATGACTTTACCAATAAACTAATATTCTGCCTACTCAAGGATATAAGTTCTTTGGAACGCTGCAGGTCTAGTGTGGGAAAGATTAACCTGCTTATCTTGCAGCTAATTTTGTTTGACTACCGCCCTTTAGGTTACGCATTTATCCCTGTCATAAGTTAGTTGTTTGAGAGCTGCAAACGACCCGCTTAGAGCTTCCATTTCTTGTAGCAGATCGAGTTCAGTCCCTTGCTTAACAAGTGCGTCCGTTATATAGTTGCCCTCAACGCCACTGTAACCCGGCACCTATAGAATATGAACGGTGAAATTAACGGTGTTTAGTGTCACTTTTGACGCCGTTGCTACTACATCTACCGATTTTAATCCAGTTATTTATGTTTATATTTAGATATATATTTGTGTAAATAATAAATCTTTAAATCATAAAAATAAAAGAAAAAAATGTTCTTTTTAAAACTGAATTTTTGGAAAATTAAAATTGGAAAAAAACATATAAAATTATAAATTGCATTATAAATTATAAACCTTTACTTAGTAACTTTCAAACAAATAAAAATTATACAAAATCAATATTCCTAGTGTCTAAATTTCTTAACATATTTTGAGGCACCCTGTGTCAAAGCTATTGAAAAAATAAAAATTAGTCCAAAAATAACAATTTATTGTTCACAGTAATCACACACTCCCCCAACCATTTAATGCAGTACTGTGCGCAACGAGAAGAAAAGAAAATGTTTAAAACAGAAAATGTTTTCTCTTTTAAACTTCGATAATATGGTGGACAGATTAGATAAGCGACCATGTTGTAGATACTTTTGTGGTAGTATTATTGGTAGTACTTATTAAATTGAAATGAAGATCAGTGATATGAACTGTAAAATTTTTTTTCATACTTGTCAATAAATAGCTCGATTTGGTTTATTTCTAATACTTTAATGGTAGGTGGTTTTTTCTATCGAGATGATCATATATCACAAATAAAAAACAAATAATTTAATTAAATATTGATGCTAACGTTTTGAAATAATTTTGAACAGCAAATTCTTTACTTCAATAACTGTTATATGGGCCATTTTCAAAATTTGCTTACATTTGCTGTCTCAGAGGTAAAAATAGAAATATTTAACATAAATTAATCTTTAAAATAAAATTAAAGCAGTGTTTTTAATAGAGGAGACTGTGTTAAATATTTATAGCCTAAAAAAAAATAAAAAAATATTTAAATGTTTTAAGAAATAAAAGGTTTTAAATGTAAAAGTTTGGAAAAATGCTTGTCCTCTTCAAGGTTTATGAAATTTGACTCTTGTTTTTGTTAAATAATACAGCTTTTTAAAATAAACAGTTTTGTTTATTTTAAATATAATCTATATATATTGAACATTTTTAGTATAAAATTAATTAAATGATTTTGTATTTTATGATATTAGTAAAAAAAGGATGTCTCCCACTTTTTGTCAAGTCCGTTACCATGTAATTAATTTGAAAACAAATAGTTCAAATTTTTATCACCGGAAGACAGCACATATACAGAATTATTGCTAAACTAGTCAAGCATCTTTTTTAGCCATTTTGTATTCTTCGGTCCAGAAGAATTGCAGTAGTGTTAAGAATAGGATTTCTTCAAGGCTGGTATTTTTATTATTTGTCAAGTCTGTTACCATTATTTTTTAAACTAACGTAGTATTTTTTATACTTTTTCAGTTTGATATTATTTATTGGATAGGTTTTAAAGGTGATTCTATTTTTCGCTAATAATTATTTTTGCAGATCTGGCTTTTTTTTAATGTTTTAGTGTTAATGTCAAGTCCGTTACAAGTCAAGTCCGTTACCATGTGGTTGGTAACCGAATTGAGAGAATATAACAAACTGATAAATAAATTATCACTTGTTTACAAGAAAAATCTCCCTAAATAAAACCCAACTTTTCTTATAGATTTTGATCTGCTGAACACGAAAATTACATTAATTTTTTTAATTTAGCGCTTGTTTTTTAGATATTCGTGGAAAACCAATTTTTTCTTTAAAAAAAAAGGTTATTCCGGTTTTTGAATCGCATATTTTACAAAACAAACAAATTTAATATACTAATGATACAAATGCATAGTAAAAATACTAAAAAACATTTTGAGCTATTTTTTGTAAAAATTCATCAAGGATTCTGGAAGTTACACTCGAAAAAAGTTGAGAAAAAATCAAAAATTTATGTTTTTTTTTTTAAATTTTCCATATTCAACGCCAAAAATTGTGAACAAACAATGATTGTAAATAATTTTAATTTCTTGAAGTCTACAGTTAATAGTCAATATTCTTTCTTTTAAGTTAAAAAGCACGAGTTTTGGTGCAGGATGCACAAGTTATTCAGGTTTTCTCAAAAAAGTCAAAACTAAAAATTTGGAAAAAAAATGTTTACTTAGAATAATTTAAATTCTGCAACATAATTGATTTATATATAAGCCGTTATAGATATTTTTGAGTTAAAATTGCAAGTTATGGTCAAAATCTGGTGGTTACACAACATTACAACGTTAAATGAACATTTCTCTCTATTGTACCATCTTAAATGTGTTAAGTTGCAGTTGACATAACTATTTTTCGGCATCCATGGTGTTTATCTTCATTCAATTTTATGCCGAAGTAATGAAGGTATGCAATTCTTATATATGAAGTGATTTTTTTAGCAGAATGTATTATGCAAATTCCACAAATAAAACAAAATGAAATTGGACTATTTTACACTTGAAAATTCTTGAGACGCCATTCAAATAAATTTCACTTTACTATTTTAAAAGAATACTTAACTGATGTTTGAGAACGACTGAGCTTGTAAAATATTTTTGACGATACGGCACAAAAAAAAGGAAAAAATACATAAACGCGGTTGAAATAAGGAAAACTCAAAATAGATCGCAGTTTTTTTTTTTTCGAAAATCGGTATAACAGCATGTAGGTATTGACTTGAAAAATATTATTAAAATACATTAGTAACGATTCTGACATTTAGTAAAGGTTTTAGTCAAATCCGTTACCAAATGTCAAATCCGTTACCGCATAGTTTTCAACTTTTCAAGGGTATTCATATATTAATTAACTTTTTTTTTATCTTTTAAATTGCCAATTCTTTTCCAACCAAGAAAGACACATATAATCCAAATGAAAGTAAATACTTTAAATAAATATATACTTGCTTTATTTAGAAAAGTTCTTCAAAATAATTTAATATTTTAAACCTCTAGGGTAATTTTTGCCTCCAATTTTAATTTAAAAAAAGCAAAACTGATCGGTTGCCTGTTTTCAACTTTGGGAATATGAATCACCTTAAAGCAAGTTGATTTTGAAAATTCAAATTTTTTAATGTGAGAATTTTTACGAATTGTGTATGGTAACGGACTTGACAATTTGCTATGTAGCCCAAATTGCGACAGCATCTACATGCTAAATTATACAAAAAAGTGTTTGACTATCTACTGTTTGACTATCTGAAATGTAAGCGTTTGGTGAAAATGGCTCATATGCTTCATTAGCTTCATGTTCTAGGGGGGGCCAAAATTCGTCTAGAGGGGGCCGGGCCCTCTGGGCCCCTACCTAGTTACGCCTATGCTAACTGCATTTTTGAAATCGACATTGGTTGGCTGGCAAAAAGACTGACATTTTATGTTGTAATGAACAACTGTAATGAACAACTTGTAATGTTTTGCAAAAACCTCTAGCTAACAATATTAGTGAACCTCAGATTGGCCACGTTTTCTTCTCAATTTTTGTAATATTCGATTAAATACTGATAATTTTTTGGAGGTATTCTATTCTTATTCAAACCATGGCTTTACAAGTTTTCAGTAGCTTGCTAGTGCCAGATGTTATTTTTATATTGCAGTTAGGCAATACAATACAGCCCATCATATTGATTTGGGTTTGCCATCAATATGGTACTACTGCAGTCAGTTAAAAATTGGCCAAACAGTCGGTCTTAACTCACAATCAATGTTTATCAAAACATCACCATCATTAACCTTTCAATTATAATCTGCAGTAATTTACCTTATAGATATATAATACAGAAAAAGTACAATGAATCGATCAACATCAATCATAAATTTTCCAATTCATATTCTTATAAATTGCATTAATGCCTTCGGGTTATATTTTCACTTTTGCAACAATCAAATGTTATTATTTTAGTATAAAATCACTTGTTGGTGTATAAATCAATCAAATCGATAAATGCAATAATTGGAATGTAATCCAAAGTAATGGTTTGAGTTAATTCAAAAAACAAGGTGAATGGACGGATAAGGCACTATGTATTGGTAAAAGTTGACCATGAGTAACACCTAACATAATTGCATAACAAACCTTGAACAATATTAAGAACAATATCTTGATGAAATAATTATAACAACCTAAGCAAACAAACAAACAGATTTTGAAAATAAATTTCGACAAAATCACAGCATATCACTTCCGTTTTCTATAAAACTTTTTTGACTCGTTTTTTTTTTACATTTCTAATTAGGAACTAATTTATTTTGTAATAAATTTTAAAATTTTATTAGACAATCCACACATACATATAGGAATAATATTTATGTAATTAAACAAATCGAGAAAAAAATGATCTCAATTTTTTTCTTAATAAGAATTACGAGTTTGTTACATGAAATGGAATGAGATTTGTTGAAGAAAACAAAAACAAACAAACAGGTGGAGGCGCCTTTCAGACGAGATCATTTTCTTGTTTTAATTTATTAAAAAGTTGTTGATGGAAATTTAAAGAATTGTTTATGTATGGATATCAAAACCCCTTTAAATGATTTATATTTTTAATTATTATTTTAATAGAAAGATAATAAGAAAAGACAAATATAGAAAATTTCGTTATTGAATTATAAAAAAAAAATAATGTTGGTGACTTGTGTGTGATCACTTCTATGGGTTGTTATTGTGAGAAAGACAAACGGAAAAGACAGAATATGTAGGATTAGTTTAATGTTATATTCGGGTTGATTTCTGAAACAATATTCTTTAGATATTCTTTTATTGTTTGCAAGGAGAAAGTTAAAATTAACCATAAATCAATTGAAATCTAATGTCTTTAGAATAAATATTTATTATTCTTTTTTGATAGGGGATGATTATGACTTTTGCAATGTAAACATAATAGTTTTATAGAATTATATTACGGTAAGTTGTTTTCTTTTTCATCATTAATTTTCAGCAAACAGCTCATATAAACAGTTCGCTTTAATTCTCTCAAAAAGAATAGAAATCATTTTATGTAGTTAGTCTGACTTAATGCTTAATTTTGACTTGTAAGAGTACGATTTTTTGATTTGCTTCAATCTTTTCACACTGGAAGAGAAAAATCCATTGCGTAGGAAGAAGGATTCTTTTTTCTCGGGGGTTTTCCTTTTCGTTCAATTTATTGTGCTTCATAAACTGCTCGACAAAATTCTTGGTTTGTTTTAAATGTAAAAGCGAGTTTTTTTTTAAAACAAATAAATAAAGTTTCAATTTATGATATAATTTATACTATAAACTAAAAAATAGTATGTGTTGTTGTTTGTGTCCCAAAATTTTATAATCTCATTATTTTTCTACATAAAACCCAAAACTTGGTTTTGTAATGAAGAGCTGCTTCGTTGAACAGACAACGAAGTGGCATGGCAGGCCGCGCACCTAGCGAGCTTTTTAAGCTCCAAAACTAGCATAAGTAGGTGGGATCGAACAATATATACCTGCTGCTCCAGCACAAATAACCGTATTGTACGCGTGACTCATAATAAAATAAACGGAGAATAAAGAAAAAACAAGTGAACTGAGTAGACTCTGGCGACCCCCAGACGTGCAAGAAACCGCTTTCACCATGTCCAGCCCCATAATCCTAACACATTCACACGTTCTCGCACTTCATCTACTCTCTCACACACACAACCCACCCACACATGCACACATCCATGCCCATACGCGCATTCACACTACGCGATGGCTGTATACCTGTATAGCCACCATATTCAATCAAATAATTTACCTTGATATTATTTTCATGCTGGTGGATATGTACCATGAGAGATATACAACCAGTATGCAAACGATTTTGATGACAAACCAAAAAAAAAATTCAGGAAAAGAATATCAGAGGACGAAAGATCTGATGTTCTACGGCTTGAATACAATGACTAAAATTGATGTTCAACATAAGTCAGTGCATGACTTCGTTGTGAATGTGGATCTTGGTTTAACTTTTCGGTAACCGCATTACCTTGTAATGCTGTCAATGCCACATTGCGTACATTAGAATTTATTGACAGCTGTTTACCGGCTTCTGCTAGTATCGACTTATCATACTTGTACCCCCCATTCATGAATCTATTAATGAAGTCAATCTTTCTCCATGTTTTGGAATGGATTTTACTAAAATCACCTCAGGACCACACATATGTTTAACAAACGTGATGCATATCCCTAAAAGCTGTGGTAACTTCTCTACTAATTTTGTTACCAGCTTAATAGAAACATAAAAAAATTTCTTCCGAAATAATATTGAAATCATTCTCACACTGTAATATAATATAAGAATTATCGCAGTGACACAATATTATCCGTAGAGACACAATAATTAAAACAAATATTTGTATGATAGCAACAGAAGGACAACATTCTTTTACATCCGTCATATCGTCCTTTATTAATCTATTCTGGTTTACATGTCTCCAATTGGAGCTTGACAGTCATACGCGCAAGCAACAAATATACTCACTCATACGAACCCACATCCACACATCCATATACACACACTCATACACCCACATACAAAACTATAATCATTCACACATGAACATAAAACAAAATTTAAGATATGGCTCACCCCATAGGAAAGTCCGATCCCGCTCCTTTTCCTTTCGGTTGGCTCAGCCGATCATCCCTCCTTCCTGCTCATTATATGAGGAGGACCAATCGACGGTTGGTTGATATATAACGTTTGCCAGTTATAAAAGTGTTGAATAGCGAGAATGCGGTAGTACGTCGAGCGAATGTAATTGATGTACCAACCATGGATTCGAACACTAGTGGTCGATCATATATTAGCCGGTGTTGAAAGTTTATGCAGTGGTAGAGCACAAAAAAGATCGATGACCGTTGAGCGACTGTGTGGATAATCGATGACTGTTGGTTCCAACAATGCAGGATAGATGTGTATCAACCGATTAGCAAACCCAATCATATGGTTATAGGTGAACGCCGAGCAATTGTACCAGGTTAGCAATTGCGCTTTCCTCAAAGTCGCAGGTTAGCAAAAGCAATCATGTTGACAACAACTACAATTTGTGTGAGACTTGGCTCCTTCAATTCTTCGGTTACAGGTCTACCCCAATCTTCCATTTTCTTTGATCAAGCACATACCACAAATACAACACATAAGATTTTTTTTTTGTTTCTTTTTTTTTGTTTCTTTGTTTTTTTTTTATTATATATTAACATCAATGTATTGTCTATTACAATGTACGTTTATAATTAATTAATTCATTAAATGCACTAAATTAAATAGGATGCAACACACTAATGAGTCAACCCGATTAACATAATTTAATAATTAAAATTTAGTTCTTCCTTTAGTATCAGAATTATTGTGAATTAGAGCTAAGATTTAGAGTATAATTTAACTATGACAATAAACACACAAAAAAAAATATCATTCAAAATAAATTTGCTATACGTATAAACCCATTTTTTTACATTAGATTTAGTTGATTTTCGTTTTGTTATATATATATATATATATATATATATATATATATATATATATATATATATATATATATATATATATATATATATATATATATATATATATATATATATATATATATATATATATATATATATATATATATATATATATATATACAATTGTTTTGTTTTTGTTTTGATTTGACTAGGGTGCCGATTATAATATGAATAAATAATAAATAAACTGAATACGATACCAGCGAACAGCCTAAACGGACAAACACAGTTGGACAAAATTAGTTTTAAAGTTTCGTATATCTACTATCACAATAGTTTCTTTAGGTCGATTATAACTTAAATAAACAATTAAATGTAAGGTAAAACACCGGAATAAATATGGTTGGAGAACTTTAACTCAACTCACATGCACAGTTCAACCACAATGGATTATGTTTTAGTTTATGTTCTTTTCTTTTTGTTTTATCACAAATGTTTCTAGTTGTACCTAGTAGGTTGATTATAATTTGTCTAACTAATTTCACTGTCCCGCAATATACAGGAATTCATAAGATTCGTGAACATTCGTTACACTGACATGCAGTTCAACCAAAGTTCAACCAAAATTGGATTTAATTTTATTTTAGATTTAAGACCACGATTGAATCTGAATTTGGTTCGTTAATAGTTCGATTATTAAAAGAATTAAATGTAGACGAATGATTAATAAGCCTATTGCCAACTAGTTATTTCCATTGTTACCTGAATCTCGACATGAGGTCATGGCGTTTCAACTGTTTGTACCCGCTATCCTTTGGATTGTGGCCCCAGTCTAGAAGAAATCCATTGATCCTTGTAATCTCGATAATTACGTGTTTATTGTTGTCTGGGTTGGTGACAAAAAAGAAGAATCCTTCTTGTTTTTAAAAAAGCGATTTTGTAAAACACAACCACTTAAAATGTACCGTCACTCAAAATCACCATTTTCATTTATCACCACAGAAATAGTTGACAGCCAACTACAACTGCATGTCCCGAAATATGAATCCAATCGGAAAAATTCGACTAAGAGACAGAAGACCTCTATCGGCTCATATTTATAGTAAATTAATGGCCGTTTTTTAACAATAACAAAACGATAAGTTTGTTTCTTGGGAATTTTTTTTCGTTGAATATTGTACCCACTAAAAAGATTACACAACTATTTGGTAACAAAATTAAAAAAAATATGCGAAAGATAATTACGGACTGAATGTAAGAAATTGTGTTTGAAAAGGGCAAAAACAACTTCAAAAGTTCTTGTTATTACAAAACAGTGCGTGTGAGAAAGTAGGGCGACTCTAAATTACGGAGATTGGACAACCGCTTCATAACAGTTTTTTCAATTTTTTCACCTTAAAAAATTTCACCTTAAAGGAAAAATTTTTATAAAAATGTCTATAATTTCTAAACTAAATCGCCAAAATCCAATTTTTTGTTACTAAGAAGAAAAATAACAAAATGATTATGAGGAAGAAAATATAAAAAGCAGCGGAGATTTCAACCCTCCAACTCTTATTATAGTTTTGTTTTTTATAACAAATTATCAAAAAATTGTTATTTTAATTATTTTTATTAAAAAGGACTCACTTTTAGCTTTAAAACAAAACAAAAATTTAAAAATTTGATTGTGCATGTATGAAAACACCTCTGTTCAGCTGCCTATCCCCCCCCCCTCCACCAAGCAAAAATAAAAAATATATCTCAGAGCTAGAAGCTATTTAGGAGCTTACAAACAAGAAAAAAAAATTTTTGAGCTCGACTTTCTAAGCAGAAATTATCATTTAAAAATTGGGGCTGAGTGAACGTTCACTCGACCCTCCACACCTTAAGAATAACTCTATATGATCGTAAATAGACCCGTAATTAGGAACAATGTAAGAATTCTTAAGACTCTATGCTTTAGATTTTGGAGCTCTACCCCATTTATTAAAACAACCCCAAAACTAGTTTTGCAGCGGAGATAACCAATAAAAAAATAACACAAAATCAAATATTTCCTTACCACAAGTAGTTCTCGCAATTAAATACAAGAAAACAAGTAATCCTTTATTTCTGAGTCTCTGGGAAAACTACCCCTTCGGCCAGACACGCATGAGAAAACTATGTTAAAGAGAATCGAAAGACGAATGGACCTTCAGATTTAAGAGCTTATTAAATATGTTACTCTACATTTCTAAATGTAATTCCTTAGTAAGTGTCTCTCTTGTATCAAACCACATAAGGAAATTCTTGAACAGGATGTAGAAAAATCGAAACACAAATCGTTTTGTGTCGGTGATAAATCTTTCAATTTTAACTTATATTAAATATGCCAATCTATATTTTTGTATTACAACCCTTACCCCCACCACCCCGTTCCCCTTAATAAGTGCCACCCCTAGTATTGTGATATGACTTGGTGAAGAGAGGCAGCTTTGCTTAATTCGACTGTCTTTCTGATCATTTTTGTGGGACTAAAAAATGAAAAGTATCCAAAAAACAAGAACACAAACACACATCAAAACACGAAAACATCAAAGCAAGATAAGGATTCTGTGGACGGTAAACGTTCGCAGAGTGAAAAGCTGGCAGCAACTCTACCTCTATATTGGGAACTAGTAAAAATTTTCAGGTCGTATGCTACATAACTCTTGAAGATTTAAACTGTAACTCTACTGTTTCTATAGTTTCCATCTGGTACAGCTGCCATCGGAGGTTGTAATAACGGGCCTATTTCAAGTTTCACTCTAAAACAAGAATGCTTATAACTAAACAAATTTTCTAATGATTTGCATTTTATTTCGGTTTCAGCCTTAGATTAAAATAATCCATGTCAACAAACATAAAAACATTTATGTGTACTTACTATACCGGGTGATTTTTTTAACCTGAAACTTTCAAATACCTCGAAAAATAAGCACTCTACGGAAAAAATGTCCATATTCAAAATTTAATCATTCCGCGGGGGAAACACATTAGTGCAAAAAAATAGTCCCCCACCCCCCCTCTTTGTAGGTGGGCGGGGGTAACTTTGAATCTAAAATAGGAACTCCAATTTTTTATTGCATATACGGATTCTACGACTAAAAGTACGTACGATTTGACTAAAAAAATTTTGTTCTATTCATGATAGATGGCGCTGTAATCGACGAAATTCAATTTTTTCGATTTCTTTTACTAACATATGCCTACGATTTTGTAATACATTTGAAATAAAAAATATCACGTTTTCATTGTAAAAAGTTTATTAATGTAAATGGCTGGTGAATAAATAAATTTTAGCTTAAAATAAGTGTTCAAAATGATGGCCTTCGACCTCAATGCACTTATTAATCCGCTCTTCAAATGACTGTGTACACAACTGAGAAGTGTGTCTGCTTGAATTTCGGCACAAGCATTTTTGATTCGCCCAATCATATTCTCACGTGTTGTTGGTTCTTGTTTGTAAACTTTCTCTTTGAGATAGCCCCACAAAAAGAAATCTGGCGAGGTAAGATCTGGTGATCTGGCCGGCCAATTTGCCTCTATCATGAATCGAACAAAATTTTTTTAGTCAAATCGTACGTACTTTTAGCCGTAAAATCCGTATCTGCAATAAAATATTGGGGTTCCTATTTTAGATTCAAAGTTACCCCCGCCCACCTACAGAGAGGGGGGGTGGGGGGACTATTTTTTGCACTAATGTGTTTCCCCCACGGAATGATTAGATTTTGAATATGGACATTTTTTCCGTAGAGTGCTTATTTTTCGAGATATTTGAAAGTTTCAGGTTAAAAAAATCACCCTGTATAGGTCAATCAATCAATTTTTAACTTTTTCTCAGTGCGTCTACATAAATAAGAAAAATTTTCTGATGCACATCTTTATCATAATATCATATGTAGTTATAATACGGCTGTTCAAATTTATAAAATGTTGAATGGTTGTCTGTAGTTTATTGAGATGATATATGGAAATTTTAAATTTGTGTAGGATGAAACAATAAAAAAAGAAAAAAGAGATGGACAATCTACAATAAATAATCGATCAAATGTTCGATTGAGACATTATGTAAATTTCTATCAAATAAAATGATTTTATGATTGTGTTTTTAATATAATATTGATTCATGAGGTAAAAAGTTTGATCATGTTAGTTATTTACATTGTGAATCCGAATCCTTTTTGGATGGATTTAATACTGCATATAAATTCGTGGCTATATCCCATTGAAATTGAGAGTAAATTTTCTTTGGAATACAAGACTACACCTAAGTGTAGTGAATTTAATGCAAAAGGCACCGAAGGATTAAGAGCTGATAGTTTTTGATCGTTTATCTGCTTATGTTTCATATGGTGGAAAATGTTAACAATTGTTACAATCGAGATGCCGCATCACTTTTCCTATAAATAAAAGAAAATAATTACTCATATAAATTTTAAATGTTGACTAGCTTTTACCTTCTACCTGCTTTCTATGAGAATCAGCTTAAAGTTATTTTTAAAAAAATTTAATGACATACATTTATTTAAAGCTCTCTATGAGTATCAGCGTAAATGTCGTCTACGTTAACTGATTTGTCTGACTGTTGGATATATTTTGAAAAGTTTATTTTGAAACAAAACAAAAATTACTATGAATAAACAGTTACAAATCAGGGTGGAATCTTGCATTGATCTGTTAATGATTGTTGGAGTCCGCATCATAACTTCGAAAAATCAAATTGTCGAATCACCAGAAATCACAAAACCGAAAGTTCATACCACCAAATTTCATATCATCGAAAGTTCATATCATCGAAAAGTCATAGCATGATACAAAGAATAATTAGATATGCTTGACAGCTCGTTTTTTTCTCACTCTTTCATTTGTGTGACGTCACTGCGTGATATTTTACAAGTAGAACTAACAACAACAAAATATAAAATTTTTTGCTTAAGAAATCGTTCATTCTAAGTGATTACGAGTAGTAACATTGAATGTGGAGTAATCTTGATGGTTGGCATTGGTATGTGGGACCAGAACCTTGAATATTGTATTGTAAGTGTGTCAAAAAATACTGTCAAGTGTGTCAAAAGAATGATTTTCATTTATTTTTTTTATTTATAATTTTAGGCAATATTTTTAGGATTTTGAGATTTCAATTTTTGATTAATTGTTGGAATATTTTCAGAATTTTGAAAAAGTTTTTATTTTGTTTTGATTTTTGCAATATCTTTAGAAATGTGAAAATAGTTTCAATTTTTGATTCTGTAATATTCTCTTGAATATGTTTGAACTTTTGAAGAAAATTGAAATTTATGATTTTATTATGATTTCTAGAATTTTAGAAAAGTTTGAATTTTTGATTTAGTTATAATTTTTGCAATATGTTTGGAATTTTGAAAAAGTTTCAATTTTTGATTTTGTAATAACTTTCGGATTGCTTAGAATTTTGAAAAAGTTTATCATAATTTTTAAAAGTTTTAGGATTTTTGAAAAAAGTTTGAATTGTTTATTTTGTAATATTCTCTTGAATATTTTTGGATTTTGAAGAAAGTTGGTTTTTTTTTATTTGATTATAATATTTGGATTTTTTTAAAATCAATTCAATCAGGCTTCTTTTTTCCGGCAATGTATTTACATTACTTTGGTCTGACCTTCGGTCGGACCTAAGTATTACATTCATGAGCCAAAAGCGAAATTCTTACCCCCACTTTTTTGGCATTTCTCATAATTTATGAATTTTGGAAAAGATTGAATTAATATAATAATAATTCTCTATAATAATAATAAAACGTCATGTGATACAAATATATTTCATGTCATACAAATAATTGATTTTATTTTTTTCCAAAAAATGGTACAAAAATAAATAAAAATCTTTCATTTGACACACTTGACAACATTATTTTGACAAACTTATGATACCATAATTCTCTATAATAATAATAAAATTTCATGTCATACAAATAATTATTTTTATTTTTTTCCAAAAATTGGGTAAAAAAGTAAATAAAAATTTTGCTTTTGACACACTTGACAACATTTTTTGGACAAACTTATAATGCAATAACCTAGTTTTGATCTCACACACCAATCCCTACCATCAAGATTTCTCCAAATTCAATGTTTCTAATCGTAAAATCTGTTATGTTTGACACACTTAATGATTTTTTTGACTCACTTCCAGTACAGTTATCAAACACCGCGTCCTTTGGGACTTGTCCATAGGCTATAGCTATTTATAGGAACCAACATTTTTGAAATAGCTTTAGCAGTTTTTTAGATTTCGTAGGTAATGACCAGCAGACAGACATACATTTTTTTTTTTGCTTTTTTAGAATCAGTAGGTCCTAAAACGTCGAAAAATGCTAAAAAAGTGGGGGTAAGAATTTCGCTTTTGGCTCATGATTGCAATACTTAGGTCTTTCAAACCGAAGTAATATAAACACATTGCCGGAAAAAATAAGCCTGATTGAATTGATTTAAAAAAAATCCAAATATTATAATAAAATCAAAAATCCAACTTCCTTCAAAATCCAAAAATATTCAAGAGACAAAATAAACAATTCAAACTTTTTTCAAAAATCCTAAAACTTTTAAAAATTATGATAAAATCAAAAATTTACACTTTTTCAAAATTCTAAATAATCCAAAAACTATTACAAATCAAAAATTGAAACTTTTTCAAAATTCCAAACATATTGCAAAAATTATAACAAAATCAAAAATTCAAACTTTTTCTAAAATTCTAAAAATTATAATAAAATCATAAATTTCAATTTTCTTTTCAAAAGTTCAAGAGAATATTACAGAATCAAAAATTGAAACTATTTTCAAAATTCTAAAGATATTGCAAAAATCAAAACAAAATAAAAACTTTTTCAAAATTCTAAAAATATTGCCAAAATTATAACATAATGAAAAATTCAAACTAATTTTCCAACTGTTCCTGTTATTCAGAAGTCGTGGAATCGCACAAAACGATTACAAAAGAAATATCTTTCTCATAATTAATTTTTTTGTAAAAAACGACATTTAATCTGCAACAACTTGATATTTCCCAATTGTTCCTATAAGTTGGGAGGAGTTGAAACTGGATAGAAACATGTTCAAATACATTACAAGTCATTCAAATAATTACATACTTAATTTTATTTTTTTCCAAAAAATGGGGTTAAAAAATAAATGAAAATCATTCTTTTGGCACACTTGACATTTTTTTTGACACACTTACGATACAATATTCAAGGTTCTGGTCCCACATACTAATGCCAACCATCAAGATTTCTCCACATTGAATGTTACTACATGTAATCATCGTATTTAAATATGCAGTCGGTATGGACACACTAGACAGTGTCTACCCAAACATAATATAAATATGAAACTTTATTTTCATATTGTTCGCATAATGTCGACTTAATACTATTTTGTCAAACGTTCTAAGAAAATTATTAAGTTTTAATACAATAATTAGAACAAAAACAATTCAGCTATGTTCCCGAAACTTTAATACAAACGCCAGTTTCATGTACAAACAAACAATAGTAGTTTAATCAATGAGTGAATAATGAAGTAGTTTATTCTCAAGCAAAAGTTTAAAAGTTTAAAAGTTTAAAAGTTTAAGTCCGTAGGATAAGTAAGAAAAAAACAAAATTTTGACAAAACTCGATTTTTTTATTCAACATAGTTGGCTTCGAGGGCGATACAACGAGTATAGCGATTTTCCAACTTTTCTATACCACTTTTATAGTATGATTTCTCTTTCTCGTCAAAATAGGCCTCAGTTTCAGCGATTACTTCATCATTGGACTTAAATTTCTTTCCAGCAAGCATTCTCTTGAGATCTGAAAACAGGAAAAAGTCGCTAGGGGCTAAATCTGGAGAATATGGTGGGTGGGTAAGCAATTCAAAGCCCAATTCATTAATTTTGCCATCGTTTTCATCGATCTGTGACACGGTGCATTATCTTGGTGAAACAACACTTTTTTCTTTTGCAATTGTGGCCGTTTCTTTGCGATTTCAGCCTTCAATCGATCCAAAAGTTCACAGTAATAGTCGCTGTTGATGGTGGTTCCTTTTTGGAGATAGTCGATGAATATTATTCCGTTCGTATCCCAAAATACAGACGCCATCACCTTACCGGCCGACTGTTGCGTCTTTGCTCGCTTTGGATTCGGTTCGTCGACTGCTGTCCACTCAGCTGACTGTCTTTTGGATTCTGGTGTGTAATTATGAAGCCATGTCTCATCCATTGTCATATATCTACGATAAAATTCCATTTTATTGCGGTTTAACAGTGCCATAGACTCCTCCAAAGCATCGATTCGTTGTTGTTTTTGGTCGACTGTGAGCTCATGTGGCACCCAATTTGCACAGAGCTTTCGCATACCCAAATGTTCATGTAAAATGGTAAAAACACTACCATCTGCTACCTTTACAATGTCAGCTATTTCGTGCACCTTCAATTTGCGATCGTTCATAACCAATTTGTGGATTTTTTTTATGTTTTCTGGAATAACAGCCTCATTTGGGCGTCCACTGCGCTCTGCATCTTTTGTGCTGGTACGACCACATTTAAATTCAGCAATCCACTTCTCTACCATTTGTCTCGATGGAGCAGAGTTTGGATAATGTTTATCAAGCCATTGTTTGGTTTCCACTGTATTTTTTTTCATCAAAAAGCAATGCTTTATTAAAATTCGAAATTCACTTTTTTCCATTTTTTTTTTCAAAAACAAAAGTTGCTTCACACAAAATGCTATAACTCACGAATCAATGGTCAGATTGCTGTCAAATTTATACACGTATCATTTGAAGGTTAGTACTAAATAAAAATCATATGGAAAAAATTCTAGTAACGCCATCTATGTGTCATCCTACGGACTTATTGAATGACCTAGTAAATATGTATTACCATTTTCGATTTATTTCTAATGTTTGTGTTCAAAAGTAGAATGAAAGTCGGTTAGCAAGTTCATCAATTTTTTTAACAGATAATTTAGTATATAAAAGAATTTTACTTGGTCTAAATCTAATCTAGAGAAAAATGTCTGTCCATGGTTTTGCCTGCATAAGGAAATCGAATCAATTGACTTTTAAGTACAGGTACAATTTTACGGACAGAAATCTCTGCCTTTGATTTATAAGTTAACTTAGTGCTTGAACAAAAAAAGTTCTTTTTGGGGTAAGAGTACATTACAGACCGTTTGTGACCATTCTAATCTAACCTAATTTATCTTATTGAAAAAAACTCCAATATACACTATGGTTTCATTACTCATATGAATAATAAAATGGATTGAATTGTAAAAATTAATAAAGTTGAAGAACATTTATTGACAGCTAATACTTCTACATGGATTATCAACGGCGAATAAACGTTACAAATATAAAACAAACAATTAACGAGGGATCACACCTTCTACTGCATTATTTAGAATGAGCAATTTCACGTCATCGCAACAGAATTTGTTCTAGCATGTGACCTGACCCTCTCTGATTTCGATAAAATTTCATATACAGATAGCCAATGCAAAAATAAAAATAATCATTCTTTCACAAAATTAAATTTCGTTCTAGGGATGACACAGGGTGGCGGCAAAGTTTTAGGCGTTTGCGAAATATGAGTATCTTTGAATATCGATTGCTAACGATCGACCAAACCGATTTAAGTCATTTATAGCTTATTGGAAAAGAAATTGATAGGACTTATAAAAAAAATTACTTAAAATTTTTGGATAATTTTTTAAAAGTAGGTTAAACTTAAAAAAAAAAATTAAAGATGGCGCTGTTAGGGGTACTCTCACTTTCATCACATTTTTTTCCAGAAAAAAATGTTTAATTAGTTCGTAATCTAAAACGAAAGTTTCTCAAGTATATAATTTCTTGATCTAAAAATAAAATTCTTACAAAATTTAAATTTCTTTTTTCATTTTTTTGTTTTTAAAAAAATGCATTTTATTTAACTAAAACCGCCTGAATTCTTGTTTTATAGATATTTAATTATTTTGAGGATACAAGTTAAGTATTTGAGCGTGTGGATGCTTTTCACATAATTGAATTTTTCTCCCATTTCTACCTGTCCAAAATTAATTATAAATGAATGTACCTGAAATATATTAAAACTGATGCTGAGAAGTAAATAGTGAGAAAAATTATATGAAATAATGTTGTATAGAATTCATATAACAATTCATTTTTTATTTTTATTCTAAGTTGTGTAATAAAAACCATTTTTTTTCCTTACGTTAAGTGTTTGTTTGAAAAAATTCAAAATTTATTAAAACCGTATACTTAATATTAAAATTGTTGGCAGAAGTGACATTAATTTTTATAAGTTATTCTTCACAAAATTAAAAGACAAAGTTCCTCTTGGTAAACAATCTGAATTAGTATAAAAATTTTTGTGAATATGAAGCTTCTTATATTGGGCAAACTAAACAGTGGCTTGAGAAACGTGTTTACGAGCATTCTAATGGTGCCAAACATATAAATCCAGATATTAATTTAGTTGATGATGATAAAAATAGTGCTCTATCACATCATTTATGCAACATGCAACATAAAATAAATTATGAAAATATTAAGATCTTGGCTAAGGAATCAAATTTACAAAAAAGGAAAATTTTGGAGATGATCTATATAAAGAAGAATCCTAATTGTTTAAACAAACAAAATGATTCTATTTATATTGGTAACTCCTATAATAATATTATTAGAGATTAACTTTATCTCTAATGCATTGAATTATTTTAGTTTTTGTTAATATTTTTTGTGTTTGATTTTTATAAACAATTTTCAAGGTATGAAATATTTTTGGTCTTTGTTAAATTAGTAACCGTTTTAATGAAAATTTAAATTTTTCTGCATTCAAATTAGTTTTTTTTTTGTGTTTTTTGTTTTATATAATATTTTTTCATTTGACGAATGTTATCTAACATTTTTTTGTTGTATGTTTTTTTAAATATCCTATCTTTTTTGAAAATGGCAAAGGAATTTCGCCGAAACTTCGAAAAACAAATTAATTAAAATAATTAATGTGTTTTATTTTTAAAAATAGGCTCGATACCCATTACAATTATATTATAATAATAAATATAAGCCTACAAAATAACAAAATAATAATATAAAATAATATAGAAGAAACTAAAAATATAAAATAAATTTGTATTGTATATTAACGGCTTATCTGAAAAATCCTAGTTTTAGCTGCATTAAAATATATTTTTGTGAGTAATGTTTTTTCATCTTTGCGTATGAACGCATGAAATGATTGTGTACATTTTACAGTTACAGCCTCTCTGTATCTTGCCGTGACTTCATTTCTATATAATAATTTTTACTGGTATATGCAAAATTCATTGTTGATTTTGTTGCCCATTCATAAAGATCCATAGGGGTTTGAATAATATTCTTGTTAAACAAACTTTATCGATGAGCACCTCGTTTTAATGTACCTCCTATTCCATCACACGGTCCTTTTCCATGACTGGTAGCGTAGAAGCGCCACTCTGCGTCTATATTAAAATCTGGTTTGTGGTAACAGGGATTTATAAAACTTTATTTATTTTTATGCTGAGATCCAGCACCATCAGTCATATAGACTTTTTTCAGGATGTTATAACGATCAGGTCGTTACGGACGACACAATTTCTCGAATCAATACAAAAATAAGAGGAAAATGTACTAACAATGAACTGTGAATGGGTTTTATTCATCTCAAATCAAATTGCGATAAATTAGTTCTTTCGTTCATGCGATAAATTAGTTCTTTTCAGCACCGTTGAAGAAAATCTAGTGCTGCCCACGCTCAACGAAGCGAAAATGAATGATTGCAACTAGGTGCTTTTTTTGATTTGGAACGGCGAACGACGAGGTGTTGTGAAGAAACAATCCAATTTTCAAGATTGATCGCCATCATCAAAAAATATAAATTAAAACAAGAAGAATTAAAGCAGGATTTTTTTTCGGATTTCTGGATTCAGGTGAAGAATTTTTGGTATTATAAACTAAGTTTTTAAAAAAAAATCTATAACAAGACTGATTGTTTTGTGTGAAAAGAAAAAGAGATTCAATATAATTTTTAAAAAACAATTGAACGGCTGAGTAGAAAAAGGATAATATTCCAAAAAATGGAATATTATTTTTTATACGCTCATTAAATGAATTCGACATTCAACTACAAAATAGCTATCTCAGTTTATTTTTCGTATTTTTGGAATATTATCCTTTTTCTACTCAGCCGTTCAATTAACTTCTAAAGAAAAAGACTATAAAAGCAAATTAGTGGTTGAATTAAAATTACTTAATATATGTATAACATAAAAATCTGATAGCTGCTCTTGATTTTATTATAAAAGAAAAGACAAAAATTGATAAAACCGAAAAAAACTCAATTATTTGTGTTACTTAAACGTATTGCTGAACTATAGAAACAAAACAAATATTTACTTTTTTCTTGTTATTGTAATCATCGGTACGATATAGTTAAACCTAATTTAAAGAAGAAAAGAGGAATACACTACAAGGGTCAACAATATCCAGGTTGTACAAAAGCTAGCAGGTCGTGGGGTGAAGTTGAACCTAAACAAGCGGATTGTGCTCATATTGCGGGACAGAAAGAAGTCAGGGGGTCTCACATTTTTTTTATCGCATAAACATTGGAGAGTGGTAAATGTAATAGTAAGCTGCTGCCACACGAAACCAGGTTTACATCGCTAACATCTATTGTAGCGAGGTGAATTCAATAGTAAGCTGCTGCCACCCAAAACCAAGGGTGCATTATCAAGATAGTATTTATATATTTGTAGTTAGTAATAACATATTTTCATTAATTGTTGATATTATATTCTTTTTCTTTTTTTTCGTTTTTTAATCTGCAAATAGCAGATCTGATTTCAGTTTCTTTCTTTTCTCTGTTTCCAGATTTTTGCAGCGGTGCGGAGAGCTCTACGTGTACCTGCTGTAGGAATTCGACGAGATTCAAAAGGTCTAACTTACTAATTTAAGTCGAGTCAAAAAAGTAAAAAGAGAAGAAGATAAATGAAAAATTAATTTTGTTTTGTAATACATATATTGTTTATTTTCTGTTAGGAATAATTTTTTTTGTTAACTGTACTGTAATGAATAATAATAGTTTAATAAATGTTAGACTCATAATATGTGCAAGGAAATGATGATGATTTATTAATTTTATTTTATTTAAATAGTCAGGGGATGAAGGCATGATGTGTCATGGATAAGGTCGAATGTAATTTGGCAGCATCTTAAGTCTTACGGGACCTCACTAATAGAACTCACCCCTAGACTGTTGAATAGCCGGCATTAGCTGCAAGTGAGGACCGTGAGATGTCTGATAGCGGCCTAGTTAGGATTGGAGTTGCCTTTTATTTTTTTTTTATGAAATCAATCATTTGTGATATGAATAGATACACTGCCACACTATCATGATCAGTTATATCAGAGATAATGACAAAACTTAAAGGATCGATACCTTGACTAGTAGGTGAATTATAATACATTAAAAATGGTTGTATCGTTGCTTGCGACTTATTACAATGATAACTCTGCACAGAATCTTGAATAAAAAAAGAGCAATTTTTTGAAAAATCGCCAAGTACTAAGCACTCTTCCGCTTTCAAGTTTGCTTTTGTGTTTTCCAAACACATGAAATTTATCAGCCCGTTCTTCAAGATTTTCAACACATTCCACACACACATTGATATTCATCATGTAATTTACCATATAGAAATGAAGTCACGGCTAGAAGCAAAATACAGAGAGGCTGTAACTATAAAACGTACACAATCATTTCATGCGTTTATACCCGAAAATGAAAAACCATTGCTCACAAAAATATATTCTAATTCAGCTAAAACTAGAATTTTTCAGATAAGCCGTTAATATGCAATGTAAATTTATTTTATATTTTTAATTTCTTCTATATTATTTTATATTATTAATAAATGTATATTGTTTTTATGACACAACTTAGAATAAAAATAAAAAAATATTTATTATATGAATTCTATACAACATGCATTTTATTTCACATAATTTTTCTCACTATTTACTTCCCAGCATCAGTTTTAATATATGTCAGGTACATTAATTTATAATTAATTTCGGACAGGTAGAAATGGGAGAAAAATTCAATTATGTAAAAAGCATCCACACGCTCAAATACTTAACTTGTATCCTCAAAATAATTAAATATCTATAAAACAAGAATTCAGGCGGTTTTAGTTAAATAAAATGCATTTTTTTAAAAACAAAAAATTGAAAAAAAGGAAATTAAAATTTTGTAAGAATTTTATTTTTAAATCCAGAAATTATATACTTGAGAAACCTTCGTTTTAGACTACGAACTAATTAAACATTTTTTTCTGGAAAAAAATGTTGTAAAAGTGAGGGTATCCCCAACAACGCCATCTTTGAAATATTTTTTTAAGTTTAACACACTTTTAAAAATTATCCAAAAATTTTAAGTAATTTTTTTTATAAGTCCTATCAATTACCGTTCCAATGAGTTATAAATGGCTTAAATCGGTTTAGTCAAACGTTAGCAATCGATATTCAAAGGTACTCATGTTTCGCAAACCCCTAAGACTTTGCCGCCGCCCTCCCTGTGTCATCCCTAGAACGAAATTTAATTTTTTGAAAGAAATGTTATTTTTATTTTTTCATTGTCTATCTGTATATGAAATTTTATCGAAAGCAGAGGGGGTCAGGAACTTCGATGTTGCGGTGATGTAGAGTATAGATGTCTTACTGCTCATATTTGTTAGAATGCTAATAAAATCAAAAAGATAATTTAGAATTCATATAACAGCTTCTCGCCCCACAAAAAGGAATATCATCAAACGGTGCTTTCTCAACGATCGTGTGAACATAAATCGACATCATCTTTTACGATGTGCTGATTGAACAAACAAATTTAAACTATTCTAAGTTATCATGATAAACGTGTAATCATAAAAATAATTAATTAATTATTATTGAATAAATTTCCACATGAAATTTTTTTATTTCTTTGATCTTTATCTACGAAGCATTTAATAATCTTCACTAAACTTTATGATCGTTTACATTCAGCACAGATTTTCATTTAATTTTATTTATTCATTTTATCAAAAAATAAATATCAATAAAAAAAACACAAAAAACTGCTCTTTAATGCCTTTGTAAATTTTAACACTTTCATCTTCCAACCAACACATTAAGTTTATTTGTTTTTCTTTATGATCTTTCTGTTGTTTAACTATTTATTTAAAAATGTTCTCCTAATTAATAAATACTTATATTAATATTTAATTATTGCTACTTGAAAGATTTACAAATGATTTATCGAATTAAAATTAATATAACAAAATGTATAAACATCGCGGTTCTGTTGTTTCTTCTCATGTGTGGGATTTGTGAAGTAGGAAAATTGGAAAATTTTATAGCTAATAAACTTTATTAAAAGCTTCTGATTCGATTAAAATAGTTGGACATTTTCAACTAAATGTTTTATACAAAACAAAAACAGTAAAAAATAAGGGAAAAAAATCCGAAGGAAAGCTTTAATGTAACACTTTTTCGATTGATTAATATTCTGAAATTGACCACAAACTGCCAAATTTGATTGAATTTTTATTAATATTATTTTTGATTTAGAAATTTATTAATATTAATATTTATTAATATAAATATTAGTTAATATGCCAATAGCAGGGACTGGAGTACGCGAGAAGATCATTCCTATAGACCAAAAATTGTTTTCTACATCCGCGTTTATCTTTATTCAAAATCGGTTACTAGAATTTTTAATATAAAATAAAATAATATTTAATTTACCAACTAAATAAACATAATATATTTATAATCAAAATTATATGTTTACTTATTATAAATATCACGTGCCCTCAATTTATATCCACCGTGCATCCGCGATTTCTATTCAAGTAATTTTTTTGATCTTATTTTTTTTTTGTGCTTTTGTGTCTTGCCTTCTGATTAAAAATGGCGAATAAACACACAAAAAAACGAATAATAAGATCACATGAAGAAAATGAGACAAGATATTTTATTATATATAAAAAAAAATATAGTAAAAAAATATTTTAGTTTTGTTGGTTGATTATATTATTATTGTTATTTGATCGTGAATTTGGATTGGATTTGTAATTTTTGTTTCTCGTTCAACAATTGTTGGAGCTTTAGTAAAGAGAAGGCGTATTATTGTTTGTTTGTTTGTTTGATGTTATTTTAACAATAATAAGTAAAGTAAATAATAAAAGATAACAAAAAGTAGCAGATACAGATTATTGTTTTAACATTGTTTATTGTGTCATCATCATTTATGCGGTGTGCGTCTTTCATTTAATTTGTTTGTGTGGTTTATCGTTAATTTAATTTAAGAAAAATAATTGGGCTTATCATATTAGCATTGTTTGATAACAGATATGTTGAAAATTGATCAAGAAATGGTACCATCGTCCTACCATATGATGAAGTTTTTCACCACAGAAGGTTTTTAAGTCTTAGAGGACTGAAGGTTAAATTTTTGGCGAGCATTTGATATATAAGAGAAAACATGTCATCTACAACTTTGTCGTCGCCGGAAATATGCTGGATATCAGGAGTCAATATGCACAACAAAGTGGTCAAATACGGGCAGAAACTTTTTATAAATTATATTTAATAGCAACAGTTAGAAATGATTGTTTGGTTAATAGTTTAGTCTCAAACTTGAGTTCCAACAAAGGAAACAATTTTCCATTGTCCTTCATGCCGGATATTAGTGGCAAATATTAAAATTATTTTAGCTAATTTTAGTTATTGATAATCATACTCCATACGCGGTAAAATGGATATCGTAGAAATTGTGGACACACCATGTTATTGGCGATCATTATTTTTAGAATTTCATGGGTAAAAGAATCTGATTTCAATTTTTTTAAGATTTTTGGTGATTATTTTGTATTTAGTGGTACTACTACTTGCATTATATCACATGCTATTTTTTAAAATGGCAGCTCAGGCACTTTGTGCAAAATTAATGGCTCTTTTGTGTTATTTGGTCGAAAATTTTTAAATGTCTTACATGTGTTAATGTAGTTTTCAATTTCAGTAGCAATTCAATGCCAATATATTATTTGCCTTGCTTGGCTTTTGTAATTTGAATGTGAAAATATGGAGGGGCTGAAATCTCACAGCTCTGAGATATCAAGACTTCGGTCTGGGTTAAGGATTTTGATATAGTTTTCGGCAAAAAACTTTTATGAGGACATGGTTTTTAGTTTTGGGCAGCGATGTATATCAAACATAGCTCTTTGTTAAAATTTGTTTTTATCTATGTTTAGAAATTTATTACAAAACTAACACGAAACATCAATACGTTGCCGGAAAATTATAATCAAAATTCCAAAAATTTTGTTAAATTAAATAAAATCAAACTTTTTCAAAATTCCAAAAATATTCCAAATATTAGAATAAAATCAAATATTTAAATATTTTCTAAATTCCAATAATATTTCAAAAATTCTTAAAAAGTCAAACTTTTTCCAAAATTCTAAACATATTGCAAAAATTATTACAAAATCAAAAATTCAAACTTTTTTCAAAATTCCAAAAATTATAATAATATCAAAAATTAAAAATTTTTCAAAATTCTAAAAATATTTCAAAAATTCTTACAAAATCAAAAAATAAAACTTTTGCCGAAATTCTAAAAATATTGCAAAAATTATTACAAAATCAAAAATACAAACTTTTTCAAAATTCCAAAAATATTTCAAAAACTACAACACATTCAAAAATTTCCATGTCCAATTTCATTTTAAATTACATTTACGTCATAAAAACAGCTACATTTTTTTTCCCAAAATATTGGCTAAAAAATTAAATGAAATCATTTTTTGACACACTTGACAACATTTTTTGCAAACTTATAATGCCATAATTCTCAATAATAATAATAAAATTTCATTTTAAACAAACAATTTTATTTCCAAAAAATTGGGTAAAAAAAAAATAAAAATCTTTCTTTTGACACACTTGACAACAATTTTTTGACAAACTTATAATGCCATAATTCTCAATAATAATGATAAAACTTCATTTCAAACAAACAATTAATTTTATATTTTTTCCAAAAAATTAGGTAAAAAATAAATAAAAATCTTTCTTTTGAAACACTTGACAACTTTTTTTTGACAAACTTATAATGCAATAATCTAGTTTCTGATCTCACATACCAATCCCGACCATCAAGATTTCTCCAAATTCAATGTTCCTACTCGTCATCACTTAAAATGAACGTTTTTTAAGCCAAAAATATGCAAATTTCCTTCTTTTGACACACATAATGATTTTTTTGACACACTTCCGGTACAGTTATCGAACACAGCGTCCTTTCGGACCTGTCCCTTGAGTATACCTATTTTTAGAAAAAAAAATTTTTGAAATTCCTCCAGTGGTTTTCCCTGCAGCGTAGGTAATGACGGCCGGCCGGCCGGACGGCCGGCCGACAGACAGACATACATTTTTTTTTTTTGCTTTTTTAGAATCAGGAGGTCCTAAAACGTCGAGAAATGTCAAAAAAAGTGAGGGTAAGAATTTCACTTTGAGCTCATGAATGTAATACTTAGGTCTTTCAGACCGAAGTAATTCATGCAGTTTTTCCAGCATTACTCTTCTTAAAGTTTTTGGGAGCATTATTCGGTTTTCTAGATACTATAAGCCATCCTCGCAAAATACATTTTTTCTGAACTTCCAATATGGTTTTTTATAACGGGTAATTTTTTCTTTATGTGAGGGCATCCGTTTTGATAGACCCCTAGTAAGGCCGTCAAAGTTTGGCTCTTTCTACTTCATATTTTAATTTGGTCAAGTTAAATTTAACATTTGCCTCCTTGGCTCTTTCCACTTTTAGTAAACGGGGGCGTGTTCTACCTTAGTGCATCCAAAAATTAGTAGATCATCTGTTATGTTCGTTCATTTTTTGAAATGCCACAGGTGCCACATTTATCATGAACTTGTAACTCCCAAAAGGTGCTACACAAATTAAAGATGCCCAATATCATCTCAATAAAAATAAATGCCAGTCAAACCATTTCCATATATGAAAAATATTCAAAAATATTTCCATATATTTCCAAAAATATTCCATACCCGCATGGAGGGATCAGTTTTTATTGTTTTGAAAATTTTTTTTGTTCTTGATCTACGGGTGTGACAACCCCGCGTACTCCAGTCCCTGCTATTGGCGTACGAGTTAACGTGAGATATCACATACCGCTGGCAATAGCGGTGAGATATCACTAGCCAAGGTGGCATCTTAGGGGTGGCGGCGGATGAACTGTAAGCAGTCAACGGTAGTACCCTCAATCTTAGCTGTAAAATAATCCTTGATGACGGGACGCAATCGTTTCCTTGAAGAAACGAGCCTTTATATAACTATGTGTGGGCTTGGATCTTCAAGAAAGACGGTGCGTCACAGGATCTAGGAATATGCAACCGGCTGGATTATTGGCAACTACATTTTTGTTTTGTTTCAGCAAATTTTTGTAAAAATTTGCTATTTACTTTTTAATTTACTTTTATTTTCTTAATTCTATCATAAAATATTGGCCTATGTCATATTTTGTCAGTGATAGGATTTTTTGTTTAGTTATCTATTCTTTAACAAAAAATATAAAAACAAAAAAAGAAAGATTTACGTCCATCAACACCTTTGAACGTATGTTGTTGTGGGACCTTGGTCTTAAAAGGTTTTTATGTGTTATTGTGACACATATTGTAATTCCTACTACACAAGACATTTTATTAAAAAAAAAAATATATGGAAAAAGAACTGAATAAACAATTTCTCTACAATTGCAGATAATAGTTCCACCTTCCACAAATTTGAACATATAATATTTGAACATACAATATCAACATATAATACTATATGACTTTTTTGTATAGTTTGGGTTGATCACTTAGGTTATAAACCTCTAATACTTGATGCACGTATTAACGATAGGAAAGGAAAGTTAAACGGTTGGTATTTAAGGACTTGGGATAGGATTGGATTGATCGTGTTGATGTATTGTTGATTTAAAAGGTTGGGGATTGTATGAAGTGGGGTAAACAGTTTTTGGTAAAATATCTTAATTTTTATCAAAATTTTTGGACTAAGCTTTACAAACAAAAATATACATCAATTATGTAAATAGAAACATGTATTATTAATTAATATTTTGTGACGCAACAAAACAATTAACTGAGAAAATAGTTAAATATTATTGGCTTACTTGTAGCACACATAAATGCCTTCATGTTTATTTTAATATAAAAGTTAGAATCGAAATAAATTATCAAATATTTCAAATTTTTTTAAGTATGAAAATTCTTATTTTAGAGTAAAATTCGAAATAGTCCGTCATTACAAAACCCCATATTCATACATCGGGTACTTATTCCATCCATATCGGTACAAAATACAATGCCATTAAACCATGGAATAGTTTTTTCAGTGTTACCCTATCGAAGAACTTGGCACTTTGTAAGGCCTGGGCTTTTCAAATTCAAAATAGATACCTAAGGTATCTATTTGTCCAAGGGTTTTAATTTTAATTTTAACTTATGTATGGATGTACGGACCAAATGTGGACTCTACCAAAGAAAATCTCTAATATATATAAAGCCTTAGACGACCATGATGGTCGTCTAACAATTCAAAAATAAAATCTTCAAAGAATATAGGAATTAGAATATAAAAATAAAATAATAGCTTAACTAAATATATTTTGGTGTTGAGAGCTGGTACGTCGCATGAATTCCTTCTTATTTTTATTTATGTTTCCAAAAATTGTCTAGATCATTGGATTCGTCGAAATTGTTTTCTTTAGTTTCATAATTGTATTCAACTTTTGAATTATGTCTGTGACTTTTTGAAAATGGATTAAAATTAAATGATGTTCGAACTATAATTTTATCACCCGGTAGGCCGACAACTCTTTTTCATATATGTACTATTGAATTTGTTGGTAATTTTGTTATTATTACATCACTACGTTCTCTACGATTAAATCGAACGGAAATTCATTCAGTTGGTAGTATATTATCTGAATATAATGTTGTTTCCATTGATGGTCCTGAATAAATAACTACATCACCAATGTATTCAATCGTACGATATACTATGCCAGCATATTTAATTGCATATTCAAAAATTCTTCCAGCTTTTGACAAGAAAATTATACATTTGATTTAAAAATATAAGCACAACAAATTAAATAGTTTTGTGAACTGTAATAATAAAATTTGACATTTTCTGTTTTCAATTAATTTCTTCAAGTCCACAATATCTATCTACACTTCACAAAAACCAAGATAACGTAATTTAGTCCAATTTATTTCTTTCAATTTAAACTCGTTTCCAAAATGTGATAAAAATAAAAACACTTGAAAATTAAATTAAAGTTTTAAATATTTTTTATTCCGTAAATTTGATTACTAAAAAATTCGAAAACACATAATATACATAATTCGGTAACGCTAATCAAAAAAATGCACAATTTTTTTTTATTAATTTTTGATTTAAAATCAAAATCGAACTGACTCTAATGTTTATTAATTTTTATTTGTAAAATCAAACACCAACAGCACTTTTGTGAAAATCTTTTCATAAAATCATGAGTTTTCGTATTATAATTAAACGAGACAAAAGTCGGTTCATTACAATCTGTTTCTTTCTTTCGTTGTATTATATAAAAAAAAATGGAAAACAAGTTTTGTTGATGCTTTGAAGCATTCCTTGTACAAAATCAAATGTAAGAGGAGAGACCTAATATTCTTGTTTCATTTTTTCTTATTTAAATATTGTAACGGATTTTCAAGTACACATAAAAAAAATTCATAAATGAAAAGTCGTTTACGCCGCCTGTGCATTAGTTATAATGTTTAATACAAAATTTAACTATTGCAGTATGCGCAGTTTTATTTACTCATGTTTTATTTATGTTTACATTTATTATCAAATTTAGATATTGCAGGAGGAGTGCCCATATATGAATGAAAGCCCTTATAATATGGTTTTTTTAATGAAAGAAATGTTAACCACAAACATAGTATCGCCGATGGCGATGCAAAAACTACTTGAATGGTGATCTGTCGGATGGTAAAACAAGGACAATGCACAACATGTAGTAGTTCAAGGATGGAATTTATAGGATGAATTAACTAGAACTAATCTTTGCTGATAAGGCAGTCGGTCTAGCTGTCTGAACTGTCAAGCCTTAGATTCCAGTTAATACATCTTACACAGAACCAAATTGTTCTGAATTAGAATCTACCAACACCACATGCTGGACAGTACCAAATTGCGAGCATAACAACTTTAACGCAGTGATTAGACTTAATGATCTTAGGAGCTACAACGGTAGGGTCAGCCATGCCGTTAGGTTTTACGTGAGAATCGAAACGAAGATCAAGTTAAAAACCCAAAGCAAAGGAAGACACGTACGCTGAGAGCTTAGCATGGGCAAGGGGGTGCTTGATCGCTAGTAAGGAACACTGGAGACCGGGTGCCTTCAGTTTTAATAAATGCTTTACCACAACACAGAGCTCTGTTGTGGTTGCCCAATGTACTTTCCTATTTTTAGATAAATATTATGATGGTTCTTCAAACGCATCACAAAAACTAACAACAAAACTATGCACCATGTCTTACTCTAGGATCATGCCTGGTTTATCAGCTTATCCTAGTTCGGATAGTACACATACCATATCTGACTCTAGGGTAATGCCTGATTCACCAGCTTACTCTAAGTCGGACGATATTGGTACGATATTGACAAAAATCTTTAGTGCCTAAACTAATTTGCGTTCAGATTAATCTGCACAGATCAGAAATGCCCTCAGTTGATTTTAACCGTTTAATTGAACAGGATGCTGACGATCTTACGTTCATACAGGAGCCGTTGGCAGACAGTAAAAGAATAAAGGGTCTATCGTCAAACAAAAATACAAAACTGATCTATTTCTCAGTTGCGGAAAGACTGAGAACCGCGATTCGTTTCAACAAACATCTGAAAATATTTCCGTTGAATAAATGTATCTGCAGAGATCTTACAACGGTCCAGATAGAAATGAATTGAGGCACTAGATACTTTACTTAAACCCACTCTCCGGACCCAATATAATGGAGAACGGAACATGATGCCAACGAAGATGTATATCTTCTAGATCCTGCAACTAAAAGTACTGCAAATCATTTAACTAACACAATTTTAACCCCTAACAAAGTGAGATGGGGCTAAAGAATCCTTCGGTCCATGGCGGGAAACTAAAGTTGTTTTTATATTCAAGCCTGCAGGAAAAAGCGTGGAATCCTAATCAGTTGTAACGATCGGCCCTATTTCGATTTAATCAACTAAAAATTCAAAAATAAAACAAAAATATTCGATGAAACTCCGTAATTCAATCTGCAATTTGGTTCTTTATTTCATTGTTGACCTTCTTCAATATTAGAAATTAGGTCATATAAATATTATATCAAAGAAAAAATATGAAACTTTCGTTGTTGTTGTTGTTGATGTTGTAGCGATGGTGCAGTGCTGCTCTTCCAGCTCAATATCCAGATTCAGGATCTCTGCTACTGCTCTTGGGCAGTTTCACAAATCTTCCTTCGTCAGGTTGGTTGGTTTTTCTGGAAAATTAAAGAGGTGGTCTGCATCATGCGGCGTTCCCTCATATGTGGGAAGCTTATCAACAATGTTCTGGTCAATTGTGGTCATATAATTATTTAAGATGTGTGACCCACCGAATTTAAACTGCGCTAGAATGGAGCTGGTACTGCGCGAGAGTTTGACTTCTGCCGTAGCGACTTGTGGTGGCTTTCTTTTGAGAACTCGATTTGGAACGTAGTTCTTTACTGTGACTGTTTTAGACATAAACTCGTCAATATTATCTGTTACTTGGTTGTTTCTGACATCACTTTATGTCTGTAGGTGATGTGGTCGTGGATAAGATGTCATTGCAGTGATCTTGATCTTTGTGACAGGCGCATAGATATTATTTGGTGAGCAATTCATTGTGTTGACGGACCAGCAACATGTTACATTCTTGGTGCAGGTGATTTTGGTGAGCCATCAAATGACATCCGGTTGCTGTTTGAAACGCTGCGTTTTGTGTTCTTGTAGCTTATTCCAGTGAGTGTTAATGACTTGAGGTGTACATATGGGTGCAGCGTAGTTCAAAATAGGTTTTCCTATTGCTTTATATGTTGTTATGATTGTTTCTTTATCTTTGCCCGTAAACTGTCAGCCAGTGCTTTCAAGCATTGTTCCTGTTTTTCAATCTCGGGTTCACCTGTTGAGCATGAGCATTGAATTGTGATCGAATGTGATCTTCAACCGTCTCGGATTTTTGACCGTGGGAATAAGCACGTTCTCAATGTAGATGTTGAGTGTTGTATTCACCTCCTTCGCTTATGTGGTGAAAAATGTAGAGGTGGACTTTTCGGTGGAAAGTTTCAGTTTTCTGGTTTTAAACCGTTCAGGATGTTAAGGTAGGTCGTCAAAGTGTGCAATATAAATGAGCTTGCGGTTGTTTAAAATTTTTAAATATGAAATTGAAGCATTTGATTTTCGTGTGGGTATGCATAGTAGCTTATTGTGTTATAATGTGAAAAATAGCTAGGAGATATGTGTTTTAATAAAGGAAAGAAATGATTATAATTTATTCCTTTTTTATTTCTTATTCAACTGTATTTTAAATCATCTATGAGAGAAATAATTCTTGGACTCAAGTGCCATTAATATAATGAGCGATTGAAAAGAAACACCCATAGAAAATTCTCGCTAATAAATCGAAACAACTTTCTTCAATGTGTTTAACATAGCTAAATATATATTGAAATTCTTTTCTTGGTAGATGAACAAATGCATTCGCAAAATTTAGAAACAGAAACAGAAACAGAAAGTGCTGTGCGGCTAAGGGAAAAATAAAAGCTCTAGTAACAAAAGTTAAAATATAACTTTGAAAATCCTGATATTAATATCAGAGAAGAATGGTTGTGTTTCTTCACAAAAAAGGTTTGATTTGCTCGCAACAAAATTTTATTTTCTATTAAACTAATTGACATTTCATATTTTTTTTTATAGCTGGTATAGGTGAATATAATATTAAACATAATCTGACATCTATTAGAAATAAATATAAACACTAAACATTTCGTTAAATTAATCTATATAATTTTTACTTTAAGTATATATTGTGAATTAACAGCTGCTTCAACATCTTCCCCCCCCCCCCCGTTAACAACAACAGTTGTTAACTCAATTGGAACTTTGCATAACTTCCGGATGGATCGTTTGAGAGTTGATGATGATGTTTTAACTAATACTTGACGAATAACACCATCAGACCCTGGATAAACCTCAATAACTTTTCCCAATGGCCACTTGTAACTTGGTAATTGTTCATCTTGGAGTAGAACAATTTCGCCGACTTTAATGTTTGAGGATAATTCAAACCATTTTGTTCGTTGCTGTAGAGTATGAATATATTCTCTATGATATCGTTGCCAAAAATACTGCGTCTGTTTCTGAATTAATTGCCATCTATCAAGACGATTAATTGAAATTTTAACCAACTCCTCTTCCGGAATAAGATTAGACGATGTGCCGTTGATGAAGTGATTTGGGGTAAGTACGTCATGTTCAACATCTCCGTTGTATTTTACGCATAAAGGTCGTGAATTAAGAATCGCTTCTATTTTGCAGAGCATCGTTGTCAATTCTTCCATAGTGAAATGATGGCCATGTGTTGTTTTTAGTAAAAGCGATTCGACCTGCTTCACGGCCGCTTCCCAAAGGCCACCTTCATGGGGAGCAAGTGGCGTGATGAATTTCCATTGAATACCTTGTTCATTGAGGTTTGCAGATACTTGTGAGTTAAATTCGGTTTGGTTTATCAACTTATATACTTCATTCAATCGATTTTTCGCACCAATAAAATTTTTTGCATTGTCACTGTACATGATAAACGGAACGCCTCGTCGTGAAACGAATCTGGTCAGAGCAGCCAAAAATGCAGACGTTGACAGCTCACTCACTACTTCGATATGAAGAGCTTTGGTAGCCATGCATACAAATATGGCTATAAATCCCTTGATGATTTTTGAACCTCTTCCAGTTTTGGAGGCCATTTCGATTGGACCCGCATAGTCGACACCACTGTGATGGAATGCTCGTGTTAAATTAACTCTCTCAGACGGTAGTTGTCCCATAACCTGTTGCATTACAATTGGCTTGTGCTTATAGCATATAACGCAATTTCGCAGCTGTTTTCTGATTGTTGATCGTGAATGTACCAACCAAAATTGTTGTTGCATAATTTGGTGCGTAAGAGATGGTCCACAATGAAAGTTCTTTTCATGAAAATGCCTTATTAATGTTCGTCCTAGCTCATGGTCTTTGGGAATTATAACCGGATGTTTTTCATGAAATGATATGTTTGCATTTTGTAACCGTCCCCCAACTCTGATTATGCCATTCTCATCTATAAATGGAAATAATAATTAAATAGAACTTTTATTATCCACATTACCTTTAGATCGCAACTGAATGATTTCTTGTTCAAATTTATCGGTTTGGGCCCACTTTATGCACCGCCTTGTCGCTTCATCAAGATATTTAACCATGTTAATTGATATTGGAATCCTTTTTGTTTTTAAATCGATAAATAGCAACACAAAAGCTAATGTACGCCTGATTTTCTCAAATGTTGAAATATTCTTGAATAATTGATCGATGATAGTTTCAGATTTTTCATGTGCAACCAAAACATGTAGTTTATTAATTTT